>CM021109.1:50088938-50688938 GCA_007115665.2 Sequoiadendron giganteum | reverse complement strand
AAGAAGGCTATGCGCAAAACTCCAGTGCTTGCCACTCCTGACTTCACAAAGGATTTTATTGTGGAATGTGATGCTTCCAAAAATGGTATAGGTGCAGTTCTCATGTAGGAGGGTCAACCCATTTCTTTTGAGAGTCGTCAATTAAAGGGTAACAATCAACTCAAACCCATTATGAAAAGGAAATGCTAACCATTCTTCATGCAATAAAACAATGGAGGCCTTATCTAATGGGTAGACACTTCAAGGTTAAGACAGACCATGATAGCCTAAAATATTTTTTGGAACAAAGATTATCTTCTGAAGAACAACAAAAATGGGTTACTAAGATGTTGGGATATGATTTTGAGATTGTATATAAGAAAGGGAAGGAAAATATTGTAGCAGATGCACTATTATGGAAGGATGAGAATGATGAATCTTTATTGTGCACCCTTTCAATATTACAAGAAGATTGGGTAGAAGTAGCCAAAGAAGAGTGGAAAAATGATATGGCTACTAGTAATCTCATTCAACAATTACAAAGTGATCCTATTAGTCTAGATAAGTTTTGTTGGAAGGGTGATACCTTGTGGTATAAAGAGTGATTGTATCTTTGCAAGAATTCTTCTCTCAAACAAAATATTCTCACAGAGCTACATGAGTCTCCAGTGGGTGCTCATTCAATATTTTTGAAGACATACCATAGGGTCAAGAAAGACTTCTTTTGGGAAGGGCTCAAAGGGGATGTTCAAAAATTTGTGGTAGAATGTTTGGTTTGTCAACGAAATAAAGGGGAGATAATTAAGACACCTGGTCTCTTACATCCCATTAGTTATTCCTAGCCAGTGTTGGGAAGAGGTCTCCATGCACTTCATCACTGGGCTTCCAAAATCTAATGGTAAGAATGTCATCATGGCAATAGTGGATCACCTCACTAAATATGCACATTTTATTGCATTATCACATCCTTTTACAGCAAGTACAGTGGAAAAAGCATTTGTGGAGAGTGTTCAAAAGCTACATGGTATACCCCAAGGTTATTGTTAGTGACCGTGATCTTATCTTTACTAGTAACTTTTGGATAGATTTATTCAAATGTTTGGGTACTCAATTGGCTCACAATTCTTCATATCATCCGCAATTTGATGGGAAAATAGAGGTTGTTAATAAGTGTTTGGAAGGATATCTACGTTGTTTCACTTCATACAAACAGTCGCAATGGGTAGAGTGGCTACCACTAGCAGAATAGTGGCAAAGCACTTCCTTCCATAGTTCATCAAAAATGTCTCCATTTATGGCATTGTATGGATTTCATCCTCCTTCCATCACATCAGCATTAAAGGTGTCACCAAGAGTTCATGTTGTGGAGGACCACCTGATTCATCAACAACAAGTACTTAAAGGACTTAAAGAAAACCTATCCATGGCACAAAATTGGATGAAGCAACAGGCAGACCAACATTGTAGTGAAAGAAGTTTTGAAGTTGGAGATTAGGTTTTCTTTAGATTGCAACCTTATAAGAAAATGTCACTGAAGCAACAGTCAAAGAATAACAAGTTGTCTCCAAAATATTATGGCCCATATCAAATCATGCAAAAGATAGGTAGTGTTGTAGGTACAAGCTTGAATTGTCATCAACAACAAAGATAGACCCAATTTTTCATGTTTCTTGTTTGAAGAAGGTAATTGGGAATAATATCCCTAGTCAGACAATATTACCAGAGCTTGATGAAGAAGGAAGAATCATATTGGAACCAGAATGTATTCTTCAGAAACACACAAGGAAGCTAAGGACCAAAACACTCACTTAGTATCACATCCAATGGAAGGATTTACGAATTGAAGATGCTACATGGGAGGACGAGGAGTTCATTCAAAAGCATCCAAAATTGCTTAGCATTGAGGACAATGCTTATCTAGAGAGGGGGTTCATGTTACGCCCTTAATATTAGAGTACATCAGGTAATGAATAGTCAGCTTGTGGTTATCTTAACTCCTAATTAAGTCACATTATCATTATTATATTGTTATTTAGTTGATTAGGTCGGCCTAGGTCTTATATAGGCTTATCTAATTCGGCATGGGTGATATCCTAGGTATAAATAGGTATATATATAGGAGGTTGTGAGTCTTATTCATCATCATATTGTGAACCGTGTTCTCATTGGAGATATTTGGAGGTTTGTCCCTTTGAAGTGACTTGTTATTCTCAGTTATTATTCAATATTTGAAGCATATTTCTTATCATATTCTTCTATTGTGCAAGTTATTTCATTACAATTTCCATGCTCAATTTGCATTTGATTTTCATTTCATTTAATTTAGTTTCATTTCCCACCTTTCATTCTTTTAATTTTGATGCACAACTTAATAAAATAACATCCCTTTAAAAAGTCACTTATATCTTTTTAAATATAAATTCTCCTTTTAATATATTTTAATAATGCATAAAGTTAAATTATTTAATTTAACTTTATTATTTGATAATATTAATATTAAATGCATAGGACCAATATTAACCAAAATAGTTCTCCAAGATATAATTACATCATCATGCCAAAATAACTCTACCAACTAACCATACCCATGAATTACTATAAATAGTAAGTATGAGTAACACATCCAAGTGACTTACCAAAAATAGTAAGTGTGCATCAAAGTGTCCAAAATGGCCTTCGAAAGGCACACCACAAATAAACTAGGACATTGAGTTGAAGAGTACTGAAATTAAAAATCGAAAGGCTTGTTGAAGAACCAAAGATCACCCTCGAAGGGGTCCCCTGAACACCTCGTTAGCCTACAAGGACCAGTTGGTAGACTAACCACTATGTCTGATCACTGCCTAGGAAAAGGGGACATTACAATATTTTTGAATTTTTAGATTAAAAAATCACAAAAGGGTTGGTATTTGTGTTTCTAGATTTTGAGAAAGTATTTCAAGTTGATTTTGATGTTAGTCGTAAAGCCATTGCTGTTATATTAAGTTAAGAGGGTAATCCTCTTTCTTGTTTTAGTGAGAATTTAAATAAAACAAATCAATTATTGTATTTATGATCAACAATTTTGTGTTATTGTTCAAAGTTTATGCAAGTTGGGGCATTATATCTTGCCAAAGGAATTTGTTTTATATATAGATCAACTAGCAATGAAGTCCAATAATAGCCAAGCAAAGTTGAACAAAAGACACATGTGGTAGGTGGAATGCATGCAAAAGGTTATTCTTTTGTTTTCAAACATAAAGCTAGCACAACAAACGAGTTGTAAATATTTTGTGTAGAAGACAAACATTGTTGTCTAGAATCACAATTGAATGGAGGTGATGAAGGAATTATACATCATAAATCCAAAATTTGCAAATGCATGGAGAACTTGCACAGAACATTAGTCCAAAGATAAATATTCATTTCAATAATATTTGTCCAAGATGGATATATACTCAAAAGAAAACAATTATGTGTGTTAAACAATTAAATGAGAGAGAATTATAAAGGAAATACATGGTGGAGAAATTGGAGAGCACCTTAGTGTAGATAAAATTTTGTGCGGGAAGAGAGGTACACCAAGATGTCAAAAGATTTGTTAAGAGATGAAAAACTTGTCAAGTTGCTAAGGTGTTGCCCAAAACATTGGACTATATAAATCATTACCAATACTAAGAAAACCTTGTGAAGAACTTCCTATGGATTTTATCCTTGGACTATTGTGTACTCAAAAAGGTAATAATTCTTATTAGTCGTAAACATTTTTTTTAAATAGTACACTTTACTTTTGTTAAGAGTTAAATGATACATCCAACAAAATTATTGATTTGTTCTTCAAAGTATCACAACAAAGATATTATATTTTTAAGTCATTTTTGGTGTACATTATGAAAAAAGTTGGGTATATAGTTGAATTACAATTCTACACTATTTGAAAATAGATGGTCAAGTTGAGTTTGTCAAGAAGAATATTGGTAATATGTTTTAGAAATTTGGTAGGATATAACCAATACAATGGGATTCCATATTAAGTTGAATTTGCGCTCAATAACTTAGTGAATAAGTCTATAGGTTGTTAGTGTAAATAGTGATTATCTACCTAGTTAGCTAATTGTTTTTCTAGGATTGACCTATTCACACCTAGCTTAAGTTTACTTAGGCTTCTTTTGTTTTTTGTCTGACTTCATATCATTGAGATATGTGTCCTCATGACTTAAGACGCCTATTGACACTTGCTCGTGCCCACTTGTCAAGTGAGCTCACAAGTGTTCCATCTTTGGAGGGGTAGTCAAAATTTCACTCCTACCTTCTCACCTCATCCTTGTTTATATATATATATGCAAGGCTTGATCATTGTATTCTACATATTCTATAATAGTTATTTAGCTTTTACATTGTGCTCGATTCATTTCATGGTAGTTTGAGTATTGCATTCATTATTTGTTGCTCCAATATGGTATCAAAGTGTTGTATTACAAGTTCTTTCTCGATTTTGATGATTTAAGTTCCATCCCTATCAACAAAACATTGTAAAGCCAAATGAATAGCATCATCACGTTCAAAAGATTCAAAAAAAAAAAAATACCTTTTATTTCGTCAATTTCAATAATTTTATTTTTTGCACATTTTTTACCTTGTGCCTATTTGTGATCTCCTTTGCAATCTGTTTAATGGAGTCTGGCTTTACATATGAGACCGGACACTTTGACACATTACAAAATTGCGGCCATTGAAAATGATAGAGAAGGCGTGAATCAAAGAAGTGACCTGCACATTCTATCTGGCGGCTTCTATTTGCAGACTATACCAGGCGTTTCATCATCTGCAAGAGACGTCCACACCCTTCACGCCTTCCACCCTGCTCATCTTTGCCTCCACACGACCTGCAACCTCCACACGGATACAGTTGATGTTTAGTATCTGATATTGAGTGCCTATTCTTTTGCCATTGCTTATGGTTTTTTTGACAGTTGCTCATTGACTTGGGTTAACACAAACTACCTAGCGACTCCCCACTTGACTAGTTGAAAGGTTAATATTTATTGTTAACTACATTTACATTTGTTGTCATCCAAAATACATTGCTCACGATTACAATTATTTTAATTGTTATGCTAGCATTGGTTTAGTAATAGTTGTAACTGTAGCATTTAATGCTTGCTGATCTCAGTTATTAACAAACTTTCAGCATTCTCAATTACATTTTATTCCAACCATTAGTGGTTAGCTTTTAACTCCCCGGTGATCTTCAAAAGGGGGTAGTTTTCCTTTTTGGCATAACTTCCAAATGGGGGCGTTTTTTAAGTGTAAATAGTTGTTGAAAAATTCTTTTTGAAACATCGAGACAGTTTAAAAATTGTACCATTTTAATCTATTTTTTAACCACCAAATTTAAGTGTAATTTGTGTAATTTTTGATGGGGCATAAATTTCACCCTGTTTGTTAAAAATTGAAACTTGTTTTCAAATTCATCAAGAGTTTGCAAGGATTGTTGATTTGAAGTCCAAATCAAGTTTTGGAAAGCCCATATTTCTAAATTTGTAAAAATCTACATGAGTTATAAACGGACAATTTGGCTTCCAAACTTGACACAAGCTTGTAATTCTTGTTTTACATCTTTTTAGGGGATCAACAATCAGATTTAATACAATTTTGGGGGCTTTGCTAAGGAACAATTCAAGTGCCTTGTGTGTGCATCATGAATCCTAAAATCAACTTGTTAACTCCACATAATTTTCACACTTGGAAAGTGAAAGTACAACAATTACTTCAATCTAAGGGCTATGGCAAATGGTTACTAAACAATAAGTTCAATTATTAGGGAGTTTGAACAATTTACTTATCGGAACAAGTTAGATGAAACAATGGGAATAATAGGTCTTCTTGTTTCTGATAACTTACAATTTCACATTTCTAGTTGTACAACTCCTAAGAAAATGTGGGACAAATTTGATGATCTCTTTGGAAAAGTTGATGAGTTCAAGATTCTACAATTAGATGTTGAATTAACAACATTGTCTCAATATGCCTTCTCTTCTATTGAAGATTTCTTGGTTCAATTTAAGTATTTGCTTTTTAGACTTCAAGATTGTGGTAAAACAAAAATAAATAACGAGTGTCCTCTTGAGTGTGGATTCAGTTCGTCTTATTCTTTTTATTGTTGCATCACAGAGATGGTCAATTTATCAGATGGATGTGAAGAGTGTCTTTCTACATGGTGATCTTCATGAGGAGACCTATATGGAGCAACCTCCAAGTTTTGTTCAAGACTCTTCACTTGTTTGCAGATTAAGTTGTTCTTTATATGGTCTCAAGCAATCCCCTAGGGCTTGGTATGAGAAGATTAATAATTTCTTGCTTGCATCTGATTTCACTCGTTGCCACTTGAATCACACAATTTACATTCAGAGACATGGAGATGAACTTTTGATACATCTTATATGTTGATGACTTGATACTTACAAGGAGTTCCTCATCCATGATTCAGGATATTCAACATAGTTTGATGGCACATTTCGACATGACAGATCTTGGGCTTCTACATTTCTTCTTTGGTCTTCAATTTCTTCAATCTACTGAGGGGATTTCCGTATATTAGCGAAAGTATGCCATTGACTTGCTTCATCGATTTCATATGAGTGATTGTAAGCCCACACCTACACACACCATTTCAATCTAGTGTCACTTTGACTACCACTTGCACCACACCTAGTGTTAATGCTACTTTGTATAGATAGTTAGTTGGTAGCCTTTTGTATGTGACACACACACGTCCAAATATTACCTTCGTTGTTGGGTTTGTCTCTCATTTTTCATATGATCCTCATGAGAGTCATTGGAAGGCAGCCACGCATATTTTGAGGTACATTAGCGACACTACTCATTTTGGCATTTAGTACACACCAAGGGTTTTACAAATAGTACACTACACTGACTCAAATTGGACAGGAGATGTTAATTCTCAAAAGTCCACTTTCAAACTTTTTTTCTCTTGGTTCTCATCTAATTGCATGGTCTAGCAAGAAGCAAACCACTATTGCATTATCATCTGCTGAGGTTGAGTATCAAGTAGTAGTTATTTCTATCCAAGAGGTACTACGGCTTTGACAGCTTATGACAGAGTTTGGTCTTCCACTTGATCATCCTAAGTACTATACTTTGGTGTGATAACCAAAGTGCCATTCACATATCTCACAACATAGTTGAGCATCAACAGACAAAGCACATTGAAATTCATGTGCACTTCATTCGACAGTTTATCCAAAACGGTGTTCTATCCTTAGAGTATTTGTGTACTAAGGATCAAGTCACAAAGATCTTCACAAAACCTTTAGTATCACCTTGCTATATAGAATTGCGACAATTGCTTGGGGTGAAGGAAGTTGTTCTTGGGGGGTTTTGAGTCCTCCTTCCTTTGTGTATAGTTCTTTTTTTAGAGGATTTTTTCTCTTGGTTTTGGTCCAATTGCATGGTCTTACAAGAAGCAAACCGCTATCAAGGAGCATTTATTGCTATCCAAGAGGTAATCTGGCTTCGACAGCTTATGACAAAGTTTGGCCTTCCACTCGATCATCCTACTATACTTTGGTGTGATAACCAAAGTGTCATTCGCATATTTTGCAAGACATTTGAGCATCAGCAAACAAAGCACATCGAGATTCATATGCACTTCATTCGACAGCTTATCCAAGATGGTGTTTTATCCTTAGAGTATTTATGTACTGAGGATCAAGCCGCAAACATCTTCACTAAACCTTTAGCATTGCCTTGCTATATTGCATTGTGATAGTTGCTTGGGGTGAAAGAAGTTGTTCTTGGGGGTTTTGAGTCCTCCTTCCTTTGTATATAGTTCTCTTTTTTGGAGAGGATTTTTTTCCCACTAGGTTTTCTCCTTTACTCCACTTGTGAAAGCCTTATTTTTTACATGAGTACTTAACATGGCCTCATAATCGAGACTCATCATTATTGTATACATTACTCCCTAATGTTGCACTTAAGGGGGGTATTAGTGTAAATAGTTCATTATCTACCTACTTTGCTAATCACCTTTCTAGGATTGACCTATTCACACCTAGCTTAAGTTTATTTAGGCTTCTTTTGTTTTTTGTCTCACTTCATATCATTGAGACATGTGTCCTCATGACTTGAGGCACCTATTGACACTTGCTCACCCACTTATCAAGTGAACTCACAAGTGTCCCATCTTTGAAGGGGGTAGTTAGAGTTTCACTCCTAACTTCTCACCTTCTCATCCTTACTTATATATTCAAGGTTTGATCATTGTATTCTACACATTCTATGATAGTTATTTGGCTTTTGCATTATGCTTGATTCATTTCATGGTAGTTTCAATATTGCATTCATTATTTGCTACTCCAACACAAGCAAGATATTCTAGATTATTAATGGAATATCTGATTACACCTAAGACAAAAACACAACTAACAATTTTTTTGTAACAATAACGTACAAACACTACTATTTGTCAACTCGTTGTTGCTTGCGATACTTTTAATTATCGCCTTAGCATCGTAAATGGGATTATTGTAAGAACACTTTCATAGCACAAATGACTTTGTTTATTATACATTTTAGAATTAATATCTTGATTAATATTACCCTTCATAATATTATCACTACTTATTATTTTTATTTTTAAAATTTAATTCTTACTTTTATATATATAATGGGCATAAAAGAGATAAGACTAAGATTGAAATTTGGTCATGGAACACTTGAGAAAAGAAAGGTTTCCTAAAGAAACTTAGGATAAGTTGAAACCCAAGAAGATTGATCATTATAAAATTTTGAATAGGTTTTCAAAGAATGTAAAAAAGAGTTGCCAAAAGGTTTGAAACATCTCACCAATATTCAATGTTGCTAGCGTATATACTTATCATGAAGCTAAAGATATTTCTAGTAGAATACCATTATTGCAAAACCCTTATTAGAAGCAACAAGAAACAATATTACAAGTTTTAGATATGTGCATAAGCAAGAAAACTAAGAAGAAAGAGTACAATGAAGATCTTGTCGAATAGAAGGAAAAAAGATCAAAGGAGCATACATGAAATTTTTGAAAGAAAAAAAAAAAGTGGACTTGGGTGATAAAAATAATATTCCTTACTTCCTTAATTTTGAATAACTTAAAATTTTGTTACCTAAGTTGTCTAATGTTAGAGCATCTTAGTGGTTGGCAATCTTGCGCACCCAAAACAATGATGTTTGTCTTTTACAAGTGTTTTTTGTTGTTGCAATTGTTTTAATCTTGTCAAAAATATGGATTTCACCCACAATCATCTAATTGTACAATAACTAACATAAATTCTCTTCTGCAATACCATAGCACTCATGAAGCTTCCAAATTATAATCAAAATATCATGGGAACTTTGAACATGTCTTATTATCAAATATAGTAAAAATGTTCCCTTATTGTAAGTTGCAATGTCATCTTTTGCCAAAATGACTTATTTTAGGATTAAGTGCCAATGTATTTGAATTGCAAGCCAAATAGAAAGGTCACATATTCAAATATTGGTTTGAGGGAGTTTCATGGTAGAAGCCACATCAAATTTTAAAGTTTGTCTTATTGCACCCATGTTGAAGGGGGTCATTTTGTGTGTCCAAACCTAATAAAGGATAAGAGTCAAAATCATTAATAGTGGCCCCATAGTTGCTAGTAGATGTGCATAGGGCATTGTACTACATTTTTTGTCAATATATATATATATATATACTTATTACTGTTGTGGATTTTATTTTATTTCCGAAAATCATCGTTCATACGACATGCTAGGGAAAACGAAATCAAATTTCGTGAAAATGTTTTTAAAAAATAATAATAATAATAAATAAAAGTTTATGTTTATGGTGGTTGGTGGGGAGGTCAAACCCCCACCGCCCACATGTGATAAGGTGAGGAAAGCGATGCCTATGAGGCAGTGCGCCCGCCTCATACATAGGCAGCACTTTCCCCACCTCATAAGGGGACACGCTGCCCCATAGGGAGCATTGCCCCCTCCCATCATAATGGGGTGGTCGGTTTGTACATGGTATAGTCGACGCTCCCATGTTGATTATTTGGGCGATTTTCTTTTAAAATCTACGAACTCTATTTTGTATTAAATCCATTTGCTTTGTTTAAAAATTCGTAATGCTTGGAATTTAATTTATTTAAATATTGAAAATATAATATATGTATATATGTATATATATTTGTTCAATCAGAATGAATGGTTTAGAATATATATTGTATATACTAAATATATATTTTATATATATATATATATATATGGATGTGTTTATTTTAAAGTGTTTGCGTTTATTATAATTGAGAAATTGAAGGAATTAAATGTGTTAGTTGGGAAATTGAAAAAGTTATCTTGCAGTGATTTATGTTGCTTTTAAAAGTAATCAAAAGTTTTGTTTTGATAAAATTGGAATTTTCCCTTCTCTGTAATTGTAAAGGCAATTAATCTATTTTATTTAATTATTTTGTTAGGGCAATTGTTTTCTTTGCTGTGAAATGGATTTAAAAGGGAAATGGATTTAGTATATCCAAAAGTAGATTACTTCCTTGCAATTGCCTTGTTGTATATTATTTCTTCTATGTTCCTGTTTGGGGAAATGGGTTAAATGTGTTCTTATTATGTAAGTCTTCCAAAGGTTTCTTAGTGGGGGTTGTCGATTTATTATGTCAACCTATTTTGAATTCCTTGGGTAGTGCATGGTGTGTTGTCAATAATTTACCCGATTTCTACGGACGGGGAAGATTTGTGCCTTCTTTGGAAGGAGTGGTTTATGTGTATTATTGCCTCCAGTGTTTGGAGTGAGTTTCTGCATATGTTTCTTCCTAGAGTTGGAGTGGTTGTTTTATCTAGTTTGTATGCACTTGGGTTTCCCTTGGTGATTTGTTTTGTATGGTATGTTGTCAAGTAGAAGAGTGGCTTTTGTTAGGCGCCAGAGCCCAAAAAGGTAAACTGGATAAACTTCGGAGGTAGTTTAATCAAGTGATAACTAAATGAATGTACTTAGAAAATTAGGAAGTATTTCACACTAATCAAGATAATTTAGCCTCACTCATAGACACAAGTGCTTGTTTAGACTTGGGATGAGTGGGAAGGCCTGAAATGGCAAGGTCATCTATCTTGTCCTTACGAGAGGTATTTGATTCCGCATGACTGAGTATGGGGGTCGGGATTCGATTGAGGTCACCAAGATTACCGGAGCCTATGAAGATTCTCAAAGGAGATCCCATGACGAGTTGTGTGATGACACTCTGTTTAGGACAACAGTTGGTTTTTGTTTTATGTGTATGGTTTTCTTAACATACTCGATCTATTTTATATCTGGAAGCAATGTGACCTATGTCAGTGATGTGAGAGTTGTGCTTGTTTAGTTCATTTCATTGGTTGTGTCAATATGAGTCAACATGTGGTTAGAGGTTGTAGAGATTGTCCATGTTACGTTGTTACTATCTCCTAGCATGGGGGGTGGGCCTTCGGGTACCACTTGGTTGGGTGGAACATGCACCATACACCGTTGGGTCCTCCTTTGATCTTCAGTACTTGGTGGCGAGACATCCAGTTGGACAGTTCGTAGTTCCCATTTTAATTCAAGCAATGTATTTATTTCAATTTGAAACATATTATTTTACCCCTCATTCTATTCGAGGTGGATGTTTGTATATTATAACACTTTTGTATTATTGCCTCATTTTGGGAATGAGTGATGTAACCATTTGAATAAGTTAATTAATATGGAGTTTGGATGTATATTTCTTTATGTTTTGAAGTATCCATATTATGTATGGGATGAATGAGTACTTGGTTCATTATGTAATTAAATGTTATTGATGTATAATGATGTATAATGATGTATGTGTGGGTTTTAAGTAACCCCAATCTCATAGCCTTAGAGGTTGTTGTTAATTAGTAAGTGAATGTGTATGTTAATTACACTTTAATAAAAAAAATTGGTTCACTTAAGACGTTAATTGCAACTTCCTTTAGGGTTTACTTGGCGGGAGATTACACTGTGTAATGCCCCGCCATGCAACCCTAGAGGAAGTTGCAATTCACTATAAAAGCATACAAAAAAAAATTATTATAAATAAAAATAAATGTCCATCCAAAACAATTTCGTCCGCACGGAAATAATTTTGACTTACGGCGATTTCGAAAACGAAACAAAATAAATATTTAAATATATATATTATATATGTATGTATGTATGTAACTATATATATATAAATAATTTTCAACATAAAAGATAAATTGAAAGAATTTTTCCAAAACATTCACCTACAGGTGAAATTCTAAAATTTCCAGAGAACACCCAAATTCACAGAGGATTTTAAATTTAAACTTTCTCAAATCTAACACAGGTAAGGAAACTACCAAATTTCTTACAAGAGTTTACAATCAAAACCTAATATCCTCTGGGTTTCCCCACCACAAGGTGCACAAAGGTTTCAAAGAAAATTCATTTTTACTACAGAGGTTTGATTTTCTAAAAATCTAAATGATGTTTTTCTCTAGGTTTAATTTACAGTTTGGATCTAATAAATTTCTCAAATAAAACAATTCATATTTAAAGGTTTTTACTGTAAATAATATTTTCTAAATTTCTTCACGGCAACAACAAAAAGCTTTAAAATTTTCCTTTCTCTAAATCCAATTAATTTTCCTTAATAGATCTAGCAATACAATTTCTACACTAGATTTTAAACAAATCTAAATTCACAAGTAAAGAACCTGTATCAAGAAGCTTCTGATGTGTTGAATCTTTTGATGTCGAGCCTCTTCCAAAGCTTTCATAGCTTCTTCCCAGCAACCACAATATAATATTTCCAACACCAAAAATGTATCCAAATTCACAGCAAATAAAATAAAACAATTCTTTTCAATTTCCTACAACCAAGAAACTTCTAAATCTTCTGTGTTTTTTCAATTTTCCATTCCTCTCCCAAAAAATATCTTCTTCCCAAAAATATCCTCACTCCCATGAAGAAGCTTTCCTCTTCTTTAACCAAAATCCCAAATTTTCTCCGTGAATAAATTTTCAACAACCTCTTCATTAATTTAACTACAACATGCTGGCAAATAGTAAAATATCTTTTAACAACCAATTTTAATTTCTCGATAATTTAATAATTTCAAATCCTAATTTAATTCCAAATTGAATTTAATTACCACTAATTGAAATTTAAATTCCAAATTAATTTAAATTCCCTTTTTCAACTTTCTAAATAAACATATTTAATTAATTAATTTTAATTACTTAATAAATAAATTCCCAATGGATTAAATTTAATTTACTAAATAAATTTAATTTAATTAATTAATTTAAATACATAGCTTTTATCACAATGTCTAATTTTAAATAAATAAATATCAACATTATTTAATGCAATAATTTTGAACATTTATTTCCACAATCAAGAGCCCTTCAGAATATAAAAATATTAAAACAAGGCAACCAATGACACAACAAAAAACAACTGACGACACACTATGGCTAGGGTGTAGAGCTGACACAAGTTACCTAGCTACTATCTCCTATTCAACTTAACCGTTGGATCGACACGCTCAAACCTATGAAACCAGGTGAAGTCGATGTCATGTACCTACAAACCTGTAAACGAAATAACAAAGATCATATATATATAAAAAGCATAAAATACACACCGTGAAGAAGAAATCACGGAAACGCAAGGCGCTCGCAAGCGAATGATGCGATCTCGTCCCCTTCACCAATACACTCATCATAAACTGACATTTCCATCATAATCCAATAATCTTATATGCAATAAACATGTTATATCAACTAACATCATTACACCAATTAAAGCATGTAAAATAAAGCATCAGATAAGATACACCACATCACACAAAATAGTCTATCGCTCTATAAATAGCGATCAAATAACACACACAAGATATAGTATCTGCATATCCAAAAACACAAATCAAAACAAAAAAAGGACACACTGTCCAATCCAAAAAGCAAAATGGAGGGGTATTACATTCTCCCCCCCAAGGGTTAGGCTTACTCCTGGAAGCCTGCAAATAAGTAGGGGTATAATTCCCTCATCCTAACTGCATCTTCCCAGGTGGATGAAGCATCATCCCTAGGATCCCATTAGACCCTAACCTTATCAATATCTCGCCCCCAAAGAGCGAGCGTTCTACGCTCCATTACAACCACGGGCTCCAAAGCCTACCTATCCTCTACCTATAAAGAATTCCAATCAATGATGTGAGAAATATCTGGATGGTATGGCTGAAGAACAAAAACATGAAAAACATCGTGAATACGTGCAAAACTGGGCGACAAAGCAAGTCAGTAAGCAACTGGACCAATCTTCTCAAGTATCTCGAAAGGTCTGACAAAGCAAGGCACCAACTTAGAACCCTTTCCATAACAAATTGGACTCTTTCGTGGACGCACCCGCAAAAACACTCTGTCGCCAACAGAAAACTGTCAATCCACTCTATGTGCATCCGCATACTTCTTTTTCCTATCCTGAGCTGCTACCAAGTGCTCTCTAATCTGAACCACCTGTTGCTCCATGACTTGCAACATCTCCGGACCCAATAATACTCTATCCTCTAGTCGATCCCAACTCAAAGGGGTATGACAAGGACGCCCATATAAAGCCTGAAATGGAGGCATGCCAATAGAACTCTGGAAATTGTTATTATAAACAAACTCTACCAAATAAAGATAGTTTTCCCATCATGTATGTTGGTCCATTACATACATACGCAACATGTATTCAAAGATCTGATTGACCCTCTCAGTCTGTCCATCTATCTTTGGGTGATACGTTGAACTAAAGTTCAATGGTGTCCCCATCGCATGTTGTAATGAAGTCCAAAGAGCTGAGGTGAACACTAGATCCCTGTCAAAAATAATCCGATGCGAAATACCATGCAACCTCACTATGTCCTCCATGAACACTCTAGCAACAGATGATGCATTATAGGAAGAGCGAATAGATGAAAGGTGTGCTACTTCATCAACCTATTGATTGTCACCATAATCACATCATGTCGTCACGAGGAGTTGGGTAAACCAACAATGAAGTCCAATGAGATCATATCCCATTTCCATTCTGGCACTAGATGTGGTTGTAGAAGCCCTGTTGGATGCTGGTGTTTAGCCTTCACCCGTTGACACTCTAGACATCTCGCTACATAGTTTGCAATATCGCGCTTCATCCCTAGCCAAAAATACAACTAACGCAGATTTGCATGCATCTTTTTCACCCCTGGATGGGCTGAATAGGGTGCACGATGTGCCTCGATCAAAACTAGAGTGCGAAGATCACCTACTGAAGTTCCATTACTACACCAAGGAATCTCTATAACGTGGCAATTCTTTGAAGGATGGTGATGGAGGGGAAGAAAAAATAGATCAAAAATCAAATATCTCAATTTTTGGTAGATCTTGGCATGTACAAATTTGACATGATTTGTTTATATAAAATTATGATTTAACACCATAGTGATCAATTACAAATAATATGATGTTCTACACCATTTGTTCTTTATTCTTTTAAAAGAAGTTAGCTTTCATCATGTACTCTTGCATTGATTTTTTAGTTTTTGTGTTTGGACGATGTGAATAGATAGATTTTCATTTACACCATCTATCTATAAAGTCTTAAGTAAGGAAATTAGCACCTAGGCCTATTTTCCAACTCATGTGGCATGAGTTCATAAAAGAGTGTTAAAGTGATGCAAGACAATGCATTAAGTAAAAATGTGAGTGTAAAAGGGCTTCTTCCATTATCAAAGAGATATAATTTCCATGATTGGAAAAGACAATGTTTATGGTCACCTAGAGCAACAACACTTGATGTATGAGTAATAATTGTTTTACACACTCCATATTTGTATATTCAAGCATATATCATTGGTTTCAAAACATATAGCAAAGTTTGCAACACTATTTTAAGTCATTTGGAAAGGGAAGGTCAACACCATGTTATGGCTAATTTTATCGTTTGTCCCCATGTCGTCAATTTCTATGAAGGGAACCAACGATCATGGTTTCAAAGTCATTTCATCGACAAGAAAACTGAGAGTTTGGAAGACTAAATTTGTTTTGTCTCTACAAACAAACTTAAATTCAAGTCGTCAAGATGGTCGATGAAGTTGTCAATTAAATAGCAGTCAGGGTTTCAACACTTTTCAAAGAATCTATCATGTTTCAAAGCAAGAGCTACATCAAAATCACAAAACAATTGAACTATTACTTTAGACCACAACTATTTTCATTAATTATTATTTAAGAGGTCTATTGGATAGAAAGATAAGGCATATTTTTAGTTTGTTTTTAGTTTGATTTTATTTATCCTTTCTTTAGATTAGCATTTGCTTTAAAATAGTTTTGTTGTTTTTAAATCTTTAAACATTTGTGATTCAAAATAATGATTTTTGGTATAAAATAATCATTATCCTAAGTCCCAAGAATTCAATATCTTGTAATCTACAAATAAATACCTAAATGCTTTGACCACAAGACAAGACAAATAATGATAGTTGACACTACACTTATGTTGTTGAAAGTGTTACTCAAGTTGGTTTATTTGTGCAAAATGCCAAGCTTTGTATTAAGATTGTGTTTATCTAAATGTTACCTTAGCACACAATTTAACTCCTTCATTTTCTCAAATCGTGTGCCATTTTGTGTTGAAGTTGTTATTCCTTTGAAATCTTATGTGTATCTAATTAGTCTTTGTTTAAAACAATAGAAAGTGTGGTATTTTACAATTAAATATATCACTTCAAATTTATAAAATTTTGCTTGTGAGGTGAGCTATTATTAATATTGTGCTCATACCCCAAGTAAAAAGAGAAGCAAATAATTATTTTATTTTACACAACTCCCCACAAGAAACACTGTATAATGTGAATAGCTGTATATTTGTCCATAGCTTAATGTCTAGGGTTAGTTTAGAACTCAAAGAACTGAACCTTATAATTTGAAGAGAAGTTTTACCTCATACTATTCCGATTTGAGTTGTAACAGATTAGTAAAAGACTATTAAATCATATAGCATATCAAATCCTTTGTGACTTTTTGTACTGATGTCATGGTTAAAAATGTCACTTAATTTCACTATTTAAACCTGAAGCCCGTACCTGAAAAAGGAGCATCCACTTAAACGCAGGTTGAATAGAAACGCATGTCACCAGATTGTTTAATTTTGTGTTGATTAACTGACATTTCTCAATGGTAGTTTCTGGGATTTGAATAATTGTCTGTAGCCTCCCCTCTATATTTTGTGATTTTCTAGGGCTTGTGGTTTCCTTTTAACACTACGCACACAGTTAGTTTTATTGTAATTGGATATGATGCCGCCACTTATACTAGCATATGTATTTGAAGATTTTGGTTTGTTATACTGCCGCAACTCTTGTTTTAACAAAATTCTAGTTTAATTAGGGTACATGCTTAATGGCTTGTTACAATAGTCTAATCTCAAATGAATAAGCCTCATTTCCACTAACGATGTACGAGTCATTTATCATTGACATAGATTGAATTTGATGAAACTGGTCAGTAATTTCTCAGAAAATCATGCAAGATAATTGATGAGGTGACATTTCTACCATCTCCAAACCTTTCCAATACATGCAACTCTAGAAGGTCAACTTTTAGCAAAAAAAATAGCCAATAATAGACAATAATAGAATAGAATTGCACTTGCAATGACCCTGGCAGAAAAAATAGCCTCATAATGCAATTGCATACAGAATCTACACAAAATTCTTTCATGAGATCAAGTCCTTCCCAACATTCATATCAAAAGTCAGGTTTGGAACTGGAAAGAACAGTTTCTCAAAGACTAATGGTTTCAAAGAATTACCAATCCATTGACAAAGAGTCATAGAAAACAATATTACAATCTAAGCTGTGCAACTTGCTATTTCTTATAGTAGCACTAACTAGATGCTGACTCATTTCCTAAGTCTGAAAGTGCTTGAATAGATACTAATCCAACTATCTTTGGTTCAAACACCATTGTTGGTATTGCATTCTTGATATCTGCCTTAAAAATGACCAAAGGAAAATCAGATACCATCTACAAGTTGACGATGACATATCAGAGAGAACCTTTTCCCATTCTACAGAATAGCCAAATAAACATCAGAGGCATCTGTATTCTTTGAACCTTCATAACAGAACTTACACCCCATTTTTCCTTTGGGGCCATTATTTTGGCTGAGAAAATCGGAAGCACAAGTTAGCCCAATTGTCACCTTACGCTTCAAAGTGAATAAAGGTGTTAAAAAAAAAACAAAAAGGCTTCCCACACAACAGCCTCAATGGGAACCGGCACAATGAAAATATGCATGAATGTTTGGTTTACAGCCTCAGACATTTGGGGAAGCAAGGTTGTTTGCCAGGTGCCTTGCCAATGCCTCACTCTCTTTTACCTGAGCAGTTTCAAGCAAGATATTTGAATATGTTAGGATTGTCTTTATCACGCTCTAAATATTCCCGTGTGATCAAATCCTCAATACGCTTTTTGATTGCTTTGAAATCCGGCTGCCAGTCATGAGTTCTATTAGTTTTGTATAGTTATATGAAATGATCAGACTTGAACAGCAAATCACTAATTCTGAAAGGGCTTACCTTGAACATTTTTCCAAGTTGCTCTACACACTCTGTCACTAGTTGTGTATAAGATAAAAGCTTCCTACTCTTCATAATTCGAACAATAGAAGCATCAATTGCATAACGTCTATCCTTATCCACATCCTCAATTACTTTCTTTTTCTCATCCACAGGAGGAAGTGGAATCTACAGCCAAGAAATGTTATAATTGTCAGGAAATCTTTTAATTTTGTTATTTTTCAAATGAGAATCCAGATAATTTCAGCTTGACCGAACCTTAATCCTCTTCATTTTGTCGGTAAAATTTGCATTGAATTCGAAATAATCAGTTTGTGTGACAGTTTTCGTATTTGGCTCCTTAATAAGGATTTTATATTTTGCACAGGCAAGTGAATGTAGCAACCTCACAACATCTTCATCTGTCAAATTTAGCTGTGATTTTATTTCTGCATAGCTTAATTTTTCTGAAGAATTGAACAAAAGCAATGCAGCAGCCTGGACATCAATACATAACAAGAAACAAATAAATTAATGCTCGAATCATCAACTCTGTCGATACAAGCCATCTAAGCCTGAATTAATAACATAACAAATTAACGACACAGAAAATTATCAAATATATTTGTAGAAATTAATGTTTGAAAAAATACAAACAAAAATAAAGCAATTGTAAACATTGTAATGATATTGCAAAGCATACGAATGCATCAGCGATCCAGCACAAGTCAGCAACATTATATTTCAATAGTTTCATTCCAATTCATACAGTGTAAGTAGCCGTATCTGAAGCAGATTACAATAATTAAAGCACAGAAAACTCATAGACCATCAATATGAAGAAACAATACGCCTACCTGGTATGTTGTCACCGTAAGGTCCATCGACTTGGGACTAAACTTTCCAGAAAGATTGCACTGCCCTAGAGAGTATATCCATGTAAGCTTTCTATGTTTAGTTTTTGTCTGGTAGAACTCTCTGAAAACCTCTACACACTTCACCTGCAAAGGAAGGAAAGGCATGAATTCAATTAAATTGCTGAACATACTTCAAAAGTTGCAACAAGTTATATACAGCTATCAAAAACATAGCAATTAATGATTCTTACAAAAAGGAAGGATCAATATGTGGTGACCCAAAGCTAGGTTTAGCAATGTAAAATATAGGTGCGTAACTGAAGTGGTGCTACTGCTGCATCTTGTTTGTCCAGATCAGCACTTGGCATTGTGTATAAATAATAATTCAATATGATTTGCTATTTTATCAACAAAAAATGTGATGCCCAAAATCAAGCACAGTACTCGTTCACAGAATTTTCTGGTCTTCCAGCCACTAAAACACACTAAATAGCAAACTAAGTATTAACTTTAAAATATCTTCTAATAAAGAAATTGTATTTATGACCACGGATAAGCAAAAAGGTCAATGGGACTCGAAAGTAAAAGCAAACTCAAGGTAAAAATTGTGCATAAAGCATCTCCCATCTCATAAGGGAATAGAACGGTTTTCAAAGAAAAAAGTGTAAACCTTGTGAAAGCTTTTACATTACATTTCATTAGGTATTAGCCCTTTACCTAAGATTCAGAGGAACTCCAAAAGTGGTATGACACTAAAACATGTAAACAAAATCCAGCATATGATTAAAATATGTACTACTCCCACAGAAAAGAAACAAGAAGCGAAGGAGAAGTAAAACCCTACTCAAACCAAATGATTAATCTAAGTCTGCGAATGTGGTAAGTGTCCCAAGCTGAGATAATTCTGCCATCACTACCAACAGGGGCATTAAAGTACTCCTCAAGGGACAAGAGGAGCACTCTCCTTTGACATTCATGGCTGAAGAGCTCTTAGAGCAACCAAAGCTAGTTATAAAGACCCACTCAGAAGATAAGAAACATAGCACCCAGAGATACATGAAATATATGTCAACGGCTATCTGCATCAATCACATCCACCCCACATATCTGAGTGTGTGTACAAGCTACAACATGTTTATATATCAGATGGATCAAAAATCTCTTCACATATCCAGATACAACATTGATAGTCATACAGGATAAACCATATCCAGGATGTAAACAGGTTCTACCAATTGTACTTCATGATTTCGTTCATAATCTCACCGCCCAAATCTCTATAGGCTCATTTAGCCTGCAATAAAATTAGTGTTTATTCAATAATTGACTTCAAACAAATATTCCCGGTCTACTTGGCATCCATACAACAAAAGGAATGGATATAATATCTAACTGCTTGATAGACTCGTGACCAACTTAGCCTCCAAAGGTAAAATATTGATCTTTATCCTCCACACAAGCCTTCTGCAAAGATGTTCAGCATCAATTTAGCAACTAATTATTATTGCACCAATATTATTTACCATTAGATGTTGCATATCAAGACTGTTATGTACATAGGCATACTGTTTTATGATGTAAATGGGGTTATGGAGTAGCTGACATGTGGCAGACTGAACACAGTATTCAAATAGAATGAACCCAATTGGTAACTTGTCTTTTGAGTTACATTGTGATTAGTAACTAGTCAACCAATGTGTATCAGGTGGGCTAAGGTTTTACTTTCACCCCGACTCTAATTAGATGAGGTTATATATACAGGCATTTACTATTAGAATAAAGGTTTTAACTTAATTGTGTTGCTTAAGTTACCTTTATTCCCTTCTTAAGATTTCACGTTAATTTGCATAAAGTGACATTTAATAATTATATTAATTATTAAATGTTCTCCTTTTAGGGTTTTTCCTTTTAGGGTTTCTTTAGAGTTTGCATGATTTCCTTTTTATAAGGATTGATCCCATTGTATTTCATATCAATTCATTCTCTCATTCTCTCTGATATATACATTTTCAGTTTTCAGAGAACCCTTGCTTGTTTGGCTCCATCTCTTATTTTGTGACAGGTTATTTGCATGCAGGTGATTTTCGGGGTTTGTGAAGTTGTATTTTCTCAACTCCTACATTTAACATTTTTCAAAACCATTGATAGATATTGTATATGGCTTGGGGCACATAGCGGATATTTGGAATATTCTTTGTTGTATTCCCACCTCAAAGGTGTTCTTCCATAGAGCATATTGAATATCAGCATTCTATATTAATGATTGTGCCCCCATTCTCAGGTCTGGTTCAATCCAGATCCTGATCTCAAGTCAGTTTACATTATGAAATATCCCAGATATGTTCTATCTTGATACCCTAGATATTAATGATTTTTCCCACACTCATACTCATACCTGGTTCAAACTGCATCCTGATCTCAAGCCAGTTTACATTATGAAACATCCTGGATATGTTCTATCTTGATACCCTGGATGTACCTGGGCAGGGTACCCCATGCTGCTCAAACCTGGTCCAAACTGATGCAGGAGCTTCCGTGGTGCATCTGCAATCTTGTATCACCCAAAAATATTCTGTTCCCTTTCCTTTGTTTTACTGTTCTTGTAGGTTTCTTGCTGTGCATCTAGAGATAGAGTTTGTGCTTTCTCCTGTGTTTCTCCTGTTATTTTGTTAATTTTTGGTTCCAGAAAAATATCACAGCTTGCAAATAGCAATACTCTTTAGCAAAAGAATGCAATCAAAGTGACTCCAATGCTAATAGAAAATAAAATTGGTTTCCCTGAAAAAGTGATCACAATAAAGAATCTAAGAGCATTGACAATGAACTTAGGAAAACGGCTATCAAGTATTTTTGAACTGCTTATTTTCCAGTAACAACTTGAAAAAAGAGGAAACATCTTCATCTCTTGCCATCAAGGTAAGCATTTCAAACACCGTTTCTCCATTGCAGAGGAAACATTCAAATTTACTAGCCTGCATGTTTTTACATTCATATTTTGATTTCAGTAAGAAAAGAGACTCATTGAAGGCAAAAAAAAATTGAAACCCTGTCTTCTGCTTTAAGAGGGATTTATTTATATAGACAAATTATAATGTTATATACCTAGGGTTTTAATGGTCTGTCACAAATTTAGATTCAGGCTAAATTTCAAATCACCATCAATTAGTTCAACAACATGCTCAGATAACTCCAACAGAAGGTTTTGTATTCCCAGAATAGGAGTACAGTGAATCTCTGAACAAAAGGACAACCGGTCTAGATTTCTCAGTTAAACAATGTCTAGATCTGTTACAAATCATATACAAACTGCTGCTTACATATGCTGGATGCTCCAGTCTTCTCAGATTCGCCTTCTGGACTGAACTTGGACTCGCCTGGTGCAGGTCGCCTGAATATTCTGAGGATCTCTTCCCACCAAAGTCTGGATTCTCCTTGTTCTACCGCCCTCCTAGCTGGTTTGACCGGTGAACCCTCAAACACAAACTGCACAACAGAGGAATGATATCTGAAGTGGGTTCACTGGTTGCCTGGACACATCCTCCTGCCGCACTGGTCCAGATCTGATATAATTTAGGGTTTTCTGGGGGGGCAGTCTAGGGTTGCTGGAGCTCCACACTCGTACTGAGTGACCATGAACTGGGTAATGCTGGACACTTGGCTGTTAGGGTGTGATTTCACTTAACTCTCTGCTGTTAGGCCCTAAAATCAGATCGCTGCAGTCCTGAAAGTTCCTCTGTTATATGCCTAATTTCTGTTCACTAGTCTGTTAAAGAATGCTGTTGAATCCCTGTTAAAGCAGCCTGCAGTTTGATGAACTGGAAGTTAATCTTTGACCTTGAAGTCTAGATTTCTGAATGAGAACAAGTATAGGTGGAGGGTGTTTGTCCTCACCTAAAAGTCTATCCCACAGGGGTTTTTATCCCTCACTGAATGCAGTTGCAAATGACAGAATTAACAATTTTCCAGTGGTGCCTCCAAATTTAGGTCCCCAAGCCATAAATTGGGCACCCAAATTTAAATTTTGATATTCGCTCAAGGTCCTAAATTGGGCACCAGTGATTAAAATTTGAAATTCACTTTATTTTATTTTTATTATTTATATTTTTAAATTATATATTTATTAATTATGTTTGAGTGGTGTAAATAAACACCTTTCTTAAAAAATGCTAATAGGCCAACCTCAATAAGGGAGGGACATGACAGTCCTCCCTTCCCCAAATTGTTTTCCCTCAAGCAATTTCAAACTAAGGTGCTCAAAAATCTCCACTCCTTATGTAGTGTCCTCGAGTGGAAGATTCTTCCATTTCATCAAATATTCTGGAATGATCTTGTTTCTTTGCTTCTTCTCTTTCATGTCGATGATAGCTTCGGATTCCAAAATCAATTTCTCTTTATCATCAAGTGGTGGAAGCTCTAATGAAGGTGTGACTTGTTGTCCAAGGGCCTTCTTCAAACATAACATATGAAAAACATTGTGAATCCTATTGTTTTCTAGTTATAGCTCATAGGCAACCTCACCTATCCTCCTTATGATCTTATAAGGCCCATAAAACGTGGCTTAAGCTTTTTTGCACCACTCCCTTTGAGGGAAGATCGTCTATAGGGTTGTACACTCAAGAATACCATGTCTCCTACCTCAAAAACTCTTGCTAGTTTTGAGACTGTTGTAGGTTCCCTTTGAGTGCATTCACAATATCTAAGCTTTGTTGAACCAAGTCTCTAGCTCTAAGAACTCTACCATCTGAAAGAATCAAATCCATGAATGAAATATAACCACAACCATAGAGTCATTTGATCTAAGTTCTTTGCTACCCTATAGCATAGTTCCTCAAATACCTTTCTATTCATTTGTTCACAACTTTCGTTTACCCATCAGTTTGAGGGTGATAGCTAGTGCTTGGAGTCAACTTTGCGTTTGTCAATCGAAAGAGCTCTTGCCAAAATAGCATCCAAAGAAGGAATTGGAGCACCATATACTTGCAATACCAGATTTCTCACTTCCATTTGTACTTGAATGTGACACATCTAGAGAAGGAATTGGAGCGGTGCTAACACAAAACAATCATCCTATAGCCTTTGAGAGTTGAAAGCTAAAGGAACCAAAAAGAGAATTCTCCATATATGATAAGGAAATGTTTGCTATCAATCAAATCTTAGCAAAATTAAAGCAATACCTAGTGTACAACAAGCTTGTGTTGAAGACATACCATAACAATCTATTCTTTCTAAACCAGCAAGACCTTAATGACTAACAACACAAATGAGTAAGTAAGCTCCAAGCTTACAATTCTGAAATTGAATATGTCAAAAGGAAAAAGAATGTAGTGGCTGATGCACTCTCCATGATGCCAAGCATATGCTCCATTGCTGAGATTTCTACTGATTGGAAGGACTTGTTAATAGCTGAATATGCCAAAGCTATTTTTTCCAAAGGTTTAAGGTATTGACTTATCAAGTAAGGGAAGAATCTTCTTGATCCTTGAACCAAAGTTAAAAGAGAATCCCAGAAGCGGTTCATTCTCCCCTAGCAAGACATCCAAGATTCTACAAGACATATAGGCAGATTAGAGGAAGGTTATCCTAGAAAGCCATGAAAGAATAAGTACTCAAACATGTACATGAATGTTTCACTTGCCAGTGGAACAAATCAAAGCTAACATTTCCAACTCGTTTGCTTCAGCCCTTACCCATTCTTGAATAGAATTAGGAGAGTATATCTATGGACTTTATCACAAGACTTCCAAAGGCACAAAGTAAGGATTGTATTTACGTGGTGGTGGACAAATTAACAATACATGCACATTTCTTCTCTATTGCAGCCGATTACAAGGCACCACAAGTGGCAGATTTGTTCTACAAAGAAATTTTCGGACTCCATGGGCTACAAAAATCAATTGTAAGTGATTATGACAGCTTATTTTTAAGTCTACTTTTGCAAGAATTGTTCCAATTAGTGGCAATGCACTCACTCCAAGCACAAGCTACCACCCGCAAACAAGTGGCCTAACAAATATAATAAACAAATGGGAAGAAAGATATTTAAAGAACTATGTTTCAAGACAGCAAAAGGCATGGGTCAAGTTCCTCTACGTAGGGGAGTAATGCTACAATACTACACACCACATATCTATCAATATGTCTCCTATCAAAGACCTTGTATGCCTATGATGCTCCAGCATATGTTGATTTGGTCATTTTAGATAGTGGGGTGCTGAGGGCAAAAGATTTGATTCAAACAAGTCAAGACTTTTTGACAACACTTAAGGTACACTTAAAGCAAGCTCTAAATCAATACAAACAATATGTTGATCACTGAAGAATCAAGAGAAATTTTGAAGTAGGGGACATAGATTTCCTAAGATTGCAGCCTTACAAGCAATCATCTCTTCGAATGAGTAGAGCGAAAAAGCTCAAACCACATTTTTATTGACCATACAAGATTATACAAAGAATTGGAGCTATGGCATGTGAGCTAAAATTACTAGAAGGGTGCAAAATTCCTAATGTATCACGCCTTAAGCAGTCAATTGGGCAGCACCTTGTACCTTCTACAACTTTACCACCTTTGGATGATGAGGGGATATTAATTTTTGAGCTCAAAGCCTTTATTGACATTAGGGAATGGAAGCTAAGAAACAAAAGAACTGCACAATACATGGTGAGATGGAAGAATCTTCCTAAAGAAGATGCAACCTAGGAAGGTTGTTAAGTTTTGATTAAATCTATCAGATTATAAACGTAATATTGAACTTGAAATAATGAACTTGATGTCAAGTTAATTCTAAATAAAATATGAAGTATTAAGTCTGAATTTCTGTTGTAGATGTTTGATCCTTAAGTGCAAAACATTTATCGATTTCAATTATCTGCTTAGAGGATCCGATCTCCAATAAATATGGGTAAGGAGGACACGACCCAAGATAGGGAGACACAACTTTTAGGGAGACGCATCTCATGAGAGACACATCTCATGAGCGGACATGTCTCCACAGAGTGGAGACACGTCCGCTCATGGGACGTGTCTTTAGTTATTAGTCCCTTCGTCTATTACAGCCGACGATTAGCCTCTTAACAATGATCAAACATAATTTATATTTATACATTTAGATTCAGTTTGATCTGAATATATATCATTTATATTTTTCAATGCAGATCGAAAACCTATACTTAGGATTTGGAGATTTCGATATAAATGATGATGATGAATAAATTCAATCATCCTTTATATCTGACCGAAGCTATCTATCTTCAACACTCCCTCTTAGCTAGGGAAGATAACTCTAAACAAGTATAAAGTGATATCACCTTACTCGTGATATCAAAAGATATGGTATACTAAAAGTGTCAAGTCACATGACATTCTTCATAACACATCTTCATTATGGTATGTGCGCTAACATCAAGTCACATGATGTCTACCATAATAAATCATGGCATGTCCACGAATATATACATATCCACCATGAATATCTTATAAGGATCATAATGATCTTCAATTGATATCAAGTCTCATGATATCTATCAAAATGTCCACAAGATACTATCATGATATATCCACAGATATCAAGTCACATGATATCTATCATGATAGTGCAACAAATCATTGTAGAGTCGTCACTTTACAATGTCAAATACAAGTGTTCATTATCTGAAAGATCGTCACCTTTCAATAATGTACACAGGGGGAGAGAGGGCCCATAAAGTCATGGAGTCACACACATGACAAAAAAGTTTACACATTAAACATCTTTTAAATACATTAGTACAAAATAAACAATTTGAATCTCAATCTCAATAACAATTTACATTTCAACCATACCAAGTTTCTTCCTGAAGTGTTCAACTTTTAACTCTAGAGAGAGGCTTGGTGAGAATGTCTGTTGTTTGATCATTTGTACTAATATATTCCAACTGGATCACATTCCTTTCTACCATGTCTCTCACATAGTGGTAAGGGATCTCTATATGCTTAGATCTATCATGGAATACTAGATTTACGGAAAGCTTAATGCAACTCTGATTATCACAGTGGATAATAGTAGGATTCAAAGGCTCACCAAATAATCCCACAAGCAATTTCCGGAGCCATACTGCTTCTCTTGCCCCCATAGAGGCTGCAATATATTCAACTTTTGTTGAGCTTTGAGCCACTGAAGACCGTTTCCTACTGATCCAAGAGATCGTAGCAATCCTAAACTGAAGCAACATCTTGATGTGCTTTTCCGATCGGTTACACTTCCAGCCCAATCTGAATCAAAGTATCCATGTAAATCTAGTTTGACATTTTTGTAATTAAGACCATATCCAATAGTACCTTGAAGGTATCTCAATATGTGCTTCACAGCAACAAGGTGAATTTTCTTAGGCTCACACATGAACTAGCTTAGAGCATTCACTGCATAGCAAATATCTGGTCTAGTGTTAACCAAGTACATTAATGATCCAATTATCTGTCTATAAAGAGTAGGATCTACAAATTTTGATTATGTTGTTGCTTCTTTCAACTTGTGTAAGTTGGTTTCCATAGGTGTAGACATGGGTCTACAGTCTAACATCCCAAATCTCTTTAGAATATCAATAGTGTACTTTCATCAACATATAAAATTATTATTAGCATATAACCTTTAATTACTTTAAAATAGAAATTTGGATCTGCATCATTTTTTGAAAATCCTAGTCCCAAAAGATAGCTGTCAATTCTTTCATACCAAGCTCTAGGAGCCTGTTTAAGTCCATATAGAGCTTTCTTCAATCTGCATACATGTGAGTCTACTTTATGTATCACAAAACCTTCAAGTTGCTCTAGATAGACTTCTTCATCAATGGTCCCATTCAAGAAGGCAGTTTTCACATCCATTTGATGGATCTTCCAGCCTTTAGCTATTGCAATAGCTATTACTGCTCTCACAGAGGTGTATCGGGCAACAGGTGCAAATGTCTCTTCATAATCAATACCTTCCTTTTGTGAGAAGCCTCTGGCCACAAAATGTGCCTTGTGTTTTTCTATACTGCCATCAACAGCATGTTTGATTTTGAAGAGCCATTTGGAAGAGACAACAAATTTCTCCTTGGGTCTAGGTACTATATCCCATACATCATTTTTAAAATGGACTAATACTCTTTCGTCATTGCATCTTTCCACACTTTGCTTGAGAGCTTTCGTAACACCAGTTGGTTTTGAACTAATGATTTGATTCATTAAGGCAACATAGCTTGAGAATCTTTTGGGTCTCTTACTTTCTCTAAAAGTTCCTTTGGGTGCTGAATGATTCTCAACTTCTTCAATCATCTTTCTAGCCCAAAGTGGTCTCCTCTTGCTGTTATCATTGGGATTCTCTTCTGGAGTAGTTGGGTTTTCATTTAGGATTTCTTCAAGATACTCCCTTTGAATCTCAAGAGCAGGTTCCTCCTCTAAGACTGTAGGAGAATTTTGAATTTCTATCTCATTTGAACTCTTTGCCCTTTTGAAGGCAATGTCTTCCTCAAATATGACATCTCTACTTAGTTCAATTTGTTTATGTTCGGATATGTATATTCTGTAGGCTTTTGAGGTTTCACTATAGCCCACAAATATCCCTTTCTTTCCAGAAGGTTCTAGTTTGGATCTCTTTTCTTTAGGTACATGAATGTACATAGGGCAACCAAAGATCTTTAAGTGACTTATGTCAAGTTTTACACCAGTAAAAACTTCTTTAGAAGTTTTGTTATCTAGATGTGAGTGGGGACGTCTATTTTGAATGTAGACAACTGTCCTAGAGGCTTCTGCCCAAAATGAGGTTTCTATGTTTTGGTCGAACAACATTGCTCTAATAACTTCTACAATAGTTCTATTTTTTCTCTCAGCAACACCATTTTGTTGAGGATTGTAGGCTACAGTAAACTCCCTCTTAATCCCAGCATTTACACAAAATTCCTTAAAGATTTATGGGGTGTATTCCTTACCATTATCTGTTCTTAGTATTTTGATTTTCTTCCTGAAGAAATTTTCTGTAAGAGTTTTGAACTCCTTAAACCTTTTAAGGATTTCTATCGACTCCTTACATTTAAAAAAATATATCCAGGTCTTCCTAGAGAAGTCATCTTCAAATATTACATAATATAGGAATCCCGCCATGGAGGGTACAGACATGGGTCCACATAAGTCAGAGTGTACTAGTTCTAATATATTTTTGGTTTTACTCAAGCTATTTGGAAAGGTCCCCTTTGTATTCTTTCCTAGGGCACACCCTCTGCAAGCTCCTTCATGAGTTTGTTTTAATTTGGGCAATGCTGTTACTATTTTTTTTACAGAAGGTAGGGCACGGAAATGAATATGTCCTTAATCTTCGATGCCAAATTTCAATTGAATCGGCGGTCTCATGAATAAGAGCTTGTTTAGTGTCAATGCATAGTTTGTAGAGATATCCTTGCCTTACACCTATAGTTTGTGCTTTCTTTATAGTGGAGTTCTTTGGCCATGCCAGAACTTTTCCATCCATAAATGTAACCCTCTATCCATTGTCTTCAAGAGCAGAAATGGATATTAGATTTCTCTTTATTCCTGGTACAAACAATACTCCAGTGAGTTGTCTAGAGAGGCCAGACTTCAAATTTAAGGTGCAAGTTCCAACCCCCTTTACTGGATGTGCAAAATCATCTCCAATAGTTACCTCTTCGTTTGTTCCTTCTACCATAGTATCCAAGTGTTCTTTGAACCCTATGATGTGCCTTGATGAACCACTATCAATTACCCAGTTGTTGACTTTGTTTGATACTTCACTTGATAAGGCTAAGTAGAAGACAAATTTCTCAGAGTCATATTTTGTATTTGTTTTTCCTACTTTAGCAAAGGATGCTTGTTGTTTTGTTCTATCAGAGCACTTCATTGCATAGTGTCCATATTGATCACATCTGAAGCATTGTATTTGAGAGATGTCTTTCCTTTTCTTGAATGATCCTTTTCCATAAGAATTCTTCTTTCTCTTGAAGTTTTTCCTCTTACCTTTCTTATGAGAATTTGTGTTTAGCATATGAATATCCTCATCTAAGGGTTTTTGATTGTTTTCTTTTGTTATTAGTCTTGTTTCTTCTTGTAAGCAATCTCTTCTCAACCTATCAAATTTAGGGAGTTTAGATCTCGCACTTATTCCTTGAACAAATGACTCCCATGAGTTTGGTAGGTCTCCTAGAGCTATTAGTGTTAACTCCTTGCTATCAATTTGATATCCAACTGTTGACAGTTGATCTCTTAGTTCAATGATTCTCATGAAGTATGCATTAATGGATTCTCCCTTGTTTATTTGAACATGGTTAAGTTGCCTTTTTAAAGCAAGGGTCCTACTGGTGTTGTTTATCTCAAAGGTGCTCTCAAGGGATTTAAACATTAGGTATGTAGTCTCATGTGTAGACAGAATAGGTACTATATGGTCCCTAACTGCATCTACTATAATTTTCATAGCTTTCTCTTTGTTCTCAATCCATTGAGTTTTCTCCGGATCATCCTCTGGTTCTATCTTGTTTTCTTTCACAAATGAGTAACTTATTTTCTTTCAGAATCATGACTGAATTTCCATGATGTAAAGTTGTTTGCACCTTCAAGACGATCCTCAAATCTGATCACACTCAACATTATGAAGAATGGAATGTGTTTGTTATTTCAAGAGAGAATGCGATTTTAAATAATCTGATATTTAAATTTAATTGGATCTTCCTAACGTGGCTCTGATACCATGTTAAGTTTTGATTAAATCTATCAGATTATAAACTTAATAATGAACTTGATGTCAAGTTAATTCTGAATAAAATATGAAGTATTAAGTCTGAATTTCTGTTGTAGATGTTTGATCCTTAAGTGCAGAACATTTATCGATTTCAATTATCTACTTAGAGGATCCGATCTCCAATAAATATGGGTAAGGAGGGCATGACCCAAGATAGGGAGACACGACTTTTAGGGAGGCGCATCTCATGAGCGACACGTCTCATGAGCGACATGTCTCATGAGCGGACGTGTCTCCACATCCGCTCATGGGACGTGTCTTTAGTTATTAATCCCTTCATCTATTACAGCCAACGATTAGCCTCTTAACAATGATCAAACATAATTTATATTTATGCATTTAGATTTAGTTCGATCTGAATATATATCATTTATATTTTTCAATGCAGATCGAAAACCTATACTTAGGATTTGGAGATTTCGATATAAATGATGATGATGAATAAATTCGATCATCATTTATATCTGACCGAAGCTATCTATCTTCAACAAAGGTCTAAAAATCTGAGCATCCAAACTTGCAATGCTTAGGGACAATCAATTCTGAGAGGGTAGGTTTGGCATGTCCCCATTAAAATATCGCAAATATTGCAGCAACAGAAAAAGTTAAAAAATATATTAAAAAAGCAGAAAAAGAAAGTTGGCCACCTCAATTAAGATAAGGCCAAACATCAGATTTAGTTTGCTGTTAAAAATAATTAAATAAATGAAAGGAGGTGGCTGCCCTAGGGTCAGCAACCACCACCCTAGGGACATTTGTGCCTATTTAAACAAAACATGGGCAGCAGAAACATTCATTCGAGGATGTTGTTGCTCTCGAGAACTTGCTCAAAGAATCCTAAGGACGAGAACCCTGAGGATTACTTGGGATACAAAGACGGAAACCTTTGGGCATTGTCAAACAGAGACTAGAGACAAAAACCACCAGCCTTCCAATTGGTAGTTCCAGTTCAGGAATTGCGCAGAGTCTAAAGTTTTCAGAATAATTCAGTTTAGCAATTTTCAGTGTGACCTAGCTTGCAATCAGCATCAGCACTTACCTAGTCCCAGCATAGAAAATCCAATTGGTAATTAACTTCAACACTTCCTTACTTTCAGTACAACGATTCAGTCACAGTAGTTTCTGCACTTCAGAACAGCAGTCCAGTTACAGTTAATTTCAGCATCTTCCAGGTAGCGCTACAGTAAAGAAAGGACTCCAAGGATGTAAAGAGTGTGACTGCAATCTACAATACAAACAACATCATCTTCAAGCTTTAGAATCCTTGACAAACGAAGACCTCCATCAGGTTACAGCAGCAAGCCTATCCTAAAATTGTAGACAGTTTCATATTAGCAGTTTATTCTCTTATAAGATCAGCAGCAAAACTTGAAGTTGGATTATCATACTTAGTTTATTAGGTTGTAACCTCAAGGTACCTCTAGACTTGAAGCAAAGCTTCCTTTTTGTAAAATAAGGAAGTGTTGTTTATTGAATTCAATAAACTATAATATTCAATTAACAAAAAAAAGAATAATATTCATTTGCTCCTAAATTATTCAAAAAAATATTGTTCCAGTTTAAGCTGTCATGAAAATGCCAGTTGCGCAAACATCTGCTGTTTGAATGTAATGTTATGTGTTTGACCAACAAATATTAAAAATAATCACCTGTACTTAGCATAATAATAATTTATTTCTATCACAACCTGTATTAATGCCAAACATAACATATCTTATCACTATGTTATTTATCATGCCTACTGTATCATTCAATCATCACCGGATGGAACAAAGAACATGTCCTCTGAGTGTAATCTCACTGAACTCCATGTATAATGCAGATCCTTCACAAAGCATGCTTTCTTCTTAGCATAACCACCAAGGCATCTATTGAAAGTCAACACCCACTTAGCAATATGATGATTGATTTAATAGAGATAAGACTCCGTGAGAGCTTCACCACTCAAAAAGAGTATTGCAGCTATGTCATGCAATACAGAATGAATTTCAGAACATAGAAATGCAGTTCATGAAGGTATTCATGAACTTAAGCATGTCATGGTATTCATGAAGGTTTCTTACTTTATTCCTACATATTATTTCTGTCCAATCTATTTGCAAACCAGTGTTCAAATGCATTTATGGTTCTCTTTTGCATCTATTTTTCTTTATCCTATTGGAAAAGCATGGAAATCTATGAGCCATGATTTTGTCATCTTAACAAATTCTCTTAAGCTTACACACATATTGATGCTTCTTTCAGGATAGTGAGTTTCTAACAAACAGAACAATAACTTTTTAACATAAAGAATTTCAGACTCTATGAATATTTTAATGATCTCAATATGGTATAAATATGAAGTACAATGCAAGTGGTCACAGCGAAGATATGGCAGACCCAAATCATTATTTGATTTAGGTGAATTTCAAAAGAGGCTTAATATGACTCCAGCATCCATTTGACCCATCCAGTTCTGCCTAATATACAAAATGATGCTTATAAACTTCTTTTAGTTATAAGACTGCCTTGTTCATTTCTAAGTGAAATATTACTTAAACTCCTCCCTACAATTGCTGATTACTCCATACAAGAAAGATGTAGACCAAAGTTTGTACAAGAAAGATGTGATTTTGAGTGTTGTACAGTCACTGTCATGGAGTACACAATAATTCAAGTCACAAGAGATTCCAACTGATATGACTCACTTTTCTGTGACACATCTTTTCAAAAAGGACTACCCTTAATTTACAAATGTGCTATAAACATAGCACAATAAACAAGTTCTAAGCTGTTTTGAACTGAACAGTATGTTGAATAATAGTTGTGCTCACATTTGAGTATAATGCAGAATTTATGAATCAATTTGTCATGTCCACTTTTCACATTAAATTCCAAACTGTTCCTTAAGCCTATTTTCCATTTCTGCTGGGCTTAAGGAAATGACTTGTAATATTTAAGTGTGTATAAGTAACCACGACACAGATACAAATACAAATACGGATACATTAACGGATACGGATACGGCCATTTTTTAAGACCCCCAACATGGATACGGCTAGATACGACATTCATAAAAAACACATACACATATATTTTCTAAGTTATTAGAGGAGATTTTCATTACTTTATAAGCAAATATATAAATTAAAATAATATTCAAATTTACATATTAATAATTGAGTAAAGAATAAACTGTTAATTATATATTGATATATTTTATATATATTTGAAGAATAATTTTAATTTTTTTTTAAATCCCTAATGTTTAAACAACATAATATTAGTATAAAATTATAAACAATTAACTTTTTTAAATCTATAAAAATTAAAACACCAAAAAAATAGTAGAGTTGCATTGGAAGAAGACCTAGAAAAATGAGTTATTGAAATAGAAAAACGTTTCATTTGTCTTCCTCATTTGGTGTAGGTTTTCTTTATACAAAAACAAAAAGGAAAATTGTAGGATTGAAGTTTTTTAAGATTAAGTTTAGGAAGATTCACATTAGATTTTGAAAATCAAATCACATAGTATCTGGCACGGCTGGAAAATCAAGATATTTTGGGCACGCATGGTTACAGTATCCAACGTGTATCTGCGTCGTATTTGTAATGGATACAGGGATACGCGCGCCCGGGGAGGAGCAAAGGCGTATCCAACTACTCTGGTGCTATGTAATCAAGCTTTATTTCTTTAAGTGGTGCCAACCAAAGGAACGTGAGCGGGGTTCTTGTGGAGGGAAAAGAAAAGAGTTTGAGATTGCCTTGGGAGGGAAAGTGGGTACTCAAGTGCCTATTTAAGCTAAGTCAAATATCAATGATGATATGCTTATTTTATCAATTCATTTCATCAAATGGATTGGATATCTTGTTCGTTTATCACTGGAGACTGGAGGATGGAAACCCTTGATTTCCAGAGCTGGTTAGTCAACAAAAAACCCTATTCCAACATTATGCAATTCCATACAGGGATTGTGCTTGAACTACAACAATCTATTGTGCGGGCAGCTCCCTTAGCGCCTATGATTTGTCATTCTAAAGTGGCTCCTTTAGCACCATTGCTAAAAATTTGCTACAGTTTTTGAATAATAGAATTTGTTGCTCTTGTTTCTAGAAAGATCTAGTAATGCTGAGTTGATTTTAAGTTGAAATCACACTGAATTATTGAGAGTAATCAATTATTGTGGACAGTTGTGTTATTTATTCACATTCAAAGGGAATTCTTATCCATTTCTATATGTTCTATTGAGAATAGTATTTGTTGTATTTGATTTGATCTTGTAATAAATCCAAAGTTCAAACATTTCTTTTGATTTGAATTGAATCGAATAGAAGCCATATAGTATTCATATTGACGACATTATAGTGGTATCAAAGCCTTGATCCTACCAACCTAACGAACAAAGGTTGACACAATTTGGGGAACAAGATGGCAAACAGAATGAGGTGCGATTTGACAAAGGAAGAAAAGGCTTAGACAATGTTTGACACGATCAATTAGGATGCGAGGCAAAAAGAAATGGCCCGAGCACTCAAAGACGTGATTGCAATGTTTGTACAAGAAGTGCAAAGTAAAAAAGCTCCAAGAGCTCCACAATCACATATCTAAAGATCAACACATGCAAGCCAAAAGTTCGAGATGATCTATCATTCACTACTTTCTACAACATCAAACTCTAAATGGTCCTCAAAAACAAGCTAACAAGGAATTGCAAAAATGTTTGGGCAAGGTTCCTATACTTATGTTTGATGCGACACAAAAGTGTTCAACTCGTGCTTAGATACATAAAATCAATACCTACCTATCTCTAAATCCAATAAACAAAGTAGCTATCATGTTTGCTTCACTGCACTTGGAAGGGGTAGCCCATGAATGGTGGTATCACGGCATAGTGACACAAGGGCATAGTCTCATCACTACTTTTGAAGAATTTAGCCAAAGATTGATTGAAAGATTCGATGAGGTTGATCCAAATATCCACTTTAAAGAATTGGCCAAGCTAAAACACTATGGAACGATGGAGCATTACATAGGGGAATTTCAAAGGATCCCAAACAAAGTCCCTAATGTGTCTAAGAGGACAATCATGGTATTTTTTTGTAGGACTAGCTAAACCACTAAGGGATTTGGTCAAGGCCTTGAAGCCTTCCATTCTCCAAGAGGCAATCAAAAGAGCCTTCGCCTTGGAGTCTTCTTTGCCCCAAAATAAATCTTATTCTCATGCTCCTATAAACTAGAAGTCCTAAAAAGGAGACTCAAGCACACAAAAGATTCCACCACCGATGAAAGGAAACGAAAACAACTAAAATGAACTAAGAAGAAAGCAGCTCTATTTCCATTGCGAAGAACCTTGGAAACAAGACACAAATGCCTTAGCAAAGGACAAGTGCACTATATTGAAGTCATTTCCAATGAGGAAGCAAAAGAAACCGAGTCTAAGAAGGAGAATGAAGAATAATGAAGGAGAAGATAGAGGTTGAGGAACACTCACAACTATATCTAGAACTCAAAGGTATAGTCCATTTAGGATTCACAAGGAGTTCGCAAGCCAAAGGATCACCGTTCTGATCAACAATGAGGTGACCCACAATTTTATTGACGAAGGCCTTGTGGGAAGAAGAGGCTTTAGTTACTGAAGATTTTGAAGGATTCAATGTGAGTGTGGTTGATGGTTTCACCATTTTGTGTGCACAAAGAATTCAATTGTTGAAAATGACTATTGGAGATCATTCAATATGTGAGGATTTCTATGTGGTTGGATTGGGAAATACCAATGTGGTGCTTGGAGTACAATGGCTACAATCTCTTGAAGAATTCTCATAGAAGTACCAATCTATGGAATTGAAATGCAAAAATGAAGGAAAGGAAGTAGTTCTCAAGGGATCCAGGAATGGAGTATTAACATAATATTTTATAATTATTTAATTAATGTTCAATATAGTGTATTATTAGATAAGATCGTTTCTTCAATCTTCTGTAGTTTCTTTTTAGAAACCTGCTAAGTTTGTACATTTGTAAATCTTATTTATTGAGCGTTTGCTCGATGTAAATATCATCAAGTTTTTTACCAATTACTCAGCGTAATATGGTATCAGAGCTTAGGAAAAAAATTCCGGAAAATTTATAATTTCTTGTTGAAATTATTTTGCTTAAAAAATTTCGAAATTAATTCTGGGCGCAATTTATTTTCGAGATTCTTGTGCTTTGAAGATTCGAGGGCTTGTGTCTAAACTTTTTGAAGAAATTATTTCGTGGGTTTTTTATTTCAATCGCATTTCCAATTCTCTCAAAATCACGCCCTTGCGAAGGAAAATCGTAAAAAAAAATTTGGGCGTGATTTTCTGCTTTCAAAAACGCATCTTAATACTCTTTCCTGGCGTTTTTCTTCTGTGCACACTTTGAGGTCTCCATTGGCATATTTTTGCTCACAATTTCTAGCGGAGTTTGCTCGCTTTTTGGCGCGATTTCTAGTTTTTGTGATCGCGCAACATGTTTCTCTCAGACACGTTTTTCGGACATTTTTGAGCTCGTGGTTTTGGTGTTTTTCTACTAAAAGACAAACGCCTTTGTGTTTACCAATGACAGCTAGGTCTCTAGTTGCATTTGTGCGGCGATTTTGTGGAATTTCAAGCTCGTTTCTACAATTTTTTTGGAGCTTTAATGGCGACTAGGGTTTCCAGCAAGTTCGACTAGGGTTTTGACAAGTCAAATCACCTTGAAAAAAAAATTCAATTACAGATTCTTTGGTGGGTTTTTTGAGAGCTCAACTGGGTTGGTCTCGGATTTTTTTGGTGCCTCATTTTTCGTGCCTCGAATTTTGTGACATCTGTACTTTGTCCTTTTTGTAGTCTGTACCTGAATTTGCCTATATTATTTTTGCATTGGAATTTGTGTCTCGAACTCAATGCATTCAGTATCTTCTTAGCACCTCATTTTTCGTGCCTCGAAAAGTGTGAAGATGGCTTCATTGACCAACATTATGTTGGAAGGCAGTCAAAGATTCAACGACAGAAATTATAACACCTGGAAGCAACGGATGATGACCATTTTTGAATATCGTTGCCTTGATCAGATGATTCTGGGCAATGTTACTTGACCCACCACTGCAAACAAAGCCCAAGAGAAGTTCGATGAGCAGAATCGTGAAGCGGTGATGCTTATCAAACTTTTAGTAACTGATGATCAACTACCTCAGATTCCGCTTGGAAAATCAGCAAAGGAGATTTGGGATCATTTGAAGGGTTTGCATGAAACTTCTAACAAAAGTCGTGTGTTTTTCTTGAAAAACATGTTTTCTATCGTCATGGATGAGAAGACAACATTGCAAGCGCACTTGAACAAAATCCAAGAGATCTGTGATCAATTGGAGGCTATTGGTCGAAAAATGGAGGAAGAAGACATGGTGGTGATCACTCTGAAGACCCTACCGAAGTCTTATGAACATTTCATAAAGACTCTCAACATTACATCTACTAATGTTGACCTGAAGTTTCCAAAACTTTGCACTATTCTCTTGCAGCAGGACCACTGGAAACAACAATTTGGTAGTAGCGGTTCATCCTCCTCTACAAAGCAAGCCTTTGTAGCTAAAACTCAGATTAAGAACAAAGGGAAAGGTCAGCCTTCGCAGCAAAAAGGCCAGGACAGCCTCAAGACAGCTCTAAGAAAAAGAATATTCAATGCAATTATTGTCACAAATTTAGTCACATGAAAAAGGATTGTCGTGCATGTTTGGCTTCTAAACAAAAGAAGCGGGGAGGGTCTCAGCAGAAAGCCCATGTTGTCGAGCACACTAAGCAAAATGAATCTACCTTTTATGCCTTCATGGCTAAAAGATCTGCAAACCATGTTAAGTCCTCTGCCTAGTACATAGATTCAAGTGCTTCGTGACATTTCACTCATAGACATGACTAGTTCACAGACTTCTCTCTGTTCACTGACTCAGTTGTTTTTGGAGGAAGCAAAGAATACACAATTGTCGGTAAGGGCACTGTTTAGATTCAATCTAGCGGGAGGAATCTCATATTCCTCAATGTGTACTACGTTCCTAGCATGGAACTCAACCTTCTATCAGTCAGTCAGATCAAGCGAAATTCACCTCAGCTGGATGTGGTTTTCAATGTGCACAAATGTTCCATTGTTGATCGAGAGACTCGCATTGCAGTAGCTGTTGGTATTGAGGATCATGGTCTCTATAGGCTTGTGGACACAGGTGATTCTCCGGAGTTAGCCATGGCAGCCAAAAACTCTATTGTCACTAATCTATGGCATCAACAGTATGGGCACTTAAATGTGCACTATCTCTCTCAACTTGCTCAGGAGGGACTTGTAGCTAGTCTTCCTGACATTTGGACTCAACATCACGGCGTTTGTGGCACCTATCAAGTCGAGAAACAACATCAGACACCGTTTCCAAATTGTGACTCGTGGCAAGCTTCTAAGGTACTGCAATTAATTCATGCTGATATTTGTGGACCTATGAATACTTCTTTTGTTACTAGTTGTAGATATTTCTTGTTGTTTGTTGATGATTTCAGTAGGAAAATGTGGGTGTACTTTCTTAAACAGAAATCAGATGTGTTTAATGTATTTCAGAAGTTTAAGGCCTTAAAAGAAAAAGAGTTTGGTTCTTGCATAATCACTCTTAGGTCAAATAATGGGGGGGAATTTTGTTCTACTGCATTCTCCAACTTTTGTGATACCCATGGGATTAAACGTCAGTTAACCACACCCTACACTCCTCAGCAAAACGGATTTGTAGAGAGGCGTAATCGTACAATTGTTGAGATGGCCCGCTCCATGTTGCAACACAGGAGTGTTCCTAACAAATTTTGGGCAGAAGCAGTTTTCACTGCAATCTATCTCCTTAATCAGTCACCTACTCATGTCGTTAAAGGGAAGACTCTTGAGGAAGCTTGGACTGGTCGCAAACCCAAGATCAATCATTTGAAAAATGTTGGCTCTTTGGCCTATGTATGGATTCCAAATGCCAAACGTACTAAGCTGGATTCCAAGAGTCAAAAGCTTATGTTCACAAGGTACAGTGACAACCATAAGGCTTACCGGTTGATTGATGTAGACACTAATCGTCTTGTCTTCAGTCGAGATGTTGTCTTTGATGAAGAATGAGGACCATTTCACCTTTCCTCGCTTACTTAGCATTCAAAGGATCAGCCCTTGAAGGCTTTTGATTTGGGTGTACGTCTTCCATTAGGCCTACCTGATGGGAGGGATGATGCAAATTTTGTCTTTGATGATGCCCGGCCTGATTTTCCTCCGGATGATCCTGATGTTCTACTTGTTGAACTAGTTCTAGATCCACAACCAGTTCCAGCTCCTCCTGTTGAATCTAATGTTGGCACTTCTTCTTAGAGGCCTAAATGGTGGGCTAAGCCTATTGGAGATCTTCATGATGATGAACTTATTGAGGGGAGATCATCCAAAAACAAGAGCAAACAGCAGCATACAGTTAAGTTTGCTCTCATGGCCAACATTCACAGTGTCTATGAGCCTCAGACATATTCAGAGGTTAAAGGAATTCCTGAGTGGGAAAAGGCTATGGAGTTTGAATACCAGAGTCTTCAGAAAAATCACACTTGGGTCCTTTCTGATCTTCCTCCAAGGAAGAAGCCCATTAGCTGCAAATGGGTGTATAAGGTGAAATAAAAAGCTGACAGAACCCTTGACAAGTACAAAGCTCGTCTAGTTGTGCGGGGGTTCTCACAGAAAGAAGGCATTGACTACGAGGAGACTTTTGCTCCTACAACCAAAATGAATACCATACAGCTCGTCCTTGCCTTGGCAGCCCAATTTGGTTGGAAAGTTCATCAGATGGATGCTAAGAGTGCTTTCCTCAACGGTGAGTTGAAGGAAGAAGTCTACATGACGCAACCTCCAGGGTTCAAGGTTGCTGATAAAGAACACAAAGTGTGCAAATTGTTCAAAGCACTCTATGGCCTGAAACAAGATCCTCGAGCTTGGTACATCAAGATTGACAAGTACCTTATAGATCATGGCTTTCAAAGGAGTCCATTTGATTCTAATTTGTATGTCAAACAGACTAGCAGTGAAATACTTCTTGTTGTTGTCTATGTGGATGACCTGATCATTACTAGCAACTCGGCACATTTGATCACTGAGATCAAATAGGATTTGTGCAGCACATTTGACATGACAGATTTGGGACTTTTGCATTACTGTTTAGGTGTTGAGGTTTGGCAAATAGAGAGCAGTATCTTTGTCTCCTAGTCCAAGTATGCTCGAAGTCTTCTGGATAAGTTCTAAATGCAAGACTACAAACTTGCCTCCACACCCATGGAAAAAGGGCTTAAGATGTCAGCTAAGTCAAACTCACCAATAGTTGATGAATCATTGTTCAGGCAACTAGTGGGCAGCCTCATCTATCTCACTGCCACTAGACCTGACCTTAGTTTTGCAGTGAGCTACATTTCACGCTTCATGATAGCCCCCAAGGCTGATCATTAGGTAGCAACGAAGCGTGTGTTGTGTTATGTGAAGGGCACTTCTGACTATGGACTCTTGTACACTCAGAGTCAAGATTCTAGACTCAGTGGTTTCACAGACTCAGATTAGGCAGGTTCAATTGATAACAAGAAATCAACATCTGGGTATGTATTCAGTTTAGGATCTAGTACAATCACATGGACTAGTAAGAAGCAGCAGACAGTGGCTCTCTCTTTGACAGAAGCAAAGTATCGTGGAGCTGTTAAGGCAGCTTGTGAGGCAAATTGGGTTCCCCGGATGCTTGCGGATATGCATATACCTCAAGCAAGTCTGACTCCCTTGTTTTGTGACAATCAGGGAGTTCTCAAACTTGCCAAGAATCCAGTCTTCCGTGAACGAACCAAGCATGTGGAAACTCATTGTCACTTCATTCGGAAGCTTGTTGAAGACGAGATCAGTTCAATTGTTGTATGTTCCAACAGAGGAGCAAACGGCAAATATTCTCACCAAGTCGCTCAGTCCAGATAAGTTTGTAAAATTTAGGGGGCATCTTGGTGTAGTTGACAGATTGAGCATTAAGGGAGGGTATTAACATAATATTTTATAATTATTTAATTAATGCTCAATATAGTGTATTATTAGATAAGATCGTTTCTTCGATCTTCTGCAATTTCTTTTTAGAAACTTGCTAAGTTTGTACATTTGTAAATCTTATTTATTGAGCGTTTGCTCAATGTAAATATCATCAAGTTTTTTACCAATTACTCAGCGTAATATGGAGCACCTCGAGTGATTACTACTAAAAGGATGGAAAGAGTATTTACAAGAAGACAAGTTGCTTGGTCGGCAAGCTACTTGATCACACCTTAAAATTCGTCCATAAGCACAAAGGATGCTTATCATATTGATGTACAAAATGTGTTGGACAAGCAAGGTTTTTCAAAACATTCCCCCAAGACTACCACATAATTGAGGGTTCCAACAAATTATTGAGCTAGAAATGGGTGCAAAGATGGTGATAACCACTTCCTACCATCACCCTAGGGTCCACAAGGAAGAGATAGAGAAGGCCATAGAGGAGCTATTGGATATGGGCTACGTTAAGCCAAGTTCTAGTCCATTTGCCTCTTCAATAGTACTAGTGAAGAAAAAAGACAATACCATGAGGATGTGTGTTGACTACCAATCATTAAATAAGAAAACGAGAATAGATATTTTGTCCTCAAAATTGATGAATTGATAGATGAGCTACACCGAGATATATACTTTTCAAAAATTGATTTACACTCAAAATACCATCAAATTAGGATGAGAGATGAAGATTTGCAAAAAATTACTTTTAGGTGTCACTATGGACACTTTGAGTTTCTAGTCATGCCCTTTGGCTTGAATAATGCTTGAAAACCTTCCAATTATGCATGAACAAGGGGTATTTAGCAAGTTGTTAAGAAATGTTATAGTCTTTTCTATGACATTTGATAAATAAGAAGACTTGAGAGAACCTAAAGCATCTAGATGAAATCTTGAGCATAATGAAATCTTGAGCATATTGAGGCAACATTGATTCTTTTCCAAACAATTGAAGTGTAAGTTTGGACTTGAAGAGACTTTGTATTTGCGACATGTCATCAATGAACAAGGATTCCAAGAGGACCAACAGAAGATCCAAGCCATTTGAGATTGGCCACCCCCTAAGAATGTGTCACAATTAAGAGGATTCTTAGAACTATGTAAATATAACCAAAGGTTCATAAAAGGATTCTCCAAATTGGCAGTACCACTCATTGATCTGAGTAGGAAGGGAGCATTCAAGTGGACGAATGCAACAAAGCACACTAAGAGGTAATTTGTTCATGTCCACTAATTGTTGCTTCAAATTTTTCACTTTCTTTTGTATTGGAATGTGATGCCTCTAGGTAAGGCATTGGAATAGTCTTGATGTAATAGCAACATCCCATTGCCTTTGAATATATGAAACTAACATAAGCAAAGAAGTTTTCTATTTTTCATAAGGAGATGCTAGGAATCATGCATGCTTTAGTGAAGTTCAAACAATATTTGGTGTGTATCACAATAGCCTTGAGAACTTTCCTAATCAAAAAGAATTGAACAACAGACAACATAAATGGGTAAGCAAGTTATAGACATGATTTTGATATTGAATATGTGAAGGGAAAACATAATGTAGTTGTTGATACATTATCTCCAACGCCTAATTTGTGTTCCATTTCTAATAACTCTACTAATTGGGTCACCACAACCATATTTGAATATGCCAAGAATGATTTTGCTACTAGCATACTAGATGTAAGGATATAGGATGATAGGTTCAAGGTGGTGGGAGATCTAATTCTGCATTAAGAGAGGATATATTTGGTCCCAAAATCAAAGATAAATCAAAAAGGAAAAGATTTTAAGAGCCATACATGACACTTTGTTGGTTGAGCATCCAAGATAATTCAAAACATACAAATAGATTAGAGAGAGATTCTCTTGGAAAGGAATGTTCAAGAATGTGGTCGAGCACATTAAGGAATATTCCTCTTGCCAACAGAACAAGGCTGAACAATTCTACACTCTATGCCTACTTTAGGCCGTACCCGTCCCTAAGCAAAAGTGGTAAAGTATATCTATGAAATTATCACTAGGTGACTCAAAGTATATGGTAAAGACTGCATTTTTTGTAATAGATAGACTTACTAAGTATGTGCATTTTTATGTCATATATTCCAATTTCAAGGCATCTCAAACTGCTGATTTATTTTTCGAAGAGGTATTCAAATTACATTGTTTATCCAAGAACATTGTTAGCAACAAGGATAGCAGGTTTTCTAGTTATTTTCCATGGGTATGGTTTTGTTTAGTAGGAACAAAACTCACCCCAAACAGATGGGCAAATTGAGGATGTCAATAATGGATTGAAGGGTACCTAAAACTTATGTTTTTAGGCAGAAAACTTCTTGGGTCAAGTGGCTACATTTGGAGGAACATTGCTATAACACGTCCCACCATATGTCCATAGGTATGTCACACTTTATGGCTTTGTATGGCTATAATGTTTTGACCTTTGTGGATCTTGCAAGAAAATAGGGTACTCGAAGCAACAGATATGATCAAGCAAAGTCAAGATATTGAAGTCTCTTAAGGACCATCTTCAGCACGCTCAGAACCAAAATAATCTCTATGCAGACCACAGCACATCAAAAGAGTATTTGAAATTGGAGACATGGTTTACTTAAGGCTACAACCCTATAGGTAGCCTTCATTGAAGAAGGGAGCAAAAAAGTTGAAGCCCAAGTTTTATGGTCCCTATAAGTTCATAACAAAGGTAGGACAAATAGAACCATTAACAAGTACTTGGTGCGATAGGACTTGTCAACAGGAGATGCTACATAGGAAGGAGCCAAAATTTTGAAGCAACCAAATTTGAATTTTTTGAGGGCAAGCGATTTCAGGTGGGGAGGCCTATCATGTCTTTCTTTTTCTGCCTATCATGTCTTTCTTTTTCTATAAGATTCCAGGCTGTTTCTTAAGCCTATTTTCCACTTCCCATGAACTTGGGGAAAAAAATTAGGGAAATGCTTTGTAATATTTAAGTGTATTGTAAGTAACCACTTAAGTGTTTTAAAGTGGATGCCTGTTTTGTGTTATGTAATCAAGTTTTATTTCTTTAAGTGGTGTCAAACAAAGGATTGTGAGTGGACTTCTTTTGGAAGGAAAAGGAAAGAGTTTGAAATTGTCTTTTGATGGAAATTGGGTGCTCAAGTGCCTATTTAAGCTAAGTCCAAGGTCAGTGATGATAGGCCTGTTTTACCAATTACTTTCATCAAACAGATTGCACGTCTTGTTTGTCTATCACTGGAGATTGGATACTACAAACCCCATGACTTCTATAGCTGGTTAATGGACAAAAACCCATGTTCCAACATTGTGCAATTGAGCAGCAACAATCTGTTATGTGAGCGGCTTCTACTACGCCTATTTGTTGAGTGATAGACGGCTCCCTTGGCACCTACAATTTGTCATTCTGAGGTTGATCCTTTAGCACCATTGCCACAAATTTGATACATTTTTTGAATAATAAAATTTGCTGCTGTTGTTTCCAAAAAGATCTGGAAATACTAAGTTGAAATCATGCTGAACTAATAAGAGTAATCATTTCTTGTGGATGGTTTTGCTATTTGTTCACATTCAAGGGAATTCTTATCCATTTCTGCATGTTCTATCGAGAACAGTATTTGTTGTATTATCTGATCTTATAATAATAAATCCAGATATTTCTGTTGATCGGAATTGAATTGAGTAGAAATCATATAATATTCCTATTGGGGATATTACACAATTTCTTTTCTTTGTAAATAAAATTTCTACCAAGGGGAAACGTGGAGAGCCTGCCAAACCAGAAAATTGAGGATAAGTGAATAAGAATTAATAGAAGAGGATATGGTACAAAATATAAAAATTCCATGTCTCTCTTCATCCTCTTTTATTAATTCTTCTATATTTATATTTTATTTTTTAGTCTCATTTGATCTTTTTATATTTTTTTGACCTCAATAGTTATTTAGGGAGTAAAATTTATTATCCAATATATTTTTTTACCTCAATTATTTAGGGAGTAAAATTTATTATCTAATATATTTTTTAGACTCTTCCCTACATGTGTTGATTATTCCTCCCCAGCCATCAACTGTTACAGAAAATAGCTTCAAAATATTTCCAACCAATCTGGTATTATTCTATTTATAGTATTTAGCCTGTGAAAAGATAGGCAAAAAGTAGAAATCTTACCATCTCAGCAGGCAAATTGAGATCAAATGACTTATAGCTGGGCCAGAATCCGGTAGTCAAGACTGTTACAGCCAAGTCTATTCCAGGATGTATATGTTCATTATCAGGATCCCTAAGATACTCTTCAAACTTGGATTGATTCTCCTTTGCAAGCATCAAATCAGTTACCTAAGAAAAAATATACAAATCAAAAGAACAGCATGTCAACCAGGTTTCCCAATTAAAAACAGCTTTGAGTTCTTCCCAAAGCTCATAAAATCAGGGATATGCATATTATACATATAAACTCTTCTGTTTGGTTCATGCAGTAAATAACAAGATTTAATCAAATGGTCACCTACGACATACCATTCCTTCCATCTTTGAAGTAAACTGGCCTCCACATTGCTGCTTTAGTTTTGTTAAGATACTCCGTTCATGATCATCATTTGCACTTTTATCAAATAGAAGCCTGCGGGCTAGTTTTTTCCTAAAAATTTGAAAATAGTTATTACACATATTAGTGGAATGAATAATAGAGGTAACAGAAATTCTATAACAATTGCAATGTCGATATCACATATTTCATGAGACAATCTGTTTTTTCAAATACGCTACAAGAATTGTCTTTAAGTTTCAAAATACTACATGAAAACACCTTCTCATAACACATATGAAAGAAACCATGACTCCAGAAAAGATACATGTATGGTATGAGATTGAGCCTTGTCAGTGACCATGAAAATTCTGCCTTTTGGGTTAAAATTTTTAAGGAAGATTTGTTTCCAAAGCAAAAGGTTATGTCACTGATACAAGTATCGTGTATCTAAGTTAGATAAAGGTATGAACAGGGTTAAGTTAGGAGACCTAATAGTATTTTACTGGAAGACTAAGTGGGCATCAGACACAAATGTGTGAAACAAAACACTGATTCATTTCCAAAAGTTTCGAGTGGTACTTTCCAACAATCCTAATATTTTTGAAACAATAATCCAGAGTTCCAATTTCACAAGCCCTTCCACGTAAAAAATGCAATTGACTATCCTAAATGAAATATCAAATATGAAAATATTCTTGTGCAGATATGCATAATATTATTATATTTCTCACTACCGTTTGACAATGCCAATCAGTAATATATAATAACAGCATGTCAGCACAAGAAAACAATGTCTTGTAAACAAGTTTTCCATCATTACAGGGTAATGATATTCAGACTTGATACAGACTAGGGAGCTCAATTTTGGACTCAATATTGGACTAAGCAAAAACATTGGTAATACTAACTTTGAATATATATAGAAAATTGTTTTATTTTTAATTAAATTTTTTTTTTTTTCTGTTGTTTTCTAGCGCAATTCTATGAAGATTTACAAGTTTCTATAAACTTCTGAATCTAAACAGAACAACATGGAAGTCTGCAAGTCACTTCAATCGGGGTCACAACTCCCTACTCAACTTGTGAGGTGGCAAGTACTCACCAACCTTCATGTCTATCCATAACTATTGTCCATGTACACAACTTCGACCTCTTTCCACAAAAGAAAGTTTAAATAAATTGGACGCATTTTAGACAACTTTTTTCTGTAGATGCTCGTAGAATAATGAAAATTTTATCATAGGTTAGCTTGTATAGCCAATGGATTCAGAAAACGAATTTTAAATCCTTTAGAAAGTAAACGCCAGAGAACATACCTATAAAATTCTGCAAAGAGATCTTTATCACTAATGTATGCAAGAAGCTTTACCACCTGTAACATTTATAACCGATGCAATAAGAACTTGAATAACATAAGTTCTTTGTAACCTAAAGAGTAAATAGTTCAGAATAAAAAGGAGCCACCTTCTCTAGAGCGACTTCAATGGCTTCATCACTTAGTTTCTCACCGCCACCTTTTTTCAATATGTTGTCACAAAATGTGGCCAGCAACTCTGCACTTGTGCTACCTGCAACTCCTTTATTGCAAAACACCTCGAATGCTTCTTTTAGTGCCTAATCAAATTTTAAAAATAAAATAATTCAGGTACAGCACATCTGTAATGAAGTTTACTGTCAAACAAATACAAGTAAAGAGAAGCACAGTAAGTAATCATCGGCTCAAACTAACCTTATGAAAAAGGGAATGGTTAACAAAGCACATACTGACATACTGCATGTACTTGTCATGCAATTCAATAACCTTCCACACAAATGCCTGAAAATCAATTGGGAATTAAATTAAACTTCAAAACCTTACTATTATAAATTTATCAGTGCTAAAATAAATAAAAAAGTCTACAATATAATATTTCCAACAAAATACTACTTAATTTTTCTTTAAAATGAAACTAAGCACATCGTTGTCCAAAACCAGGAAATCTGTAGATTATATTTATTGGAGGTGGAAATCAAGGATAGATTGGTCACCAGATCTCAAAATCAATAAAGTAAATGATTATTTGTGTAAATTTGGTTCAAACCTCTAAACTCTAAAGCCAGTGTTTATAAAGTTGTTTATAAAATCAAGGTTTACCTTTTACCTTTGTCCCAAATGAATACCAAAGATAAACAAGTCCCTTCATTGGAAGCCTGTTCTAACTTAAGAATATCCTAAGTTACCAGTTTGTTGGCATAAGCCTCTGGGTCCCGGTCCGGTCCAACCTGGGTTCAAGGTCCAGGTCCGGTCCCTTGTGGGTTTGGACAGGATCTGGCCCACAACCTGTGGGTCCAGCCCAGACAAACCCGGGCAGAATTTGGGCTCGTCACACTTGGAGCTGGAAAATTTCAGCTTAGTTTAATTTTTTTTACTCAGATTCTTGGCATTGGTTATATTTTATAATGATATGGTGGTTTCACACTCCAAAAACAACATTATTGCTTCCCACCTGGACATTGAAATCCCATATCTCACCAGAACCCCCACAACGAAAATCCATTCTTGCATAGCTGCAATAAGGAGCCCCTATTGCAGAGATGCTGAATGGCAACGTAGAGTGAACAAAATGTATCTAAGTTATTGATACTCCCACTCTAGGCTTGGAATGGGTCAAATATCTGCTGTGGCCCTTAAATGTATCTGCCATGGTGTAATACAAAAAGGCCTTCGTTGGTTTGGTGACAAGCAAACATCAAAAGCACACTAACCACCATTAATATAGGCATTTGTCTGATTTAGACACATGTCGGGCAGCATTCTAACTATGAAAAGTGATAATTTTGGTATATTTTTTAGGGTTTTGATGGTGTCCCCACATCCTTATGAAGGTGTCTATACAGATAGGAATAAAGACAAAAGGTATAAAGGAGTGAAGGGGCCATGGAGTATGATGGCTGATTGTTGACACTTGAAATTATCATTTTTTTAACTTTAAATCTATATCATGACATTCAAATTTGACTATTAATATGATGCTGTATTTTGAACTTAATTACTGCTGCAAATATGTATATATTTCTGATTTTTATATGTTTTTGTATCAGCGAACCAAACCCCAAAAAAATTGACCAGACCTCAAACCCAAACCTGAACTGGTAACTTAGGAAATATCTTCTAAATAAACAAATCTTGGGAAAATATTGCTACTTTCCATGAATTTATAGGTGGGGTATAAATACAGTAAACTACTACTTTGAATCAAATTGTCCACAAGAAGACGCAAATCTTATCACCTATGATTGTGTCCATTCTCTCTGACCTCAAAATTTTAGACATTTTGTTTTTGATAAAATTATTTTATATTTTCCTTTATCCCTTATATGTACCAGCAAACTTGTTTGCACACACTCTGTTCATTTGTAATGGCACAATTAGTTGTGCATAATGGTCCATGCCCATGCAGTACATTGCCAATATGTAAGAGCCTAGAACTGGTTACGCTGTCTGACAGGCATTCAGAATTTTATGGTCAATGCAAAAAGCAAAGAGTTTCACTTACAGAAAAGTATGTATAGCACTCGATCTTATGACCTAAACACAAGAACACCAAACAACTGCATCATTATATCTGACAGACATTGAGAATTTTATGGTCAATCCAAAAAACCACAAAATTTCACTCACAGCAAACTATGTATAGCACTTGATCTTATGACCCAAACCCAACACTACTCAAATCAATTGCATTAAATTATTAAATTTCCTTGTACTGAATGAAAACCGCAAAGGTAGTTTTGTGCCATTCTTAGATGCTTTCCATGAGACAATCCAGGAACTGGCAAGTGTTCCCAAGAAGATAACTCAGTATAAATCGAAAAAATTTGATTCATATGGTTAAAAACAACATCCTCTTTGGTTACATAGCATGCCTTCTGGTAGGCAAACTTCAATAATTATTTAATCAATTGAAATTATTTATCTATTTATTGTATATCAAATAGTAGATATTATTGATGAGATTAAGAATTCCATCCTATTATTATTAAATTGTTTTTTGCTCTTGTTCTATTTCTTTTCTTTTCATTATTATTTGTGTTTGACTTCTCCTTAGTCTATTCTCCCTCCCTCTTAATATCTTGGTCTGAAATCCACCTCTCATTTTTTCCTCATCCTGATGATGGATCAGATAAAAAAATTTACACAGTTGTAGACAAAAGCATTCTTAATCTCACTAATATGGACTGTGGAAATCTCATGTTTTTTTTTAAAAACTATGGGCATTAACGCCATTAAGTGAGGGCTCATATCAGGTTTCCCTCAATTAAAAACCTTTGCCCTTCAGACATTTTTGATAGGAACAAAAGCAGAAAAATGCTAAGTTTAGAGCATCATCCTGCTATCTGTTCTATCATACAGTCTGTAAAAGCTAAAATCTTAGCCTCTACAAGTAACAAGCAATCAGTCATTGGTAGCTAATATCCATAAATTGCACAAGTGGTATTTTACAGCCACTCTTCAGAGGAAGCCATTTAGCAAACCTAGTGACAATGGAGCAACACTATTGACAATTTGAAGTCACGGTCAGAGTCTAGGGAATTCTATAAATTCCTCCCTGTAAAGGTTAAGCATTACATATTTAAATTCACATCTGACAATGCACTACAGACCCTTTATTTATAATGGAAATTAAAGCCATGATTCGTAAGAAGAAATACAGGTATTATGCTAATGCCCATGAGTGGCCAAAGTAAGTCAAAGAGACTTGTGAGTACATCCACTTACAATAGAGAAATACTAGGTTACAAAAAAACTCTGAAAGCTGAAAAAAACTACTACGGCTAAAGCTCAGATCCAATAAAAAATCTCAAGAGGCAATGTAGTGTGTAAATTGTAAACCCTAGGCATAGAGTAGATGTACAAATATAAATAAGTTAATAACTAATCCAATGAAGGCACAAGGAAAGCCACTAACATTAACTACCTCCACCACAAACCAATACAAGATCTAGTAGTAGCCATAAAAGAATGACCAAGCTAAGGGAGATTGGTTGACCGTTGAACAACCCTAGAAGGATGCACAACACTTCACCTCAAACATCTCTATCATCTCAGGAAAGCAAGCATCCACAGATTGAAAGAATGACCCAAGCTAAGGGAGATTGGTTGAACAACCCTAGAAGGATGCACAGCACTTCACCTCAAACATCTCCTATCATCTCAGGAAAACAAGCATCCACAGATTGAAAGAACTAGCGTTACGCACCTCACTATTTATCCCAGGCTACAAACTTGCGAACTATAAGGCTCATAGAACCAGGATACCCTAGTAATAACAAGCAACGGTAGATGCTGTCATGTTGATTTAGCACCATCTGTGTGTACTAGTTGAACCAAAGGGACTATAAGTACCATCAATGTTCAAAATTAGACACAAAAAAGAGGTAATCAACCTAGTTGCCTAGACTAGCCCAGTATTATCCTTGGTTTGAGGGTGACAGCTTCCTAAAACAAAAGAGCCAAATGTCTATGGTCAAGATAAGGGAAGGTGATTGGTAAAGAACCTCGTAAGCCTCTAAACCAGTAATACCTTCCATCGAACTCATAGTAAGCAAAACATCTTTAAAATAAAATGTTCCTCGCTCTCTATCTCATGGAGAGAACAGGATGGCATATCCTATCTCCACAAGGGATATGGTGATTTAACTTAACTCATAGTAGATAGGAATAGACCCTCAATTGTCCAAAAGCTATACTCATGCCATGAGACCATGGCACTAGAGATAGTAGGGTAAAAAACCAATCCCAGCAACAATTTGCAAGAAATACTCAGTTTAAAAAGCATTGTTCCAAGGACTTTTGGGGATGGGGGATGCGGGAACATTGGGGTTTCCAAGATGGGGGCCATGAACCAAAAATTGGTGACAGTAGGGGGACGATAGCTAGTAGTGCAAATGTAAGGGGAGCAGGGCTTTAGGGGCAGGGTCAAGGGATGTGGGAATCTAGGGGCAGCCATTTTTTATAATTTTATCACTATGTTTTCTTCAAACCAAATCCTCATTACTTCTGACCAAATCTTCAATCTTCAGAGAACTAACAATGAAATACATTTCGAGATAGGATATGTAAAAGGTAGAAACTATTTAGAAGCAAAAATAATTTAGTTGGAAAAAATTCATAATACACAGAAAGTGATGTTATACAGTTTGTATTAGGTTTTCTTAGTGCTGAAATCATAAACAGTAATTCCAGAAGAGACGAGTTTGCTGGAAGTCATATAAATTATATTTGGGAACCAGTTAACAGAAATGCATTCCTACTAGTTTCATCCCACATGTGGTCCTCAAACACCCAGATAAAGCTTATGATTGCTTAGAACACTACTGCTGAGAAAAATGAATTTCTTCTAAATGCCAGAAATTATTGCATCAAATTGACCATTGATTTTTTTAGAAAGGATTTTTTCCAGCATTCTAATTTAAATGGTTGTTCAAAGCATTGATCTTTCAATTAAGGAATTTTTCATGGCCACCATGTTTAGCTCAAAGTTCAAAGGGGTTTCAGAAAATAATTATCTTATAACTGCTGCATGTTCTTGTGTATTCATGTATGACTACTTGAGTTATAATTTCTTAGTTCTGCGACTTTCAAAAAACTAGATCATAATATTTTTAATTCCATGTATTTGGTTTTAGTCAGTGCTGCCTCTAAGAAGTAGATTGCATCAACATAGCAACTAACAAAGTACAGATGTGTACCCACCTGCTCTTGTGCCCCAACTATGTCTTTTTTCTCAGCCTGCATCACAACAAAAAATATTTTTGTTAGCATAATCAAATGGCTAAATGTTAAATAATTTTCCACAAGTTTCCATGCAAACACAAATCATGTGAATGGTCCTGGATTGTGAAGATGCACAAATGTAATAGCACTCAGCAGCCCTTTCTTACACTCAATTAGATGTCATCAAATAGCATTTTAAAATATTTCACCTTTTTATTGCTGGCTGCATCTTCTGCTTGTTTGACAAGCATTGTTCCCTCATCAGTAACATGCTGAAAGGAAAAGTAAAATAGTCAGGACTTGGAATGCTTAACATAGCTACAAAATTGTCTTATTCTCTTATTAACTCGTTTCTTTTTTCGAAAGTCCTGCAAAGTTACAATCATAAACTGGCAAAGCTGAAAGGAGAAATACCTGTTTAAATATTTGTGCTACTGGTTCCAAACCTTTCGGTATCTTATGAAACAACCTATACATTCTTGAAAGGTCCTCCACCTGCAGAAAATAATCAGTTTCAATTCAAATATTGCATTGTAAGTATACATAACAGAAAATAAGGTCAAATTTAATACTGATCCGTAATCATACCTTGTCATCTCTAAGCAAGGAATGACACCCTGAATGTTCCTTTTCGAGAAGTTGGCTTTCATACTGTGAAAGCAATTCATGTTGTACTTTCTAAACAGAAACATACAATAAAAAAACAGATACAAAGTCAGTATAAAGCAATTGAGTCATGTTAGGTGTTATGTTCACATAAATTACGAAAACTATCAAAATGAAAATATTTTTGTTGTGTGCTAACTCTGTGATTCATACAATTATAACACGCAAACTTCTGAACAGGAACCCCACCTCCAATAACTTTTGCTCACTCTCTAAATGCAAATAATGATCAACTCTTTCTTTCTCTCGTTTCAAACATTCTTCTGCCTGTAATCAGTAGAAATTTTTCCTTTTAAATTTGACATCCAAGGGCAGTTTATCAGGGAAATTAGCATGGAAAGTATCAAATTTAATGACCTTTAACATATAATCTGGACATGAATCTTCCAGAATCCATGAAGCAGCCTTTCGAGAATAATATGCAGCACTATCTTCCAACATGGCTACTTCAAAGTCAGTCTCATAGTAATCCATATTCCCCATCCCAATCTCCACAAAAATGCCCAGAACATTTTTCAGCAAAGCACGATCTATTTGTTCTCCTTCGCGTTCTCGATCAATCTAAGACAGTCAAAATACCCAATAATTTTAATGCAGCAAATAGCACAGTGAAATAGTGGAAACAACCAACAAATGATGCTATCACTTGACCATGTGTGGCATAAGAGAGACTATACAAATCCGCATACCAATGCAATAACTGCATCTCTTACATTAGTCTTCATTTCCTGATAAACCTGCAAGGAGAAAAAAAGAATGGAAGTTTCCATTTCTAGCTGTCATTTACAGTTTTAAAACTTCACAATTCATATTTCTGGAGCTAATCAATGATGCCCACTTGTTCAGATAATCAGAAATATCACACAAGAAATAGGCTAAGAAAGACAATCAAAAACTCATGTACTTACCAGTTCACGGAAACATATAAGACCAACTTCATTAAGAGCTGGAAGGGAACGCCTTGCAATGAAATAACGATCCAGATAGTTAAAGAAGCGAGATAACCATCGGACCATTATTTTGTGGTTATCCCATCGTCTCACAAGCTCTCTCAACATAAACTCATTATGTTTTTCCCTTAAACCAGGTAGTACCTGAGTACAGCCAAGAAAGTTAACCAAAATCAGCTCTTATTCCAACATTAACTAGCTGCCAATATGAAGTCTCAGAGAATGTCAACTTCCCAAGTAAACAAAAAAATCGGGCCTTGTATTTGTTGGAAAGAATCCACTAAATCTCTAGAGGTGGAACGAGCAGCAGAATAATTAAAAACAACCTTCACAATCCCCAGCAGACGTCTCTTCCTCAAATATATTTCTAATAAGTTTGGCACCTATATCCACCAAACAAAGAAGAAAGCAAAGGCACAGCCTACAAATTTAGATAACTAAGCAACGTGATAGCTTCATCTTTTATCTTTAAGATACAATTTTTGAACAATTTAACCATCAGTTTAGTGATTATTAGTTGAAGATGGAGAGTTCTGTTCAAATCTCACCCATTGACTTTACTACATTCCCTCTGATTAACTTCAAGAGTTCATCAAATAGTATACTGTATTATTTTATGATGTGAATAATGAAACAATCAATGTTTTATGGTGTGAATGATGAAGCAATCTCTAAGACATCTTGATCTCAATTATCAGAATGTTATTTTACCTGCCTTCTGCAAGATAGACAAAAGTGAGTTGTCATTGGTTCATATTCAAGGGCATTGAATATTTTGTTGAAGGGACATTGAAAAAAAACATTTTCAAACATCATTTACATTTTGCATTTACGATCTGCACTTAAAGCAATAAAAAGAGCATTCTTGTCAAAAATTATTGAAGTCAGATCCTTGATTGTTAAAAAAAAAGATGCAGCCATAAAAAATTGGATGCTACTTCGTTTTGAACAAAAGAAAAATAGGGAACTATGGAACTTCTCTGTTTGATGGGTCTATCAGACTGTTGGATGTTGTGGTTGTGTTGCTGATATGTGGTTGTCATTGATGTCAACACTATTAGCATTGGTGTTTCTAGAGGCTGTATATGTCGAAGAGATTCAGAAAATTGTAATAAATATATTTCAGGCAGCCAGTGAAGCTGAGAAGGTCAGAGTGATGGAAAGTTGTGTTCGTTGATGATCAAGTGGTGTGCACTAAAGGGTTTGTTGCTGAGCTTATCTAGTATGTTGTCCGAAAGTTTCAGAGGTATGCATCAAGAATCGAGAAAGATATGAAGATCTGTGTTCCTACAGTTATTCAGTTACTGTAGCAAGTGTTTCCGGAAGATGAAATTGCAATTCTGGTGAATTTGGTTGTTGCGTATGTTTCTGATATGATCTGCAACGTTTCTAAATCATGCTCTATCAGTTTTGTACGTCCGCATTGATCGGCGTGTTCGTGATTGAAGATCTTTCCTTGTGTATTCAAGTTTTTCATGTTCTTGGTCGACATGATGGTGATAGTGTGTTGCGAATCCTTATGGATTAATACTTTATTGTTTAGCGTGCTCGAGGATGTTGATTTAGGTCTTTGCTATGTTGTGACCAACTTACGTTGGTGCACATTAAGAATTGTTCATGTATTGAGGCCGACAAATTGTAATTCATTTATTATGTGGCCGACAGAGTTGTTGATGTAAATTCGTGTAGTAGATATATAAGAACGATTGTCTCTTCATTGTAAGTGTGTGGTGTGTAGAGTGTGTATGCTCGATACATGTGTGTACCGTGCGAATAAAGATCAGATCATCCGAATGCAAAGCAAAGCGTGAAGAAGGTTGAGCAAAGTGTATTTGTGCCTAATCGGAACTGTAATCAGGCTTATGAAGAAGCTAATTTCTCATTTCATTTTCATCAGATGGATTTAATTTGATTGTCTTATGTAAGGCAGTGAGCCTTCCCTTTGAGCAGTGAGCTCTAGGTAGTGTGCCTGAATGCAAGTGCATTTTTTATTCATTTTTCATTATACTTTTAACAAGGTATAATCTTGTGGACTAACATCCACTGTGGTTTTTCCCCTTAATAAGGTTTCCACGTATAAAATCTTAGTGTTTGTGTCTCTGATGTGTTATTGATTTATGCTTGCACTGTTAATTATCAGATCTGAGATTAAAGGCCGATTAATGTTGAATAAGTTTGATTGATGTATCCGAAAAAAGCCAACAAAGATATAATCTGAGAGAGAGTTCCAAGAAGACATTCAAGTATGAAGAAGAAATGAAGTTGATTGAAGATGAAGAAAGAGAGCTAGAAGAACCCGAAGCACTGATTGTGAAAAGAGAAGCCAGAGGACAAGGTAAGTACAAAGGGAAGCTACCTATTAAATGTTTCTCTTGCAATAAGATAGGTCATTTTGCATCAAGATGTCTTGAAAGAGTTTCTAAGTACAAACCTGAGAAGACTAGATTTCAAAAGAAATGTTATTATACTGAAGAAGGTGTAACTAATGAAGAATCTGATAAAGAAATTGGAAATGAAGATGAATGGGTATTCATTGTTATCAAGGAAAATAGTCTGGTGTCCTCTGAATCAACTAGTAATCAGAATGTTGAGAAAGCTCTTGCAGCCAAGATTGATGAGAAGGATGAATGGGTGATTGACAGCAAATGCTCACATCATATGACTAGTGACAAAAGCAAATTTCTAAGTCTAGAAAAATATGATGGTGGTGTTGTAAGATTTGGAGATAACAATGTTGGTGTGATTTGTGGCAAAGGCACTATTTTTCTTGGAGGTAAATGCAATACTGATGATGATGTTCTATATGTTGAAGGTTTGAAACACAATTTGTTGAGTGTTGGACAGATGGTTGATAAAGGTTACAATCTTCAATTCAAGGATGGTAAGTGCAAGATTTTGGGAAGCTCAGGAAGTGTGATTGCTTCAGGTACAAAGACAAGAGGTAATACTTTTCACTTAAATGTTGCTAGTGAAAGTTGTTTGATTGCTCAAGTTGATGTAAGATGGTTATGGCATAGAAGGTTGTGTCATGTGAACTTTGATAACATTGTCAAAATAAGCTCCACACGAGCAATCAGAAATCTACCTAAGTTAGTGAAGCCTACTAACATTATATGCAAGGACTGTCAGATGGGTAAACAGAAAAGAATTTAATTTCGGAGCAAGCAGTATCATTCAAATGGAGTACTGGATTTGATACATACTGATCTATGTGGTCCATCTAGAATCAAAAGTCTATAAGGAGAAAGGTACTTTATGTTGCTTATTGATGATTATTCTAGAATGGTTTGGGTTGCTTTCTTAAGAGAAAAACATGAGGCATTAGAGAAATTCAAAAGCTTTAAGGCTATGGCAAAAATTGAGACAGGTTTAAAGATCAAATGTTTGAGATCAAACAGAAGTGGTGAATTCACTTCCTGAGAGTTCAATTCATTTTGTGAAAAACATGGAATAAAAAGACAATTATCTGCTCCCCGGACCCCACAACAAAACAGAGTTGTTGAGAGAAACAACAAAACAATTTTAGATGCTACCAAAACTATGATGTTGGAAGGAAATGTTCCTTATTCCTACTGGAGAGAAGCTATAAGTACTGCAGTATACACTATCAACCGGGTGAATGTAAATGGCAATTCTGGTAAAACTCCTTTTGAGCTATGGTTTGGTTATAAGCCTACTGTTAAGTATTTCAAAATCTTTGGAAGTAGATGTTATATCAAAAGAGATGAAGATATTGGCAAGTTTGAAGCTAGAAGTGATGAAGGAATCTTTTTGGGTTACTCTACTAAGAGTAAAGCCTACCGGTGCTACAATAAAAGATTGAAGAAGATGATTGAAAGTGCAAATGTCAGAGTTGATGAGGATATTGAAAAATCATCCAGGTACTATGGATATGATTCAAATGATCAACAAGATAACACTGAAAGTGGAAAGGATGCGCAGACACAAAATCAAGTTCAAATTGTTTCGGTGAATCAAGAAAATCAAGAAGAAAAAGACAATGGAAATGCAGAAAGAAAAATAGAAGAACTCAAAACTCCAAAATATGTAAAGAGAAGTCATTTTGAAAGTTAGATCATAGGAGGAGACAAAAACAAAGGTGTACAAACCAGAAGAAGAATTGCAGAAGAATATTGTCTAATATCCAAGACTGAACTTAGAAATATCAGTGAAGCATGTAAAGATGAACATTGGATGGAAGCAATGAGGGAAGAACTGATGCAAATAGAAAAGAATGAAACATGGATTCTTGTTCCTAGACCTCAAGACAAAAATGTGATTGGAACCAAATGGGTCTTTCGGAATAAGCTAAACGAACAAGGTGAAGTGATCAAGAACAAAGCAAGACTGGTATGTAAAGGATACTCACAAATGGAAGGTATTGATTTTGAAGAAACCTTTTCAAGAATTATAAAGTCTATAAAATGGATGTGAAGTCAGCATTTCTGAATGGTGAACTAAAAGAAGAAGTTTATGTTGAGCAACCAGATGGATTTCAATGATTGATGAAAAGGACATGGTGTGTCGGCTGAAGAAAGCATTATATGGACTCAAACAAGCCCCTAGAGCTTGGTATGCTAGATTGGATAAATACTTGTTAAGGCTTGGATTCAATAAAGGTACTACTGACAGCAATCTATATTTCAAGTTGGATCAGGATAAAGAATTGATCATTGAAGTCTCTGTTGATGACATTATTTTTGAAGGTGATGATGAGTTATGCATGAATTTTGTTGATGAAATCAAAAGTGAATTTGAAATGTCAATGATAGGAGAGCTGAAATTCTTTTTAGGATTGCAAATTACTCAGTTAGATGATGGAATTTTTATATCTCAGTCCAAGTATGTGAAAGAGTTACTTAAAAAGTTTGGTATGGAAGATTCAAAGGCAGTTGGTACACCCATGGTAACCGGATGTAAGCTAACACAGAATGATGATTCTCCTAAGGCTAATCAAACAAGATATAGGTCAATGATTGGTGGATTGCTATACTTAACTCAAACAAGACCAAACATCATGAATGTTGTGTGCATGGTCACTAGTTATCAAGCAGATCCAAAAGAATCACATGTGACTACAATAAAGAGAATATTCAAATATTTGAAAGGAACAATTGACTTTGGGTTATGGTATCCAAAGGATGATGATCTTACTCTGAATGCTTTTACAAATGCAGATTGGGCAGGTGTTGTTAATGACAAGAAAAGTACAAGTGGTGGTGTGTTCTTCTTAGGGAAGAAGTAGGTGTCTTGGCTAAGTAAAAAGCAGAATTCCATCTCCTTATCTACTGCTGAGGCAGAATATATTGTTGCTGCAAATAACTGTACCCAAGTGTTGTGGATGAAACAGATGTTGAGAGATATCAGAATTGAATATGATGAGCCTATTGCTATATTTTGTGACAACTCAAGTGCCATAAACATCTCTAAGAATCCGGTGCTACATTCAAAAACAAAGCATATATCTATTAAGTATCACTTTTTGAGAGACAAAATGAGTGAGAAAGAGGTCAAACTGTAGTATGTGCCTACAAAGGAACAAATTGCAGATATTTTTACTAAACCGTTGCCTAAGGATACCATTGAGTATCTCAGAGGCAAGTTAGGGGTAATTTCCCCTCCTAATCTGAACTAAGATGCAAGTCTTTGCATCAATCCGTGGACTCACAGTCAAATCTTGTTTCGGATTGATGTTGTGGTGGCTACTACTCGGGGGGAGTAGTCAGATGATTTAGATATGTGATCAGAGCATGTGTACCTTTGCTATTGATGTCAAAAGGGGTGAAAAGCAATGTGAAAAATATGGAAGAGTAAAGTGGAAGAAGAAAACAAGAAAAGAGTGCACAATCTAAGGGGGAGATTGTTGGAGAAGAGCTAATTGGGTTGATGGTATTTTTCGCATCATGTGTTGCCATCAATGTCAAAGGGGGAGATTGTTGGATGTTGTGGTTGTGTTACTGATATGTGGTTGTCATTGATGTCAACACTATTAGCATTGGTGTTTCTGGAAGCTGTATATGTCGAGGAGATTGAGAAAATTGTAATAAATATATTGCAAGCAACCAATGAAGTTGAGAAGGTCATAGTGATGGAAAGTTGTGTTCATTGATGATCAGATGGCGTGCACTAAAGGGTTTGTTGTTGAGCTTATCTAGTATGTTGTCTGAAAGTTTCAATGGTACGCATCAAGAATCGAGAAAGTTATGAAGATCTGTGTTCCTACAGTTATTCAGTTACTGTAGCAAGTGTTCCTGGAAGATGAGATTGCAATTCTGGTGAATTTGGTTGTTGCGTATGTTTTTGATATGATCTGCAATGTTTCTAGATCGTGCTCTATCAGTTCTGTACATCTGCGTTGATCAGTATGTTCGGGATTGAAGATCTTTCCTAGTGTATTCAAGTTTTTCATGTTCTTGGCCAACATGATGGTGATAGCATGTTGCGGATCCTTATGGATTAATACTTTATTGTTTAGCGTGCTCGAGGATGTTGATTTAGGTCTTTGCTATGTTGTGACCGACTTAGGTTGGTGCACATTAAGAATTGTTCATGTATTGAGGCCGACAAGTTGTAATTCATTTATTATGTGGCCGACAAAGTTGTTGATGTAAATCTGTGTAGCGGATATATATGAGCGATTGTCTCTTCATTGTAAGTGTGTCGTGTGTAGAGTGTGTATGCTCGGTACATGTGTGTACGTGTGAATGAAGATCAAATCATCTGAATGCAGAGCAAAGTGTGAAGAAGGTTGAGCGAAGTGTATTTATGCCTAACCGGAACTGTAATCAAGCTTGTGAAGAAATTAATTTCTCAATTTATTTTCATCACATGGATTTAATCTGATTGTCTTATGTCAGGCAGTGAGCCTTCCCTTTGAGCAATGAGCTCTATGCAGTGTGCCTGAATGCAAGTGCATTCTTTATTCAATCTTCATTATACTTTTAACAGGGTATAATCTTGTCGACTAACATCCACCGTGGTTTTTTCCCTTAACAAGGTTTCCACGTATAAAATCTTGGTGTTTATGTGTCTCTGATGTGTTAGATTTATGCTTGCACTGTTAATTATCAAATCTGAGATTAAAGGTTGATTAATGTTGAATAATTTGATTTTGGTAACCACTGATTCACCCCCTCCACCCCCCGCCCTCAGTTGTCTATCTTTGTTTTGCCAACACAGACTAGTCATATATGCCCTATATGCTCTTACTAGATGAGGTTGGCACTAACAATACAATCAAAATAGATGATTATGAAGACGTTGTTGAAGATCTTCAGGTTACAATTAATCTACAACAAGATAATTTACTGGGACTAATGAAACACATTGGCATAGCCAACTATTTAAGGAGCCCTCGATTAGTCTTGTACATTGTTCTTTCAGCATCCTCATGTTGGACGAAACATAACAATAGAATAATTTAAGGATCATTTAAATAAGAAATTTTCTACATAACAATAGAATAAGTTAAGGATCATTTACAAAGAAAAATACTCTTACTTAACAAAAACAAACGAAAATAAATCCATAACCCTAAAAGAGCCATTTAAACCATTTGAAACACTAAAACAGACTGATTATACCTCATTTTAATTGCTAAAGAAAAAAACTCTTCCTTGTTGAACCTTCATTCTTGCTTGTTATTTGAATGTAGCAAGATGCATTTATGCAAATGGATTGACCTTAACTGTTGTTCCCTCACCATATTGGCAAAAAAATGGTAAAAAAATTAATGAGGCTCCAAAAGAGTACAAGAGCCAAGTTATGAGGTGTGTGGCACCTTATTGGAAAAGGAGGTCAAGCTTGTAAAAGATACAACCCATAAGGGAATTGTGAGTTGAGACAAAAGTGTCCTCCATTTCTAATGGATGGAAGGATGCTAAAATCATCCCTTGATTAATGTGATTGCAATGTCCCCTAAAGGGTTGATAATTTTGAAACTATGGATTGTGAGGGGGGCCTTGTAACATTTTTCAAGTCAAAACAATCTCAAAATTGGAGATGCTAAAGGTTAGTGAAACAATATAAAATGTGAATTAAGGTTAGGTTGGGACAAATTTCCTTTTTAGATGCTAACAAAGTTTGATAATTTGGAGCTTCAATTTGACATTGGCCATCAAGTTTTAATGGCAAGTGGGTAGGGTAGTAAGAATTGTATAATCAAGTGGGAAGCATAAGTATATTATATACATAACAGTATATAGACATTTTGGAACCGAAAGCAAAACGGTTCCTATCAGAAAGATAAAAATCAGCTTGTAGCACTAAAAAAATGAACTGTAGCAATATTTTATATCAAATTGAAGGATTGTTTTGGTTATATTTAAATTTCCTATATATTTTGAAGGCTTAATGCTTTGTTAATTGGTGAAACTCACTACTTAAATGCATGCCTTGCACTTGTTAGGAAACTACACTCCATTTAGGATCGTCATATACATGGAGGTTCAAAAGGCATGCAAGGAGTACAATAGTAGTACATGAATGCTTTAGACATATACAATGTAGCATTCAGGTATGTTAAATAGGTACCAAGCAAACTAATACATGCCTTGAGAGAATTCATGCCCTACTCTTGTGGACTTATCTTAATCCCTCTTGAAGCAAACCTCATATATTTTTTCATAAACGATCTGGATAGATTTCAACAACTGTCCAATTGAAAGGGGATGTTCCTCGTGCTCTGATTTTCCATTGAAACTTGTACCTATAATCTCTCAAATTCTCAACTCAAAGTCCATCAATGTTTTTATCTCCATCATCCACTTATACGCAAAATCAAGGAAAATTTACTTGAATAATAATAGCTAAAATTGTGGCTCAAATAGTTGCTCTCTTCTTTTGTACTAGCAGGTCTTTATTATCTAATGGAAAAATATTTAACACTCCCTTTACTCTTTTACAAATCTGCTAAAATAGTTATCAATGAAAACATTTCAATATCATTTGTGATCTTTTGAGATTGTGGCCTTAACCTTGGGGAAAACTCTGTGGTTAAGCACGCTTGAGTTGGAGTAGTATTGGGATGTGTGACCTCTCAAGAAGGCCTAATGCTTCACCTCTATGAGCATCACCTAGATGCAATGAGTGCTAAGTGGACCATTCATTATCATGAGAGATGGGTTTTTGTGAACCACTACTCATGAAACACGGGTCAAAGAGTTTGACTCATAAAACTACACGGTTGAATCCTAATAGCAATATCATAATTTGACATGCAGTGGAAAATACCTCCTTATCATTTAAGATTTTGTTTCAAAAACAGTTTCTATTACTCTATATTGAGCTATTTGATTTAAAACCTATTAAATTGAACTTTGCAATTGCTTACTTTGTCGTATAATTTATTTTTCACTCTTCATATAATGCTGTTTGACACTGTTCTAGAAATTGCAAGTACTCTTAAATCACAAATATGAACAAGTTGATTCTCGTTTTGTAATATATGATGTCTTTTCAGCAATGGAAAACTGTCTTTTTAATGACTTTCTTGAGCCTGAGAATTTTGAGATCCTAAAGGCCAACTTGGATAGTCATGAGGTTAAATGACTTAAGAGAGGCTCTGAACTAAGAGCTCCATCATCAAGACCTGCAGCCCTCTAGCATAGCTCTATTTGTAATAGCAAGAGTCATTGGCTACATTTTATTTTTTGAAACTTTGTACTTAGTTTATAGTGACTTTGAACAAACTATATTGTAATTGAAATTTTGTCAACTATAACCATCTAGTTATTATTTATGCACTATAAATTATACTTTGTGTAATGCAATGTAATCAGCAATATGAGTATAAACAACAAAATCCTATTTTCTCCAATTCATGGATTAAACCCTATTTTATTTGCTCTATATATCTCTATGAAATGGAAATGCTCTCAATTTTATTTTTTAAATGTAGTTTTTGTCTCTTCTTCAAAAAAAAATTTCATTTTTATAAAATCCAGTTTTTTCCGATTTTTTCCCAATTTTTTCAAAAAACCTTATACTTTTGGTTTGCCAATTTTTTTCCTAAACAATTTTTGCTGCTATGGGACTCTCCAGTTTCCGAGATTCATACCAGTCAACATTAGGCCAGCAGTCACACCTGCAGCAGTGGAAACATGAATGAGTTTTGTGTTTGGATATCCATTTGTAGCTCAGTTCAGTTTTCCAATCTGTCACTTGCACACTCAAACAGAATACCCTGCTTCTCACATATCTGTCAATGCAAGCCTCCAATCCATTCAATGCAACCATAAATAAAAAAAATCAGGGCAAATTTCTGAGAGAAATGCCTTGAGGGAAAAAGCATCTGGTCCTATTTTGCGTCATTGACCGTAAGTTACTTAGCTGAAACATTCTCTTAAGTCCATCTTGCCATGTGTGTGTTGATTTTTCTAAAAGAGTATTAATATAATGAATACCTCTATCTCATGGGTGTCCAAAATTCTCAAGAGTCAACGCCTATTCTGAGCCCATGCCTCTTAAACAATATTTTAACCTAGGTTCATTAAAATACATCAATGGCTTAAAATAATTGTGAGAGATCAAGGCATTGTGGGTTCTGCCCCTCCTTCCAAGCAAACTAGAATGCTATATTTTTCCAACAACAACATGGACTTTACTTCGATTGGCATGGGAAACTCCAGCTTTCTCCCAATTCAACAATTGTCCGATAGCCCCCATAGTAGGGTTAAGACATTCTGCATGCCGATCTTGCCAACTCTGATCCCATCAATAGTACCCAGTACCCACCATCCTATCTCAATTTGCTGCAGCCCACAAGATACCATGTGGCATTGCCCAATCCTCCCCTCAAATTTCTAAGTTCTCTGGGGACATGTCAACGCATTTAGCATTGCCTCTTTAGAGTACCTACCATTTGACGAGGCAATGAAAAGTCCATTTTCAAGGTATTGAATACTGCTCTACAAAATTCTTCAGCAAGTTTGAGGTTGTTGTTGCTATGCACTCCTGAATTGGTTCTGCAGCTACATGTTCACTCTGGTTTGCATTTTATTGTTGTTGTCTTGATCGAGTCTCACAATATCAATGTTCAACACTTCAAATCCAAGCAGTCTCTTTAACGGTTAGTTTTTTTAATAGGTGATCAGGACAGCCTGGGTTTGCTCAAGGCAAACCCTAACCAAACATTTTAGGGGCATATACCTAATTTCTCCCTTAAAACAATAAAATTGTGAAAATGGTGTGTGCTATGAAATTTTGTGTGGTTTCAAAGGCCCTAATTTGCCCCCAGACCCCCATGAAGGGCACTGTCCCTCAACCCCATTGGGGTCTCCATTCCCACTCCCCCTCTAGTTGCCATCCCCAAACCTAGGTGCTTGGTTACCTTAATTAAGTGCAGCCAATTGGGTGCAAAAAGAAACTGAGGATTTGGTCTTTGTGCACTCCAACTTGCATCTCTTGTGACACAAAAAACTTGATTACAATGAAGGGGTGATCAGGAATTGGGATCTAATTCTTGAGTGCACTCACTTAGACGTAGTTGTTACACAACTTGATGAAATCTCTTTAGACAAGGCAAATTCTACGTATGACATAGCTAGTAGAAGTGACATTGTAACTCATTCTGGTTCAAATGAAACTGAACCAAATGTTGATTTTGATGCTCTTGATAAAGAGCAATATGAAAAAAATTGGATATTGATTTTAACTTTCATCGTGTATTGGCATTTGACAAATCACTTAATTATGAATTTATGAGTATTTTCTTTTATACAAATTACGAGGTATTTTAATATTTTGTTTATTGGAAATCACAAGTATCGCTATATATATATATATGAACCTATACCCAGGGAAAAAAATGTCCAATTGACATACCCAAACCTTGGTCTTGTACCTGTACCCATACCAAGACTGGTGACTTAGGTTATCTAGATGCAGATTGGGTGGATTATCAAATGATAGAAAGTGCACATCAAGACATTGTATTATGCTAAAAGAAGGATTGGTTACATGGAGTTCAAAGAAGCGGAATACAATTGCATTATCACATATAGAAATGGAGTATGTTGCATTAACAACAGCATGTACCCAAGCAGTTTCGTTAAGAAGAGTAATTGCATTATCACATATAGAAATGGAGTATGATGCATTAACAACAGCATGTACCCAAGCAGTTTCGTTAAGAAGAGTCTTGGAAGATCTAGGAGAACAAAGAAATCCTACACTGATATTTTGTGCACAAAGATAAGAATCCAGACAAGGACGAAACACATCAAACTAAAACACCATCATATGAGAGAGTTGGTATAAGATAAAAACAAAAAGTTGAAATTCTATTTTGTAGAGAATCCAGACAAGGATGAAACACATCAAACTAAAGCACCATCACATGAGAGAGTTGGTATAAGATTAAAAAAAAAAGTTGAAATTCTATTTTGTAGATCAGAAGAACAATTGGCAGATATCTTGACTAAAAGACTAGGAAGGACAATACATTTAAATTTGAAGACAAAGTCACAAATTCAAGGACTTGACATTAACAAGAAAATGTAGAAAAAACTAATGCCAAATCAATAGAATGTTGATGAAGTCCAAGAAATTTTTTAAGACTATTTTTAGTTATTATATAGTTTATTATTTGCTACCATCAAGGTGTTTAGTTTATTATATAGTTTATTATTTACTACCATCAAGGTGTATGGAGCCAATTTTCCTCCTTCCAAGTTGCCACAAGTAGTGCCACCTAAAATTGCTTATATGGAAGTCGTAAGGCAGATGTATTCAATAAATCAAGTTCATTTTTAGAGATGCCAACAAGGTTCGGTCCTTGCCCCCTTCTACTAAGATCAGTGATTTCAAATTTCATGGCAGGGAGGTCTACATTGAAGCCTTCAAACTTATTGATGAATTATTTATGAAACTCAAATCTTAGAGAGCTTATTATCAGAAGGGTTTTATTGATCAAAGGAGTAGGTCCCAAGAAAGGTCAAGACTACAGCATAAGCATAATGAACCTGAAACCTAACAAGAAGTTGCATGGACGTGAAGGAAAGGACGCAAAAAGAAGAAATATGGTCAAAAATCCAGCAAGCAGAGGTCAAAAGGCAAAATTTAAATCACAAGTATCTTCTTGCATTTTCCACTGGTCAGAATAAGATTGAGAAAATGAAGAAGCTTATGGAAAATACCCATGTTTATGCTATCATGCTTGACGAATTTGGAGAGTAAAAGATGCTTGACAAAGTAGTAAGAAGTGAGGGCTTGGGTGGTATTAGCCAAACAACGAGTGCATTTGTCCAAGTTGGGGAGAGGTGGGACTATCAAGCCCAATGGCACCCAGAGTCAATTGCCCAGGAAATACCTCCAATAAATGCTTCATAGATGTCACAAAGGGATCTTGTTGCCTTGGGTAGATTACCCTAAAGGTGAAATAACTAGGGAGAGTACAGGAACAATAATGCAAGAATATGACTTAGCTAAGCCTCCCCAACATTTTGACAAGTAGTAGATGATAACTCCAGAGGTAGAGTTTGCATTGATAAACCCTCCAAACATAAAAATATTAGATGATATCAGGAGACGGGCATGTCAAGAAAAATTGGCAGACAATTAATTTGTGAAAACTGATGAACTTAAAAAGTTTCCATGGGTATAGAAATACAAAGAGCAACAGACTCTACTTGTTGGGCAAAAGAAGGTCAGTGTCTCAAAAAGACACAGCAGCAGATGGTTTCACCTGTTTGGCTTCTCAAATTAACATAGCTAATATCACTCCAGAAGAAGGGAGATCCCTTTATAGAGTTACTGAATGCTTGCCACTCAAAGGATGGCGCATTGCACAAGCCATGATGCTAGACACCATGATCAAGAAAGAGGGCAATAATGCTTATATTTAAGGATCAAGTACAGGAACCAAGTTCTCTGGATCTGCTTTTGATCCAAACATTAATACTTTAGACGTGTCAATACTGGCTCCCTCCCACGATAAGCCACTTGTTGAGTACACCACCCAAGGGTTCATTGGGTAACTCATGGTTAAGAGAGTGGGGGATGTCACAGCAGTAGACATTGGACAAATGGCACTGCATACTGCCCAATTTAACCAAGCAACTACTCAAAAGCTAATGAAGGATGCCCCAAAATTAGACAAGGAATACACAAAGTTAAACCATGATCTACACAATCTCAGTGTAGCACATAAAAAATTAAAGGAACTATTACAAGCTGCTGTACAAATGGCTCTTCCTCATCCAATGCCTATGTTTCAGACTACATCAACAACTTCTAAACGAATTGAAACACTGAACGGAAAGATAGAAGAATTAATGGCCTTTTTGGGTGAGACCAAGGAAGAGAGATGCAGCAAACACAACAGCTGACAAACTAAGGGCTCAAATAGTAGATCTTGTCCAACAAACTATTTATCATAGGATCCAACTCCTTGGCAAGTCTTGTAATCACGTATGGGAATCATTTGAGAAGGTCAAGAAGGTAATTGAGAAACATAAGGCAGCAATGAACATTGTGCAAGGGGTAAACAAAAGATGGCTACCTAGAGTGGCAAAGGTATGTATGACATACCTTAGCACAAGAAGACTGCAACTGCCAAAGGCTCCTAGGATTGCAGCAACAGACGAAATTTGCAGTTTGATGATGGAAGCAGGATCCTATATTGAGCATGCAGACAAGGGTTTGAGTAAAAAGGCCAATGACTTCCATGCAAAATATAAATCCAAGGGTTTGAGCTTTATTGGATACCAAATAGGCCACCACTCTGGCAAATATATAGAAAATAGCTACTTTCAGTTTGCCAATAGAAAAAAAGTGTGAGCCTTTGGATGATATACAGTGGTGATGTCCCACTTAATTCTTTGATTCTTTCATTTCTTCAAAGTCAATGTCACATCAAGAAAATTGACCCAAGTAAGAAGTGTATGGACACTCTATAATGTGCATATCACTTGTAAGACATGTATATGTTACACAGTTTGCATGTGGGGGGCAAAGTTTGACGATTGAAGGATTCGGTGCAAGGCCTGGGGAAGTAAAACAATCAAGTGGTTTACAGATGACAGTGAGTCGGGTACAATTCAAATATATGAAGCATGGATATGAATCAATAAGGACTTTTGGGAGAAGCTAGTCGATTTCTTCCTAAAGGATCACAAAGTAGACATGAATTCAGAAACATGAAACACGTCAGGCAGCTCAGAGCAGCCTGAAGTTACACTTGAGGAGCTAAAGATGGAGTTGGCCTTTGGCAAGGACATTGTGAGGCCAACCAACTCTGTGTGCTAATTTGAGAGAAATGATAAATAGCTAGGTTCTACAATGAAAGGAAATGTTATTCAGTTGGAGCTGATGAGGCAGGAGTGGTGGGATATTAAATCAATTGGAGAATACGTGCAGACCCAACAGTACATATTGCATGAAGTGCATTGTTATGCAGAGGCCATCTGTCGTGCACTCAGGGAAGTATAAGAATGAAAGTGCCTTGCCCACCAAAACTTTGAAGGAAACCTATAGATGTCAGTTTTGAGTTATTTTATTTTATTTACTTGAGTTATTTTATAGTTTAGTTTTTTTAAATATATGTGGCCTGTGTTTAGTTTTTATTTACAGCATATTTAATCATATAATATTGACTATTTTAGTTATTGAAATAAATAGTTGCTTCATTAAAATTATTTTATTGACTATAGTTAAATGAAAATAACCACGCACACAAACACAATAATTTTATAGAGTTATTATACATTTTATTTTGTATTTTTATTGTTTTTCTATGGCTCTTTAATAGGTTTTGTTAACACACTCATGTCATTACACTCCACCCTTTGCTGCCACTATAATTATACCTCTTGGTGTAATAAATTATGGTTAATTTCTCGAGTTTATCATCTTTTTGTTATCTTTTCCCTCAATTGTCATTGTGTCTGAGTGTCTTCTTGGGTGTCAAATCTGTATGTCCTGTTTTGGAGTCTAGTTTAATAGAGCCTATAAGATCTTTTCAGAATTATAAAAGCAAGATAACATGATTTAAGTACTCCATTAATTGTCTAATGTTTCAGGAGACAATTTCATCTTTGAAGCCACATTTGTTGGCCTTCTGTTGTTTTTGATTAAGTGTGAAACAGGTTTTGAAGGTGTGAGAATTTCAGGAATACTAGTTGAGTTGCAAATTACACAATTGCAAAAATTGAGATGAGGGATAAATTGTGAATAATTGCCTTAATAGCTTAGGAATGAGTACAATATATGTGGCAGGAGATGAGTCACCTAGAATGGCAACTACCAACTAGAAAATAGGCATGTAGCTCCATGCAAGACTGCACGACTAAGCAATCATTATCCAAACAACCTAACAACTAGCAAACTTATCTAGAGGAATATCTGGTGCAAAATATTCTACACTAACACCCCCCCTTAAGTGTAGCTAGGTGAATAGAGAGATATGGGTCCAAACAACAACGCCTAATCAGGAACACCAATTACAAAGAGGAAAGGAGAAAACTCAATGAGAAAAACTCCTAACCATTTATTCAAATTAAAGAGGAAAGCTGCAATTGTCAATGAAGAACTGCAAATGAATCCACACTGCAACAGGGTTATATCAGTCATAGAAACCATTGCATGAGTACCTCTGGGATACTCTCGAATGCTCGAAATTGCAGTTGTACATATTTTGCACTGCTCAAATGGATGAACATACAGGTACACAATTTCTGAATACAAAAACTGATCATCTGAAGACAAGAAGATTTGATTCTACAGAGATGTGTTCTGAACTGGATCAAAGCATAGGCACCCTCCGGTTGGTATAAAGCCAAAAAAGAAGCATCAAGCCCCTGTTGGTTGTCGGGGAAATGCGGAGCTCGGCTGTTAAATAGCAACTTTAATACTCTAAGTTTGTTTATTTATGAAGCTTAAAAAAAACCTATACTAGATGCTTAAAGCAAAAACCCCATGTGGAACTTTATTAAAGTTTGATTTATTACAATGCCCAAAATTTCCCTTATTTTAGTACTTTATCATGAAGTGCTTTTGATTAGCACAAACAGTTTCAAAAAAGAACTAAAACGGAAAATAAATATAGAGCATGAGGGGATATGCATGCATCTACAGATTTACATCTGACTCCATGGTTTCCTGCCTTGCAATATAAAAGGAATTTGCACTCGAACTCACCTCAGCTCTAATACCATGTGAGAATTTCAGGAATACTGGTTGAGTTGCAAATTACACAATTGCACAAATTGAGATGAAGGATAAACTGTGAATAATTGCCTTGATAGCTTAGGAATGAGTAGAATATATATAACAGGAGATGAGCCATCTAGAATGGCAACTGCCAACTAGAAAAAAGGCATGCAGCTCCATGCAAAATTGCACGACTAAAAGATAAATAAAGATAACCAGCAACCAACTATCAGTGAACCAACAAGAAAAGCACAGCAGAAAAGCTAACTACAACAGAAAAAACTAATGTAAATCTTTGAGACTGTCAGCGGCTTCCAGCTCCTGCTGATAAAAGCTTTGGTGAAGATCCACAAGATTTAGCAGTTCTTTCTTTCTTCAAAGGACTTTTATCTCCAGCATTAGTGGCTCCAACAATTTGTTCTTCTTTGAGCTCTGATTAGCTTTTGGTGAATTTTGTTGGTCTGTTGTTGTTACTGATTAGCTTTTATGTGAGTTTTGAATGTAAACAACTTTTCAATACAATAAATGGAACATTGTGGGTCATTAATGGATTACTAATAATCTTTCTGTGATGAATGTTTTGTTGTATTCTGAGTCGTGTTTTATGCACCTAAGCTCATAAAAAAAAATATGGATTCATAACTAGCCATTGCACTCTGAAAACTAAATTTGATCATTCATTTAAGAATATCCTTAGTAGTATAATTTACTCCTGTAAACCTACAGTTGTCTTCAGTGAGCTGTATAGACCAAACAGTAACCTTATAGGCTGTGGTTTCCATCTGCCAATAAGATCCTAGGCTGTAAAATTGAAGGCCCGACCTAGAAAGTAATTAGTGACAGCTTTTGGATTGTTTCTATGTCAAATAAGTTTGGTATTTGTCTGCAGAATGTTTTAGGCAATTCTCTTTAATTGTCCTGTGGGATCTTTAGAAAAACCTTCCTAGAGTCCGCAGAACTTGAAGTGTAGAAGAGTTGTACCACTCCTGTCAATTAATCCACTTGTAATTTATTGAGGAACCTTTGCTCAGTGTTGTGCTTCACATATCCCTAGGAATGTTTTTCTGAGTGAGTTTGCAGAATTGTAAGAAGTAAGCCTAGAGCACCAACATGAGGTTCACTAAGTTGGTTCACTAATCTCCCTAAGCAATTCATCTCTAATTTTCAGCAATCAGTCAACCAATTTTTGCAACTTCAACTTACCAAGGCCATTCAAATCTGCTTAAGTTGCACTGTATAAGCTAAAGCAAGGGGAGCATGATAGTTATTTAAACTTTGTCAAGAAGTAAAAGAATACCACACTGATAAGTGCCATGCCCAGTTGTTAGATGCACAATTCTGTAACCACTTCATTACAATATAAGGCCTAAGGTGAGAAAAAAACCACACCAACCATGTCAAACCAATCAAGTGACTCCAAACAAGGCTCTTCTACTCCAAGTTAACCTAAAGCCCACACCAGCAAGTCCTAGAACACCAAGTCTAAGGGTAATGATATCAACAAAAAGGTGACATGAAAGGACTCTAAGAAATCAATACAAAAAGCTGAAGAAAAAAAACCATTTGGTTAAGTAATCCTCCCCAAATCTAAAGTCCGCCAACAATCCCTCAAAGAAAAAGAGGCCCTTCTGTCAGTCCCACCAAAGCTATGGTCAATTGACAAAAAAAATTCAATCACTTCTCAATATGCAATCCACAGCACAAGTTGGCAATGTGAGAACCTCCCAATAAAAAACTAGATGTGTTAAAGAACCCTATATTTAAACATGACCAAGAGAAGATAATGGGATGAAGTCTTAAAAGAATATTTTACACCTAAAGGGTAAGAGTCGAGACAAACTCTTTCAAATGAGGAAGATGTCAAGTTAGATAATTATTTACTCAACCACTCTAGCTCCCCCGTTCCATCCCAACCCTCCAACAAGGTAACAAGTTATAGATCCAGGTACTGATTCAAAATGATTAGCACGGTTGAAATTAAGCAAATTTCAAATCCATATGTGCAAGCATCCCTTGAAGAAAGATCCCAATTGTCCTCATTAGCACCAACATATTGTTAAGGCTCAATTTGAAGTACCTATCAGACACTTTTGAGTGGGAAATTTTATTTGGTGATTGAAGGCTTTTAGTCAATGTCCTTAAGAATACACATAATGGAGATTTTGTGTTCCTGCCTTGAACAAAGATTGGCCAAACTAGCAGCCACAAACCCATCTTCCCTCCTAGACTGATTATTATTTACTGCTGATTCCACCAACATTCCAATTGAAGAAAGCCAAAACGACACTTTTCACAAAGGTTAAATTCAAAGAGTGCAACTTGCAGAGATGCATTATCAATAACAGCTCCTTTATATTCATCATGCCTAAAAGGACTTAGGATTAGTTGGGCTTACCTCTATCTGCATCAATAACCACTCCTTCGGGCAAAATCAAGATCAAGAAGTTGTTGAAAGTAGGATTCATTCAGACAATGGATATCTGGGTCTCCAACACAGACCCAATCTGAAAAATGGATGGAAGTATTTGGATATGCATTGATCTTTGCAATATTAACAAGGTGTATTTGAAGGGTATTTTCCTGTAGCCATTCATCATCATGAATAACAGTAGGATAAAAAGTCATGTCCTTAATGGATTGATTCTCAAGGTACAATCATATTTGAATTGCCCCAAAGGACCAACATAAGACTGCATTCAACACACCCAAGGGCACTTTTTGCTATCTTAATACGTCTCTCAACCCTAAGAATATTGGAGCAATATACCAGCCGGCCATAACCTAGATTTCCACAACTAACATTGACAAGAAAGTGTCTGCATATATCAATAACCCATTGGGAAGACCTTCGAGGAAGCATGGTCACCTTCATGACATCTTGCTCAATTCAAAAAGGTATCAGAAATAACAAATCGGTCTCAACCCTAAGAAGTGTGTCTTTGCATTAGTTTCAAGAAAACTTCTAGGTTTCAGCTTGTTCAGGAGAGAAATAGAGGTTGATACAAACAAGATGAGGAACGTCCTAGACATTCCACCCTTGAAGCCAATAAGAGAAATCTGGACCTTTATATAAGAAAGTTTTGATTCTTACAAGTACTCATTTTCAACCTCTTAATGAGTAAAAGTCCAAGAATGAATAGCAAGTTGCTGTGCCCTTATCTAATGCTAATAACAAGGTGGTTAGGTAGAGAACCCTGATGAATACATTATTGAAGTGGAGGCAATGACCCTATAAACTTGAAAAGTGATATAAGGACATGATTCAGTGCCTAATCACTCAGGTTTTCCATAATGTTCTATCCGCAAAGACAAGGAGTATTCAGCTATTATCTATAAAAGGCCATTCCTAATAAGCAATTTTACAAATGTTTCAATTAATGCATCCTCCTGCAATGCCTAGTTCAAGAGCAAGCTCAAGCAACTTTGCTAAAATGCCATTGACAGCATGTCTTGGACACATCAATCAATAGGGTTTGACCCATGAGATCTTTTCTATGGGCTATTGTCTTTTAAAGATGCTTATACATTTTTCACAAGTGTGGATTTGCCCACTAAGATAAATACGAAAAGCAACAAAAGAGAGTATTAGGAACATATTTTCTCCCGAGAAGCTTTCCTCCCTAATACTATAGCCCTAATATTCAATTACCTTTATGATAAACAGCCCCTATTCCATTAAAGATGCCTTGGTGTCTAGTGCATATGATTTTCTCAACTTTTGTAAGAATTGTTAGAGTTTGCAGTCTAGAATAGCCCTTTAAAGAGATATTGCATAAAGTAGCATACATTTCACATGATCCTTTAAAGACTCAATAATGAAGCATGGAAATGTAGGCATATAATGATTTGAATGTTTCCATTATAAAGAAAAAGTTGATATAAAAATAGAATGTTTGCATTGATAGAGTTTAATCCAAACATGGTTTTAAAATCAGAGCTAATCACCCATGAACAAAAAACAATATGCAAGAATATGAACTAATAAGTGTAGGGTGTTCCTATGAACTCCTATTGACAAGAGTATATCCCCATAGACAAGTGGTCACTTCCCTCGTTGTAATCATTTGGCTCATTGCATCATGGTCAATTTGGAAATGAGGCAAGAGCACTCAAGTTGAGAAGGATTTGAGATCATAGTCCGTCTCAAAAAATAGCCCCTCCAATTCTAGCTGAATGCCCAACCCTATGATTATTTCTATAACTAGGAAGGTGGTAAGAACTAGGAAAAGACAAAGCAATAGGCTTAAGAAAAGAATGAAAAAGAAGACATAGAAAGTAAACAAATACCTTCTTCTTGTGGCAAGACAAAATGTAATATGACCAATTGAGAAGCCAAAGATTTTAAAATATGGCTCAGCCTTGAAGAACTCATGGCCATGGGATCTAGCACAAACCTAAATTGATCAAGTGACATAACCCAAAAGAAGACTACAAGTATGCCCTCATCATCATTGTCTCAGTCACATCCAACATAATGGTCCACCATAAAATCCTCGAGCACAATCTCATTGACATTTGGAAGAATATATTTTTGATGGTGTCCCAATCCCTAAATGTGCCAATAGCCATTCACACCCATAAATGAATCAACACCATAGGAGGAAGGCACCATGAGCCAAGTGTGAACGACCATCAACAAAAGTACTTGAATGCCAACAACAGCAAAAAGTTAGCATAATGAAGCTCTATGTATGCAAAATGACTTGAGGGCAAAGGATTCCCAATCAAACTTTGCACCCTGTGCATGAGATTCTAGAGTAGGCATACAATATTGAACTATAGAGAAGTTACTAGTCTTCTACAATCAATAAACATCAATTTGAGAGATAGGACTCATCAATGAAGAGGTTGTCCCTCACATGAACAACTCTATACAAACACCTCTATTGTTAAAATTCCTAACATCAACATCCCCAACAATAGAGGCCCCATAAGATGCACTATTTGAGAAAAGGGTCCATAAAGTTGTATCAATGGAATGTAAGAGAAAGGGGGTCTCTTGGTGAAGGATGGACAAATTAAATATAAGCTTTGCATAGACATTATCCTCTATTCAAGGATAGCATTGCTCTAATAATAGAAAATTCAAAAATATAGATGTTATAAACATGAATGACCAATTAAAGATGTTATATTTTGAAAAAACCAAAATGTTAGTATCTCCATCATATACTTTCCAAATCATTTTCCTCCAACTAATTCCAAATCATTTTCCTCCAACTAAAATCTAGCATGCAAGGTATGTTGTGGCCCTGCTCTTGCAATTAAATCCCATTGAACATCAATAATGTTGCAAATGCACATTTCTATGAGAGCACACACATTTTCAATTATGCAAAGATAGATTGGAGAAGTATCCATGGATTCTCTTCCCTGCAACTAAAGTTAGATGTGGTTAATTTTCAAAGTTATTCGTGATTTAATGAGCCACATTTACGATGATTGGTACTTGATAGATTTTTTGACTGTAGTGAGGAAAGGATCATTGCAATTAAATGCTCTTGAACACCAATATTTTTGCAAAAGCACATTTCTTTGAGAGCACACACACTTTTGATGGTGAAAAGCTAGATTGGAAAAGTATTCATGGCTTCTCTTCCCCACAACTAGACTCAATTGCAATTGTTTTGCAAATTTATTTGTGATTGAATGAACCACATTTATGATGATTGCAATTTGATATCTTTTTGGATGGTAGTGGGGATTAATAACAACCCTCTAAGTCTAAACACATCTTAAGGAAATAGCCTTTTATAGCCAATCATATTCTATGATGATCATCACAAACAATCTCAAATTATTCCCTCAAACTCTAAATACAAGTCACTTATTTGAATTTATTAAACCTTGCAAGTATTGTTTGGTCTATTCTTCTACATTGATAATTATTTATTGATTTTCCACAATGTTAAGCTCTTGTTATCATTACCATAAATGCAAAAGAGCATTTTTGCATGTATCTGAATCATATTTATGACTCTTAGAAACAGCTCAAACTTGGCAAGACTAATACACCAAGCAAAATAGGTTTTGGAAAAAACTTGACCAAAACTCAATAAAAAAATCGTCAAACTCCAAGTTAGATATTTAACCTGCAAATACAATCCTATTTTCTCTCTTTTCTAAAGAGTCAAATCCAATGGTTGGACTCAAAAAGCATCATGAAAACTCAAAAGTGCCTTGCCAAAATCAAATCTTAAGAAACAATCCACTCTCATGTTAGATCACTTGCTACTCAAACTTAGAAGTTTGAAAACTAACTCAAAGAATCTCACACACATCTAAATACAATGATTAGGCGGTACATATAAGATCCCAAACATCGAATTTGATAAATATAAGATACCATGAAACAAAGTTATTTCTATTTAGATAACCTACATGAAGGAAACTACGCTAAAAAGGTTGTCGAATGCATAATGCAAAACAATTGCAAAGCATATGCACTAGATGAAACCAGCTATAACTTAAGAAAACTCTTTCAAGAGAAAACCAAACAAGACAACATTGCACCACCCAACATACTATCAAACAAACATGGTTGCATGCATTCACAAAGTTCACCCACAAAAGTCTTCTTCAACAATAAGTAATTGTTGTTGCATTCCTACATGTGATCAAGCAATTGGGAACCATGTAGCCAACTTCACACTCCATGCTTCTTGTCACCACATATGCAACTTCCTTATGTTCACTTGTACTCCATCTTATCGCATGTTCAGAATGCTACCAATATGCACGCTTATATAGACCAAGCTTGCACAAAACCACTAAATGATACTACATAAAACCATGAGCATCATTAAGCCATGTACACACTAAACCTATTGATGTTATAGCAGCTTCGGGCTCATCCTTCCAGCCTCGAGTCAAGACATAAAATTGCATATAGCCTATCGGCTATTTATTTTATTGAGATAACTAAAGTGAAGAGGCGCTTCACTTGGCACTATATTATAATATTTAATTATTGTGAATAATTAAATAGGGCCGACCTCATTAAAGAAATTATATTTATTTAATTATTGCTATTTTTCTCATGAGGCCAACCTACATGAAGAGACACAATGATTTGTATAAATATAAGGTGATGATCTCTCATTTGATCATCAAGTTCATTCATCATATTCGCACTCCTTGAAGAAGTTCGCACTTGAGCAGCAGGTCATGATCTTGAGCGGCAAATCATGATCTTGAGCAGCAGATCATCATGTTGTTGCAGCAAATATATTTCAAGGAGAAATATATTCATTTTATATCTTCGCATCTAGGAGAGGTGCTATTATTCATTGTATCAAATTCGGCCTTATGTTGGGCCTGAGTTGTAAGCAGATTTCTGCTCTTATTCCAGAATATATAAGCGATATATTTGCTGGGTTTTTCCCCTCGAGTTGGAGGGTTTTCCCAGGGTATCTTGTGGTGTTCATTGTCTTATGTGTTGCATTTTCTGATTGCTTTCATTTCTGATCCTAAAACTAACATGGTATTAGAGCGGGTCTAGAAAAGATCTATTCAGATTTGTTAAGCATTTTGAAGCTGAGTGTGAGATAAGGCAGTGTGTAGAAGGAGAAGCGAATCAAATGGTTGGTTCGAAAGAAGAAGCAATGGTGATTTAAGATCAAGTGAGCATTTATTGTCATTACCAAGTCTACAGATTATCGAGCTCATGATTGCAATGAAAGTTAAAGTCAGCATAGTGCAGAGGCTTCATTATCAACATCAAAGTCTTAGATTGAAGATACGCAATTTCAGGCCTATGGACTCTGAGTCTACATCGGCTTCCCTTGTTCGTGTATTCAATGTAATTGAGGTGCATGCGAAGGAGATACTCATCGAGATTTAGAAGAGCCCATGTATCGGGCATATCTTTTAATTCCAATTTATGCAATCTGGAGATTTTCAGTCCTTGCTGAAAACAGTGTTGCTTATGGTCATTCTATGTGAGGAGATTATAAGCCTTCTAGAGAACACTTCATTTACATCTGGCTGCGTTTTGTTTTGGGACTTTGAGTGAAGTCTAGAGATGTGTGGAGAGTTGTCTTTGCATAATGAAGCTGCAGTTCCTGTTCTTTACCAGCGCTGTGCAATTAAGAGATAAGTATTCTTTTCTTTATACCTTTTTAAATTTGGGGTAAAATTCAGTCTGTTGAGTTGTGCAGATCTGACATCGGTTATTTGAATCATATGTGTTTGGTAAAGATCATTGGGATAAGATAAGTTATTTGATTCATATTTTGTGATGTCTGGTCATCAAGTTTATGCAGATTAGATGATGATCCTACACAATGTTCCAATCCCGTGAAGATTTCAACTTCAACGTTGTGTGATCAAGCGAGTTGAGTAGACATAGTGCCCATTTCGACGAATTGCATTACAATTGAACATCTTGACAGAGAAGTGGCCATCAATACTTAGAGCAAAAGTATAGATACATATGTATGGTGAGGACTTAGTGAAGGATGCTTAAGACGATGAAGATCTTCTTTTGGTATTCAGTTGCAATCAAAGTCAAGAGTTTGCATTGAGAGCAGCAGTGATTGACGCCACTGAAAAGGGTGAAGAGCAGATAGTGTGATCATTGTTTGAGGATATCGATCCCTCACTTTTTGCTTACAAGATTTTGATTTCAATGAGATAAGTATTTCATGGTTGAATAATGTTCATGAATTTTTATGTAGTCATTAATTCATGATATAACATTGAGATAGTGAATTAGGTATGCTTCTAGCATTGGTATTTCTCTTCGGGATAATTGGGTTCTATGAACTTTTAGTAATCTCTCCTTAATGCTTTCAGGAAGGACCAAGAAGCATAAGAGATTGCTTTCAAGAGAAGAAGAGTTTGACACAACTTGCAGCCATGGGACTGAGTTGGTGGCTGAAGATTTCTCTTGAAGAGGAAGAACCTATTCAGGTTGTCATTGTGATCAGTTTCTTCGAAGAGGAGGAATTAACCTTCAGAGGGAGTCTACTGAACCAGAAGAGGATGGTGATTTAGTTGAGCCTTTGGAACCTACTAATGGGCCTACCGACTTTGTTATTGGTAGAAAGAGACCTCTATGAGCTAGGCAAACAATGCAAGAGGCAGAAAGGTTTGCAGCTCCTAGAAAGCAAAAGACGTCAGCAGGTTCCAAGTTATGTTACTGGGTCATATCCTAATAACTAAGCCTTCTTGTGTTGAGGAAGCATCAAGTTAGCAAGTATGGAAGGATGCCATGGCTGAAGATTATCAATCTTTCTTCAAGAATGATGCAAATTCAAACCTGTACTTCAAGGTAGTTAATGGTGAGGCATTAATCTTGGTTCTTTATGTTGATGATCTATTTCTTACTGGGGAAGAACTCCTCATTATCAAATGCAAGAAGGAGTTGGCTTTTGAATTTGAAATAAAGGATCTTAAGTACATGCATTACTTCCTTGGTTTAGAAATATGGCAAAGGCCTTATGAGATCATTCTGAGTCAAGGGAAGTATACAATAGACATCTTCAAGAGATTTGGTATGATGGATTGCAAATCCATGTCTACACCTATGGAAACCAATTTTCAGAAGTTAAAAGAGACTACAGCTAGTTCAGATCTAGTGGATCCTACTATGTACAAGCGGTTGATTGGATCATTGATATATCTAGTCAAAATTAGACTAGATATTTGCTATGCAATGAGTGCACTTAGTCAATTCATGTGTGAACCAAGGCAAATACACCTAGTTGCAGCAAAGCATATCCTGAGATAATTGCGTGGCATAGTTGGGTATGGCTTGAGATATTCTTTTGATGTGGACTTGAAGCTGCATGGTTATACTGATTCTAATTGGGCAGGGTGTGTTGCTGAGCGGAAGAGCACCTCTGGATGTTGTTTCAATTTGGGGTTTGCGATGATCTCCTGGTGCACCAAGAAGCAGTCTTCAATGGCACTGAGCACCGCAAAGGCTGAGTCTATTGCAGCTTATGTGGCAACTCGAGAAGCAATGTGGCTTCGGAAGCTCTTTGCAGGATTGTTTGGACAATCGTTGGAGCCGACTATCATTCATCGTGATAATCAAAGTTGTGTGAAGCTTTTTGTCAATCCAGTGTTTCATGATAGAACCAAACATGTTGAGATCAAATACCACTATATCAGAGATATGGTATTGAGGAAAGCGATCCAATTGAAGTACATCAACACTAATGGGCAAACGGCAGATATTCTCACCAAGCCTCTCTCCAGAGTAAATTTTGTGTACTTTCGAGACAAGTTCAGTATTGTGGAGAATGAAGCCCTAGCTTAGAGGGAGTCTCAGTATCAGTGATCTTCTATGATTTGCTTTAATGCATTTTCCTCTGAGATGGGGGAATTTGAGGTGTAAGCCCTTGTTAATGCATCTTTCTCTGTGATGGAGAAATTTAAGGTGAAAGCCCTTGTTTCCACCCTCTGGGAGTAGCCATGGTGGATGTCATGTGTGTGACACCATGACAACATCACATGAGAGAGTTCGTGATGATTTTCTTGTACTTGTGCTTTTCACCCTCCGGGAGTATCTATGGTGAACGTCACGATGAGGTGACGACATCACGTTGAGTGATTCCGTGATGGGCACTTGTGCACCTTTACCATACATGGGAGTAGCCATGATGGTTGATATCACAATGAGGTGATATGTTCCTTTACCATACATGGGAGTAGACATGATGGTTGATATCACGATGAGGTGATATGTTCCTTTTCCACATATGGGAGTAGCCATGGTGGTTGTCATCACGATGAGGTGATGTGTCTTGTACAACTGGAAGTATTCCTCCCTAGCTGAGAGGGAGTGTTGATGTTATAGCAGCTTCAAGCTCATCCTTCCAACCTCGATTCAAGACATAAAATTGCATATAGCCTATCGACAATTTATTTTATTGAGATAACTAAAGTGAAGAGGTGCTTCACTTGGCACTATATTATAATATTGCACTCCTTGAAGAAGTTCGCACTTGAGCAACAGGTCATGATCTTGAACAGCAAATCATTATCTTGAGCAGCAGATCATTATCTTGAGCAGCAAATATATTTCAAGGAGAAATATATTCATTTTGTATCTTCGCATCTAGGAGGGGTGCTATTATTCATTGTATCAAATTTGGCCTTGTGTTGGGCCTGAGTTGTAAGCAGATTTCTGCTCTTATTCCAGAATATATAAGCGATATATTTGCTGGGTTTTTCCCCTCGAGTTGGAGGGTTTTCCCAGGGTATCTTGTGGTGTTCATCGTCTTATGTGTTGCATTTTCTGATTGCTTTCATTTCTGATCCTAAAACTAACAAAACCATGATGTATTTCCTCAATGTACTCCCCAAGATTGTGTATCCTAGTCCGGTAAGCACATCCTAAGATGCACCACAACTAAATAAAAATATTACAATATTTTTATGTAAGGTGTACACACTTTTAAACAGCCTACAAGAATTTAAATTAAAATTGGGCATTTAATAAGTATTTTCCAATGAAAAAAAAATTAAAACTAGTAATAATGTGTAGTACTCTAGTTGCCACAATAGAAGTTGTAGGGTCTAAACATTCACCTCCTAAACCGTGATTGTTTGAAGGAAATTAAACAGTGCATGCATTTTGAAAAGAATTTTCCAAAAGAAGTGCAATAGTGCACACTTTACTTGCTCTCTTATTGCAGATTGTGCTTTTGAACTCCACTAAATGTAGACAAAGGTACACATCCAACTGATTCATTGAGAGTAGACAATTTAAATCATTTAAAGCTAGATTTACTACGTATTACTATTTATTGATTCTCTCTCATTATTTCAATGATTAAAAATTAGGTTTGTTGTACTCATACAAAAAAATAGTATTGTGTCAATTGCAATCAACAATTCAGTCATTTCTCATTTAAAACTCGAAGTTAGGTCCTTCCTTGCAATTGCCAATGTTGCTATCATCGATTCAAACTAACACCTTTTTAGATCTTACAAGAGGAGAGAGAAGGATTTCAAGCACATTATACAAGGTCACTGAAAATTTTAAATGAGGAAAGGTAGTGAAGTGTCAAGGCAAAAAAATGGTCATCAAAGTTCCCAAGACACATCCTGGCAAAGATGTACTTTTTAGAGACTTCAAGTCAAGAAAGGATACACAAATGGTCCAAAGCACACCAAAGAGAGAGAATGTCATACTCAAAAGTCAAAAAGGTCAAAATGGCATCCAAGTGCTTGGGCATGCCCTAGGGAGAGCAAATGTCATTTTTTGAGTCAAAAATCACAAAAGTGGGATAGTGCATGCAGTTTTCAATGTCAATGACAAATTACATCACTTAAGTGGCCCAAAAAGCATTTTCCACTTGAAGAGCAAATGTCAATGACAAATTAGAATGAAAAAGTGAAAGGGTGCCCAAAATCACTTGGTTTGGCCCTAAAGAATAACTACTTCAGCAATATAACATCAAATTTTACGGACAGCAAAGATTCAAAGCAGAAACACAAGATGTAATATTATTTTCAACCCAAATAATCCCCTTCCAACCTTGTGTACAAATACTCTCAGGTCAAGGACACAAACTCGGGGCATGATAATGTTCAACAATTAGACTTAGGAGAACTCATTCAAAAGGGTAATAAAGTACCAGAATCTACCTTACACATTGTTCCATTTTGTGTTGTACTGAAAGATAAAAATTAAAACACTATCAAGTTTAAAGTATTAATTATAGCTTCTAGATAAGGGGAAAGGTGACAAAGAAAATAAAAGATAGGGTGTGTCTGTGCACCCCAACACTAATGTGATGAAACTGAATTGTATGGTCCTTATTGCAGGAAACCGATTCTTGCCTACCTCCTTTACCTTGGGTTCCAAACCAACCACAACGCAGATGCAAGTACACATGTGGAAAGATTTAGACTTGCTAATTTGTTAGGCATTCATGAGCTCACTGTTAAGGGAGATTCACAAGCCAACATTGACATTGTCCAAAGGTCATTGCGGGATTGGTTTATCAATGAAATTATGTAGGAGGGTTGCCTTCTAGTATAAACTTTTGCTACCATCACTTGGTCCCAAATTTATCGCAAAAGAAATATAGCAGCACACCTTGAAAATCATAGTATCTCAAAATTATATCTTTTCAACACTCTTCACCTTTGTTTTGGCCAAGGCTTGCATACATCGGCTATCTAAAGCTCTCACCAAAGACAGTTACAAAAGCCAATTATCACCAACTGATGTAAGAATTATCAACTTTAATGCCTTGACAAAGTTTTATAATTGAATAAGTGTCCAAGTACAAGCATGTGACAACTCATTCGGAGGCTTTGGCACTCAATCACTAATTCATATGAATTTATTTCCTTCATTTGTGCACCCTAAACACCATTCACTAGATTTTCTTCCTGTCTTGTGTGTTTGCTCTTTGTTTGTCCATTATTTACTTAGCAACTCAGTTTTTTGGTGATTTTTCATAGCATCAAACTACAAGTGGGCTGTGACTGCTAAAGAATTGAAGCAAGTCTTCAACATCTTTGACAATGTAACTCTTAAATTGTGCATGAAATCCTCGCACATTGAGTTATGCCTTCATCACACCCACAATGAGCTGCATGAAATCTTTTGCAGAAATCTAAATAGGGCAACTAAGAATACAAACAGCTTTCAATTTACTCTGCCATATTTTTCTTCATGACTTACAACTTACAGGTTTAACAGTTGACCTTTGAACAGGACATGGAAACTAAAAATGCAGCAGTTTCAATTTACTCTACATGTTTTTCATCATCACATGTAGTGTATAGCAATTGACATTCGTCTAGGGAATCCATGTGCCTATTTATAAGCAAAGGAACCAGATTACTAGGAGCTTGAAGCATCTCCTTCTATCAGACAAATTTACTCTTGCATCTCCTCCTATCAGGCGAAGTTACTCTTGCATCTCCTTGTTATATCAGGCAAAGTTACTCTTGCATCACAAATGGATAATCTCAGAAAACTAACCAAGCTGCCTGAACCATGCCAAAATACCATGGATGCTCTATGCAGAAAGGTCAAGGAGTAGAAACTGCTTGCAATTGAGCTTGAGCATATTAATAGTTCGGACCATGGGGTTGCTTGTATGGGGATATATAAGAAGCCATGTAGCTCATCTAGAGCTCACAGTGGTGATCTGTTTGGGGCTGGTGGAGAGCATCCACCTGGAATTAGTGATGGTTCAACTTTGGCCAGGATGGAGCAGTATAAGGATCATGGAAGTACTTTTCAAGGTGGCAGCACTACCAGTACAGGAAACATCTGGCATTCTGGAGCATCACGCAAAGAATACTTGTTTTGGCTTGTCTAGTGGATATTTTTGGTCTGCATGCTCTGTGCTTTGTTCTCTTGAATGACATGTCCACTTCCAAATCTCAATGCCAACTAAAACTCTAATTTGCGAATTGAATCATAAGTAAGTTTTGTAAAATAACTACCATATAAAAAGCTTTTGGGGAAAACTAACAAAGTTTTACATCAACATTTTGGATCACAATCCATGATCTGTTATACACAGGCAAGAGAGTGAGGATTGCAGATTCTAGTTACCATAATATCATGCTCTAAATACCAAGAAAGGTGGGTTACCTAGGTTAACGTTGGTTGAGGTTACTAGTAATGTGAATAGAAGTTAAAAAGGGAATTGAAATTTGTAGGGAGAAATATGGGTAGCAAAATAAACTTCTAACGTGTGTAGTAGAATATACATAGTAGGGTAAAATTAGTGATGTTTAGTTGAGAGTTGATTGCATATTGTAGTATTAAAAAGTGGGACATTGAAAGTTTTCAAATGGTTTGATAAACAACAAAATTAGGATTAATATTAAACTGAATGCCAAGTTTATAAATAAATTAAGGTGTTAAAGAAGAAAGATAGATAAGAGAAAATAAAGAGAATAAAAATGAGAAAATCATCAATATAGTAAAGAAAAGGTGAAAGGTAATGAGATGAAAGTATGAGGGACTTAAAAGATTAAGAAAAAGTTAGGTACATAGAATGGATAGAATTGATAACAAAGAATCTAAGGGAAAGTAATCTGGAAAGAATGCAGTACAGAAATTGGAAAAAGAAAAGGATGAATCTGATTTGCTTAAAAACATAAGAGAGAGAAGACGAGAAAGGAAAGCAGAATGGTATTAAGGGGAAGAGGTGACTTAAAAAAATAGGAGGAAAGTGGAAAATGAACATACAGAGAAGCTTAATAAAATGAGGCAAACAATGGAGGAGGTGAGTAGGGAGATCAACATAACAAATGAAAAATCAGGACACAGATATATTTAGGGAGTTTATTATAGGATGCCATGACAGAAGCTCTGACTATACTGAAAGCTATACAATAGCATGAACAGGATCTGGTTTGACTCCAGCAGTCACCCCAAGCAATAGATAGTTTTAGGACATAATTATACAATTTTAATTTGACTTTACTTGCCTTCCAGCCTTCGCATTTGATAGGGCAGATATCCCTTTACATCTATTGTGAGTATTGGTTTTTCTCATGTATATGTCTATCTCTCTGATGGGTATGCCTATTGCACAAAAATTATCATTGTCTACCTTAAGGCTTTTTGTACCTTTTGTAGCTGAGTTAATATATATAATCATTTTTTTTAACTATTTTGAAATAAATAAAGTTCAATTAAAACTTAAAAGTGCATAGCTTCCTGAATTATTCAAACACATTACACAGCAAAGCACTAGAGCTGGTCCTTGGATTGAGATATAACACGCTTGACGTTTCTGACTTTAAATTTTAACCATACCAAGAAGAAGAATCAATGTGAATTTTTGGATGTTTGTATGGGAAAGTCACATTGTGGTGAATGTTCTTTTGAATGATTATAATTTATAAACAAAATTAACATTACAGTTAATTATTCTTGGCAAATTTGTATAGGAAAATTGCATTTACCATTATAAATTTATAATAAGTATGTAAAATAAATTGGAGACTAAAAATACTAAGTCTAATTAGCACTTACCATTGAATTAATATATTCTTCAAAAGACTCTTTATATCTGTCATACAGTTGTTGGGAGTAGTCATGTGGATGCTTCTGCGTGCACATGTTGTAGATAGTTCTTAAACAAAGTAAAGGAAAACTTCCCACAACCCAATTGACTAAGATAAAAACTTTAAAAAATTTAAAATATAAATTTAAACAAAGAATAAGCTACCGGAAGCGTATCAGTCTTTCAAAAGGATACGTGTAAAGGTGTGAATATTGCTCTGACTGGATAGGCTGCTCAGGCACTCCCTCTAATATGTTCTTTAACTTTGTAATACCATTGTGCATAAACTGCCATCCATCCTCTAATTCTATAATTTTGCGCTCACTCATTTTCAATCAAGTACCCGTATTTCAACTTCAGTTAGCCCTCCTACCAAGAGATTCTTTCCCTGTTTTCCAAGACCGAATGCTAATTTTGTACAATAGTGAATTCTGCAAAGACAAGAGACCATAATAATTCTGTCACCACAAGTCATAAATAAAATAACAAATGCATATCTGTAGTACTTTCTTTGTAAAAGCAATGCGAACATAATAACCAACATCAGAAGCATATGAGAGATAACAGAAGTGATCGGTGGGGATTATTTGCTATATGAAGGTCAGTGGTTCAAACTAAATGAAGCCATTCTGGTCACACAGTTTGAAACTATGTGAGGTGAGATGACTTAAGTATCCTTTAGACCAAATTGATTTATAGGACTCATTAAAATGCATCTGCTTATTCATGTGATTGTTTCACTGGATGTCAAGTTCTAAACTAAATTCTTCACACTTTGTTCAATCGTCTTCATTTAAGATTCTCTGTACTGGGTTGTTGACTTTTAAAAAAATCTTCGATATTTGCTTATTGTTTTTATTTACGATCTTATGCATAACAGGGTTTATACATGAATCACAAGCTATATGAAAAATAAGAATAACAGACAGAGCAAGCTCAGCAAAGACAAATCAAAATTATAATTGTCCTGTTGAATAGGCGGGTATAGAAAAACTACCATGCCCCATCTAATTGGTGAGAAGGATAGAATTTTCCAACCCGTTGTAAGTATTTCAAACCAAATGAAGCTATTCTCTCAAGGTTTGTAACTATGAGAGATAAATGACTTTTAAGGCCCTTTAGAAAGCGCATCTGCTTGCTTATATGATTGTTTAAGGATGATAGGTTTTTAAATTAATTCTTCAAGCTTCATTTGATATTTGACGTAGGGTTTCATGGACCACGTTGTCAGATTTTATATTTGTATCACAGATTCACAAGCCATGTGAAACATAACAGAACCTGAGTAAGCCCAGTAGAGCTAAATAGTAGTTGTAACTTTGTAAGAATACTATTGGGTCTGGCTGATCTAATGGGTGATTGCCGAGAAAGAATTTACCAAATAGTGGTTAGTACTTCCGACCATATGAAGCTTTTTCTTCACAGTTTAAAACTAAAAGAGCTGAGACAACTTTTAGCATCCATTAGGTCATATTGCTCAATAGGACCTATCAAAGTGCATGTGATGGTTAATATGCAAGTTACTAAGGATGTCCGGTTTTGAAAAAACATAATAATCTTTATTTGATTGTCTCTAAGATTCGTCGTACTGGGTTACCAATACAAACATAAGTATGGTTGTTCCTAATATCATCATATTCTGAAACATCATTCAGTGATGTCTGTTTAATTCTATTAATAGATAGCCATTATTGGCCAGATATCGTATGTCAAACCCCCTACAGTTAATATGCTGGTATTATCTGTAGACCAATATATAAATCCATTTAGTGCTCCCAAATCCACTTACGATACCCATTGAACAGAAATGAACGGGGGTTGTCAGATGTAAAGAAAGAATGTCTAAATCCCTAATCCAACAGAACCCGCTCCACACACAATGACATGAAGGCCATAATCTGATACGGGTAATGCACCCAAATCTTGGTTTCAAACAAAACAATACGAAACTGAAACAAAAAGAAAAGAATGGGGTCACTCACTTGTGTTATATTGTGTACTTGAATCCAATCATTTCTGGCATGGAAACAAACTGGGCGTCCGCACAACACAATCAGTCTTCTTCTTCGTCTGTGAGAACCTGTGATGCTAGCCTTCCAAATCTTTGATTCCTTTGATTTTGTTTATACTCGCACTTTCATTATTCTGTTTCTCTATACAGCATGACAAAATATATGCTGTCTTATGAGCAGTTGTGGTGTTTAGATGCTTATTATTTCTCTTAATCCAACCACAAAAAACCTCTATATTAGCGAACCGCTGCCTAAACTAGCGGTTACCCCAACTGTAACTTTGAAATTTTAATTTTTTTTAACTATAACTTTGAAACATTAGTTCCAAGTAAACGTGCGTATGGGTACATGCCAAAATAAATAAATAATAATTTTTTTTTAAAAAAGCACGTTCAAACTTACAACCTTCGTGACCTTAAAAACAAAAACTCTGGTTCTTTTAACGGAATTAGTTAAGAATTTTATCTTTATTTTTGAAAAGATAAATATATTAAATTAAGTAATTATAGAAAATCATATTGTTGTAGAAGTTTTGGTGTAATTAAATTAAAAAACTTGATCTCATTGAAATTTGTATAGAATTTATTATTTTAAAATTTATTTGCTTAGGATATTAAATTAGCACTTGTATCAAAAGATGCAATGGTTAGGTCAATAGAAACTTCTATGGAAGTTAATACATTGAAGAATATAATTTTAGTTGTGCATAGACTAGCATATCTATCCTATTTCATAGTCTATATAAAAAACATCGAGAGATATCAACTGTAGGATTGTCAAATGAGAGTAATATTTATGTTTGTGTTTTTGTTATAATAGTTTTTTTAGTTTATTCATATACAATAAGAGTCTCATCACTATTCATTGTATTGTCATTGTTTTATATTATCATCTACAATAACAGTGTCATCGTCATTCACTGTATTATGTGAAATGGGTTTGCATTAGGTGGGTTTTTAACCTTTCAATATCAAGAATGGTTGGACATAGAGTAGAACATATATACATCATTTATCTTAACTTTTAGTACAATGACAATATAGTAGTGTCATTGGCATTTAGTACAATGTAATGGTGACTTCGGTATGCATTTTTTGGGATTGTGTATATGTGTTATCTTCCAAAGCCTAGAGCCTTTGTTCTTTTGCTTTTTTGTTTGATATTTGCTTTCTTGTCCTTAATTTTTATGTGAATGGGGGCTTTATCCGTAGGCCATTTAAAGAGCTAATACGAGACATTGCCACAAATGTTAACCTTGGTCTTTCTTTTAAGCCAATATCAACTGTTGTTTTTTGGAGAGTTAAGCCTTGTGATTTGTGTATTTTTAGAGCCCAAGCCAATCGCAATGGTATTTGCAAGGAGCTCTATGTTTGAATTGGTGTGATAAGAACAATCGAAGGATGTTGTTTATCAAATGGATTTCCTGTGTAGCTATCGAATTGCAACAATACATAAGCTAGTGGTTCTGGGGGGGTTGTTGTTGGGCGATATACGATTTCTTGGACAGTACCTAAAGCTCCATTAATAAGGCCTACTTCTATCCACAAGTTTGATGTTAACATAACTTTTGCATTTTTTCTTAGCAATATTTCAATATCGGATTCATCTTCTGTATATGCATTAGTTGCATTGACACTTCCATTTTTATTTGTATGCTTCGTGCAATTGGATTTTTCAAGGAGTATAATTTCCTTCAATTGTGGGCATGGACATTTTCATTTGTTGAAAACAAATGAACATTATTGTCAATTCTTCATTTATTTTTCAATCTAATTTTTCAGTAGATCGTGTCATTAGTAAATTCTAGTCATCAAGTGTAGGGTTTGCATCCCTTATATTTGTTAAAAGTTGGTGGAAGCGTTGTTGTTGATTGGTAGACCCATGTTGTCTGAAGACCTAATCCAAAGTAATTATAATTTTGAATTCTTCCCATAAGATCTTTGCTCGTTTGTTGCTTGCATATAGTGGTCTGTCGTTAATAGGAGGTAATTGTCCTAGATCCCCAACTAAGATCATTGATATTCTTGTAAGAAGTGGATAAGTGTTAAGTTGAAATATATAATCTATTTGAGTGGTTGTGTGATAGATATTCAATTTGCTAATGACAATCATATTATATGCTACATAGTTGTGTGAGAGTTATACCATAGTTGTGTAAGAGATATACCTACAAAAGGTTGATTTGCATTTTGAGGGAAGGCTTGGCAGAGTCAAGAATCGATGTTCTCGAACAACTTTGCACCAAGAAAACTCATTTCACCAATGAGTATGTATTTGATATGTGATAATTCTTCTTGGAAGCATGTTAATGTGGTTCCATCTAATTGCTTGAAATTGTTACATGGTATTTTTAATTTTGAATGAATAGTTGATCCTCCTATATTGTATGTCGCAACTCCTATAGGTGCAAGTAGAAGTATTGGAGTTTTTTTTTTTATGAAGCATCTTGAAGGCTTTTGGATATGGCACCAATGACATATGACTTTATTTTTCCTGATGTGCCTTGAATTATCATGAGCAGAGGAGATTCATCTTTGCTTCTTTTGTAGTGTGAAATTATCATTTTTACTACTTTCGCTTGTTTGTTGCTAGGATTTTCATAGTTGGTTGATTGTTGGATACGCTTTTGCATCAGAAAATTATTGCTTTTCATGGTGGTTATGAAATTGACAGCTTCATATGTGTATTATTCACCATGAAAATTATTAGACCAATTGGCCTGCTTGTCAAAATCTCTTCTTCCTAGCATGTTTATTTTTGAGATTTGTAGAGTTTCACCTTGATGAAGCCCAGATAGAATTTCCCATTCATTCTCGATTGTAGAAGTTATGGAGATTTCATTTTCATCACTTTTAGATTTTGTATTATCTTCAGTTATGTCACTCTCTATTCTATATTCAACATGCCATTGAGTGTATTGGAAGTTTGACCAACATGCAAGTATTACATCATTGTTATGACCAATGTCCCTTTGTATATCACGAAATGGTTTGTACAATAGTAATTCTGAGAAAAAATAATCACACCATCTTTTTGAGCCACATGAAGGAATTGATAGGAATTTTGGGAATACTCTGACAATAGCTTTTTTTTTCCTTGCATTCCATTTGTTTTCTATTTTGCGATTGGGATTATATATCCAAGATCTTGCAACTTCAATAAGAGGGATTGATTTTGTGGATATTAAATATATCTCATGCTCCCTTCAGGTTGCTTTGTTGTTTTGCTTCACTTCCAATCGCTCCCAATGTTTTTGAAGTCCTCTAGCCACCCTTTCAACAAACTCGGCTCGTTGCTTCCACGTGTCATCCAATCGCTCATCGAAGGGGAGCTTCCCTTCCCTTCTCCTTCGGGCTCTGATTCCATGCCACGTTGCCTCCCCCGAGTACACTTTTAAGCAGGCCCCACAGTGGTGTCGGTATGCTGAAGGCTTCTCCACACATCCTCAAAATAGGCATTTCATTCATGAGAAAGAAGGAACAAAGTTCAAGCCTCGACCGCATGCCACGCATCCTAATTAACTCTATAGGACTGTGACACATGCTTGCTCGAGCTTTAGCTATTTTCGAACGTTTTGACCACCACCATCATTCACAAGGAATGCATCTGGCTCGCGGGTGACTGTGTTCATGTTTTGAAATCCTTTTGTTGCAATGGTCATGATGAGTCATTATTGTGAACATCATTACCCATGATCAGGAATCTTTTATGTTACGAGCTTTCAAGTGGTCGAAGCCTTTGGCTATATATACTACTTCTTTCAACCTAGATCTAGGTCGAAATACCTACAAAAAAATTAGAAAGACATCAGGTCTTTAGTTTTGTTAGATAATTGTAAAGACTCACAGACTGTGCCCTTGTAATTTGGCCTCTTTGTTTCTTAACTATTTGAAAAGCATTATACTATGTTGTTACTGAATAACTTGTTTGCAACTTCAATGATTTGAATAGAATGTTGATTTAGGACCATGTATCTAACTCTTTCTTTTCAGTAAATCTCTATGCAAATTATTTTATGTTATGCAATGAATTATTCAGGTCTCTCTCTTTGATGTTTGCTATTTCGAGACATAGCAGATTGTTGAACGAGCCCTTAAATCGCATCCAAAAGATAGATTTTCGTGCCTTACATCTAAACCTTGGCGCATCGCCCTAGTTAGACCTTTATTTTTATATTTTCTTAATTTTCCCACTCAAAACCCCAATTATAGAAGAAGTCAGCTTCTTTAAAATTTGGAGGTTACTCATTTTAGCGCAATAGGTCCCCCATTTAACTGAGTTTCCCATAAAGGTTGTTACCTTGTCAAATTTTGGCATCAAAAGTTTCTTTTTTTCTGGCACGCCTGGTGGGACCTTCTAAATGTGCTTAAGCCTTGAGTAGGTATATGAGCCATCGACCTGTCACAAGATCTCAAACAACAAATAACGTTGGTTTGTTGGTATCACCACTACGAACAGTACCAACTAGAACCCATCACATGAATGTTCTGATTCCTCCACCAACCATGCTACCAATCACTAACCAAAATCATGTGGCATGGGACATCGGAAGTCCTCTTAGAACACCAGTAGCGCCTACCATTTGGGTCCCTATTCTGGTCTCTACCCTTAAATTTATTCCTAAGTTTACTAGAGATGGCTCAAGAACACCATCCAAACATCTAAAAGATGTGGCGGACATGTGCTTGGTACGTGGAGTTACAAATCAGAACATACCGTTGAAGTTGCTTGTAGCTTCTTTCAGAGGAAAGGCATTAAATTAGTACCGCACTCTATCGGCTAACACTATTGATACTTGGGATCAGATTAGAAATCCTTTTTATGAAAGATTCTTGAACGACGAAGACAAGTCTTCCCAATATCACCAACTAGAGATCATCAAGTGGGCTCCATATGAGGCCATGACTGACTTCAATGCCCGATTTCACTTAACTTGGCAAAGAATTCAGGTTGTAATCTGCCTGCCACCCAACTTGGCGTTCATGTTCTACCTGAAGTCCATCAACGTCAACATCTCAATGATGACCCAGTCACTCGATGGAACCACTCTACCAGATGCATATAGCATCGCAATTAAAGTAGAAAACAATCTAATTGATGTCGAAAAGTTGCCACCTCGACCCATCATGCCTATATTCCCTGAGTTATTAGTTCTCGCCCAGATGACATCGCCTACCACTGCAATTGCTTCTCCTCAATCCATGTATACTTACGTGAGTGAATTGCAGAACGTTGATTCCATGTCTGGTGCTTCGAGGATGATATGAGTGACATAAAGGAAATGTTGCGGGTTATGGCCAACGAGATAACTGTTATCAAGCGCAACCAAGTCACTCCTCCAAAGCTAACCTATCAAAATAATCAAGGCAAAAGGTCCTCTTAAAAACAAAACTAGTTCCAAGGAGGCGCTCGCACAAATCATCAAGCACAAGCAACAAATCAAATGGTGTTGGTACCCACTCCGTTGCAAAATTCCAACCGAAGCTCGAACAGAGAGCTAATCGCTGGACAAAATAATTTAGTCGATGATGCCAACCCCTGGTGTTTCCCTTGTGGTGATTCACATATGCCCTGAAACTTCCCGTGCGGAAATTTACAACAAAAGGTGGTGGAGCAGCGCAGCCAAGGTATGACACCAAATTTAAGAGGTTATACATATGCCTCTCCCCAAATGAAGAATGTGGTTCTTACCGCATAGATGCAAGGAATGTCCCTGGAACAAGAAAATGACATAGCCCTTGATCACGCCCTCTTCTCATGGATGGAAGGAGAAGAAGCGGTGTTCACATTCGAACCATCCACTTCGGGAACCCCGCAAGTGCAGTCTGACTACAACACTTGCTCCAAGAGGAGATTTACAGGTGAATCAATCATCCCACAATTAGTCAGTCTATAGCATGAAAGTACTTTCGACCACAACCCTAGTACCTTCGTTGTGGTGTCACAATGCCCGCCGCGAAGGGAGATTGTTATAACAAGAGCTAAGGAGTAGAAGCATTCGAACTTGCCACCATTCAATGTGGTGGAGTAATTGAAAAAATCATTTGTACTAATGTGTCCCTATGGGATATCTTAGTTATTCTAGAGTAGAATACATTGCTATGGAGGGCTCTCCAAGAGGATCTGATCATTTAACCAAAGGAGCAATCGCTTAAAGGGAAGACTGTCGATCAATCACCTCCGGCAAATGTTCTCGTGAATATTGTAGAGGAGACCTCTACTGACGATCAAGAGGAGGAATCCTTGGTCGAAGTCGACAGGGATAAACCAAAACTGAAGCCATTTTTCTTGACCCTGATTGTGGGTAAGAAATTGCTGAATAACTCCATGATTGACTCTGGTGCTAGCACCACAGTCATGCCCAATAAAATAGTTGAAGCCCTAGGACTAAGCTATGAACCTTTGAATAAAGGGTTTATGCAATTAGATGGGAATATGGTTAATACTGTGGGGATCATTAAGGACCTTCTATTAACTCTATTTGTTTGCCCTAGTATCATGGTCAAGCAGGATATCATGATCATTGATGTTCCTCCCATATTCGGTTTGTGCTTGTCCAAGGAATTCACTTCTAAACTGGGTGGATACCTGTCCTTAGATTGGTCACACCTAATTGTAAAGACCAAGCATGGAGCCAAAATGAAACCGGTTTCTAAACCTTTGCATTCAGAACATTTTGCAGACGAGACTAAAATAGTATTTGAGCCCACTCACACCTCCATCACCAAGGAGGAGATGTACTGCATTGAGCTTCTAGAAGATGAGAAAATCATCGGAGATCAGACCGATCAAGAGGAGGTTCTCCTAACCGAGTTCATTGATAAAGACCCCTTCAGTAATTATCATGCCACTAGACTAGGGACTTATGTAATTTATGATGAAGACCAAGCCATCCTGAAGGTAACAAAAGAGTCTGAAGGTGTTTCGATCACAAATCTATGGTCGCTACACTTTGATGGTGCTAGAAGCAAGGTTGGCACAGGGGCTGGGATATGCCTGACTTCCCCAAGCAACGAGAAGACAATAAGATCTTTTTGATTCTAGTTTTCTTGTTCCAACAACAAAGCTGAATATGAAGGCCTCGTTCTCGGGGTATCAGTGCAACAAAGGATGTTTGTATGAAATCCTATAGACAGAAAGTCTAGGATGTCAACTTTCATAGTAAATATTTATCTAAAATATATATATATACCATCTTGAAATAGATTCTTTTATCTAATGTATCATATTTTTTTCTATTTTTTATATAAGTTTTAGTATTTTTCCTTTGCATGGTAATCAACCTAATATTTTTTGTTGATAACCTACTTTTAGTATAAATAAAAAATTATAATTAAACTATTAAAATAAATATATTTTTGAGAACTACACTTATGGATCTACAAAAGGGTATTTTTATATTTAAAAAAAATGTTATTTACATTAGAAGGAGTTATTGAAACTTCAAGTTTTTCAAATAATTTTATTTTTTTTGGTAAACTAAACTCAAAGTGGTGCTCCATATATTTTTAGCCAATAATTTTAGTTGAAAAAGTTGTGGAAGTATCTAAATTAGCTAGAATGAATCTTACTAGATCATATGTTTGACCAAAATTGATTTTTAGTTAGAAATACTTAAATTCAGTTGTGTTGATATGTTGGTTGAAAGTGTGACACAACTTTGTGCTTTTACCTTGTTTGTATGAGATCCTATAGACACAAAGTTTGTGACCTTATTGAGAGCTTTGAAGTTTTCAATATCCAAACTGTTCCCTGAGAATAAAATGTTGATGCGGATCGCATGGCCGTAATCAGATCCCAATTTGAATCGACCTCCAACCTAATGCATAATAGAAACTTTGTACAAATGATAGTTCGACCAGCGATTCCAAATAATGGTTAGAGTTGTCAAAAATTTGACAGCGATGACCACATCGCTTCTTTTGGCTCACAGTCAAGAGAGTTTGTCAACCAACTCCAACCAAGGATCGCTAAAGCCTACGATGGAAAAAATATTCAGCTAAGGTCCAATGAGCTTCCGAAGGGTCTAGTCACTCTCAAAAACCGTTTTTCTGACAATGCAAGAAGCGATTATGTGAATTTTTAGATCAGGGATGGCAGAAAGCTTGAAGTCGGGAAGGATGTCCCACAAAAAGAAAAAGAGAGGCTCATCGACCTTTGGGGTAAAAATGAAGGGGTGTTGGCTTGGTCATATGATAACTTTAGGGAATATGATCTCGACATCATCCAGCATACGGTAGGACTGACAGATGGGACCAAACCAATTCGCCAAAAAACATAGGCCAATGAATCCCAAGATTGAATTGTTGATGGTGCAAAAGTTAGCAAAGCTAATTCAGTCTCGGATTGTCTTCCCAATCAAGAATAGCGCATGGGTATCCAACCTAGTCCCGGTCTAGAAGAAGAACAGAGATATTCGTCTTTGTATTGACTTTCGTGACCTAAACAGGGCATCACTAAAGGATCATTACCCACTGCCTTCCATGGAATCAATCTCGCAAAATGTAGAAGATTTGGAGATGTTTTCTCTATTAGATGGATTTTTTTACTACAATCAGATCTGTGTTGAAGAAAGAACTTCCATTAATCACGAGCGAGTGAACGCAATAAAAAAACCTCCCCTTCTGGTCAACAAAAAAGGCATCCAACTTTCTTAGGAAAGGTTAACCTTGTAAGTAAATTTATTTCTATTTTTGCAGGGATAATTAGGCCAATCACCCTGATAAAAGAGAAAGATTAGACATTCAAACAGCCTAAAGAAGCCAGAAAATCCTTTAAGGAAGTTAAGGATGCTATTTCCTCAGCTCCTGTACTGGTTAACCCAGACTTATCAAGGGACTTCAAAATGTATGTATTCAGTAGTAAGTCAAGCAGTGCTATTGTCTTAACTCCAGAAGTGTAAGAGAAAAGAAAAAATGACCTATCAGCCATAAATGATCGCCTAATGGTGGTAAAAGGGTGGTTTGACAAAAAGGTTTCAGACCAAGCTCTGAAATGCGGGAACCTAGTGTTAAAATTTAATGAGAAAACTACAAGACTCGGTCAACATGGGAAATTTTATAGCCTATGGGAGGGTTCATTCAAGATAATTCAGTATAGATGACATGATGCATTTGAATCAGAAAACATGAAAAGAAAAGTGCTAGGAATTCCTGTTAACAGTATCCACCTTAAATTTTTCTATTAAGTTTAATTAAACATTTCTACCATGTAAATATGTAATTACTATAGTTATTTTCTTTTGTTTTCTTTTTTTTGTTCGATTGGTCTTCTTAATCCATGGTGCTACAAAAATTATCATTATGATGAAGTGAATAACCCATATGCCAGAAAGGACAGGAAATATTCAACGAAGTAGAAAATGGGCCATAACGGATAATAACAAGAAAGAAAAAGATGAAATAACATAAAATGTTGTGTTCATTTTGAAAGTGTGATATGCTTCGATTTTATAAAGTTCAAAGTGGCTCTAAGGCCATATTTTAAAATATGTCTATATAGCTATATACGAAGGAAGCCTTTTTTGGGCTTATATACAAAAAGAAAGTTGAGAAGGAGGTGGTATTTCAGTTGGAGTAAGCAATAGGAACATCTTCATCCACGGGTGTAGGAGCAGGAACATCATCAGGGACGACATCTTCATTCACAGGAGTCAGGTTGACAACGGTAATTTCAAGAGGCAGTGGGAATACCAAATTCCTGAAATTAGTATACCATTCTACATCATAGAATAGTACCATGTTGTAAACACACAGCAAGAAATGGCATGCACAGGTAATCTTTTGACGATGCTCGACCTGTGCCTGGAGGTGTAAATCATCGAGAAACGACACCCATGGCACCACCACATCCTCCTTGACATACTTTCGAAGATCACTTGCAGTGGGTAAACCCAAGCCATAGAACATGTTCTCCACAATTTCTCCAAGACCCACGAGGTATCTCTTCCGGAAGATCTCCAATGTCAAGAGGATAATCATCGGCTTTAGAACCTGGATATCAAGCAAAGAGGCCACAAAGTGTGAGCATATTTCAGTATTCACTCGATATTTATCCTCATATTCCACACAATCCTAGACTAAGACCCATTTTATCACTATAATCGCCAAGGAATGCTTGTTCTTCATCATTCTCTTTAGCCTCCTATTTGATACTACACCGCAGAAGGCAGTCTATGCCTTAGTGCTGGTAAGCCTAAGAGGAGTATTCATGTTGTCTATTAATACTTTTCTATGCTACTGCTATTTCTACCCAAATTGTTGTTGCTAAATGCTAGTGCTACCAATTTCTAAGTGCGATTATACGGCTATCTGAGGACCTATTTATAAGAAATGTTTAAGATACTTACATGCTAAGCATGAGTTCAATCAAATGCTAACTCAAAAATCACATCCAAGAGCCAACTGGAAAAGACACAATCCCATTTGTGTATGTTGCGTACGACTCGTTGTGTGCAATTTTAAGGAGAGCTAATTAATTAGCTCAAGTTGGCGGCTGCTCTAAGTGAGCGTTTATACGACCGAGTACTGAGGTGGCACACTTTGAGCATGTTGAGCATCCCAAGACCGAGCTCATGTATTTTCAAACACTCATCGTATCCAAGCTTAATCATGCTTTTCAAGATATTAAACCTAAGCTTCTGAGGAGTCTATCTGCCCTCAAATCACCAACTCAATTTCCAAGGCAAATCGCACCGTGGGTTATAAGTACTTAAAGAAATTATGAATTCTTGTCTTTTCAAAAGGCAAGTAATTTACTTCGCATTGGCAAGAAATCCAGCGATACATGTCAAATTTAATGCAAGAAAAGTAGTCGTCATCTACCACTTGAAGGAAGAAAAAGCCAAGTATTGCATGTGGTTGTTTAAACAGAGGAGAAATATTTTGAGTACGCATTCAAATTAGTGAAGTTTTGAAGTGCAAAATCGCTAAGGGACACGTAAGAAATTATAGAGGTTTGAACACAAATGGAATCCACTACCCTTGAAGTAGCTCAGAGCTCACAGATGGACAAACTGGGCGAGACATCTCAAAGCTTAGCTGATACAATACTCATAGCGCCCATGGTTAATATTTTCCAGGATGAGTCTTATGCTACACCTAGAATTCCAGAAAAGCCAACTTGGGTTCGCACACAGTCAACTCAGAAGGGAACTCACAGAGATGCAAGTCTAATAAAGGAAGAGTGGGATAACATTCATGACCCCATCATTAGGATCAACCCTAAGGGCTTAAGAGAAGCAACTTACGTCAAGATGAAGAAAGCCTTAGAGCATCAACTATCATTCAAGCAATGGCTTTGTGGACTTTCACAATATATAGTCCCTTATGTGCACTATTGTCCAGAGATAGTCTGTGAAAGCATTCAATAATTCAACTCGCTAACTAGTGCCATTGAGGGAAGGAGGCTAACAGTTGTAATATTTGTAGATGCTCTTAGAGACATGTAATACATTCCAAGGGGTAGCACCAGGATGTTTTCAATGGAGCCATTCAATCAGAAAAAGGGCTCGAGGTTCTGGAAACGGAGAAGGAATGCCCTTAAATTTTATAGTTGTAAGACCGGAAGACCCCAGGATTTCCAGAAGCTAATAAGGAATCAAAGTCATCGCGTCGACTTCACACAAGCGGACCTACAAGATGCCTTCTCCATGATGGATTTTGTATGTGGCTTGGACGATGACAAGATCGTACACGATTTTCAATTGGGTCTGGGTTTTCAGCGAAGGAAACAACACGACCCTTTTTGGTATGATTTCGTGGACATGATCATCAAGGATATGCTGAAACAAATCATAGAGTTTAGGACTATTTGTAAGTTCAAATATCCTTCTCTCCTTGCCCATATGTTCCTACATCAGAACCTTGATTTCTTCAAGGAGAAAATGGAATTATCATTTTTTGATGAGAAGAATCATCGGAAGCCAACTTCGATATGGACTCCCATCCTCTCTTCCACCTATGACTAGTATGCATTTTCAAAAAAATTCTTGATTCCGATTTTGTGCAACTTAAGCGAGGATGGCACGACTACTATCGCCTTTCAGGCAATTAAACTGGCTAGATACAAGCCCTTTTCCCTAAGTGTGATTGGTTCCTTGGGGAGGATTTCACATGTGTCTAAGTGCGTGACTTTTTAGATGAGCCAATCCAACTCCCCACAAGTGTCATCGATTAGGTATTGGCTCTTAAGGTGTTCCAACAGATGGCCAGTATTGACTAGTATTTTTGCTCTGATCCAAAAATGAGAAAGAGAGGGTTTTTTGAATGTCCGTTGAGCTACGATACAGTGGTCATGGTAAAGAAGAGATCAGCTAAGTTGTTGGAGGTAAAGTTGGCTCACCTCAGGCTGGTGTTCATTTGTGATAAATGGGACTACAATCTCGAGGATGATTTGGGTGATAATTTATTAAGGTAAAACATAGCCCTCGGCCTTACTAGGAATCACGGTGGAACCCTCTGGAGGATTCAAGTAGACTATTGGTGGACTTGGCATAGATGCCAATGGATAATCAGAGGCCATCATGGCTCGATTTTTATCATCCTAAAGGGAAGGTCGATGAAAATTGCCACATGAGTGTTATCCTCCGCAACAGTTTAATGAGGGAATATGGTTGGAAGGCAAAAAAGATTAATGATTTTTGAATTTATCACCAGGAGATCAGGTGCCCCCTCACCCCATTCCAAGACCGGTCAGTCTTTGACATCAATGATCGGTTTGATACTCTCTAGAATGGGGAGCATTTTAATTCCGATGCAAGTGATGCGGAAGAGGCCGACCCTGAAGAAGCCACATAAGTTTTTGACAAGGGGAAGCAAAAGTAGAAGGAACCAAGAGATGATCCTACGATGCAAGTTAAGAAAATGGGAACGCAGCCTAGCACAACTATTGGGAGGCTGCGGATAAATATTTCACGATCAGGGTCTTCGCAGTCCTGAGCTTGGGTTGTAAGAAAGCCAAGAGGAATGTAGCAATCGACTGAGGTAGTTGATGTGGATAACTCTCCACTAAGAAAAAGATAGCACACTAATACAACTTCCACAAAAGGTGCACATGAGGTTACGGTAGGCCAGGGATTGGAGACAGAATCCGCTGCTCAGGTATATTTTTCTCCCCCTCTTCTCGTCTCCCAATCTCTTGTTTCTTCCATTATCCCTATGGCACCCATTGCTCCAAATGTTAGTCTATCTTTCTTTGTCCTTGCTACAATGGATACTAGAGGTTTCTCCCAGTTTTCTCATATCGAATAGATGGCTTTCGCTTCCCCAAGAATTCCTTCATATTTCGTTGGAGCCTTGTCGGCCTCTGCATTTATTCCCCTATCTGCATCTATGGCTACCACTCCGTTGGAATCTAGAACTATTGTCTCCACTGAGTTAGCTCCAACCTAACCTTTTCAGCAGATGGAGCCCATTGCAGCTCCATTGCCACCACCATCTCCCATGAGTCCTCTCACACCTTCATCACCTGGGGTTTGGAATATTCCTCCCTTATCTCCGCTCATATTTTCCCTTCCAAAGAAGAAAACATCTTAGGTCACCTGCCTCTCATTCCCTTTCTTTGTCCCTCCCGATGCACCCTTTGCAGGCAAACGCATCAGATCACCAACTCAATTATTGTCACATAGCGATACAACAAAGAAAGCTTGAGCTCTTTAACCCTAGAAGAAGAGGGAAAAGGATGCTAAGAAGCTAGTAGAACCCAGGGTCCAGACAATTTATAATGAGGCTCGATAATCAGTGCATTTCGCAACCATGCATCCCAATGTCACCAAACTACAGGGGGAATGCAACCCAATGACTATGCCATCTACGTCATAGGAGATGCAATGGGTAATGACCACTGAATTTCTCTAGTCTAGTCACAAGCTAAGGAAGGCGGAAGATGAGCTTAAGGCCATCAAAGAAAGAATTGAAGCCTTGTTGGCAAAGGACAAGTTGTGAGAGGTAGAAGTGGTGTGCTTCGCACAAAACACACAGGAAGAGCAGGCTATCCTGCAATGGGAGATGAAGAGGTCGCAATCCCAGGAGTCCAACCAAGTGGCTAAGTTGTAGGGAATGAATCAAGAGTTACAAGACTAGTTGGCCCAATCAGAGAGGGATGTCCATCAAAAGGATGAAGAGTTGCAGTGAATGCACGCTCAATTGGAGAAAGATTTACAATTGAAGGAAATAGATCTAACGAGCCAGTAGGCTTAGTTTGAAAAGGACCTCTAAGAGATCAAGCTTTCCCTAGGAGAGGAATCTGCGTCCTGAAGTCGGGTTGAAGAAAAATGGCTTGTCGCACAAAGGGACTTGTAGGAACAACTCTCCATTGTCGCTGAACAAATTACATGGTTGACGCAAGAGATTGGGATGAAAGATGTAGAGATTAATCTCTTGAAGAAGGTTGCTCAAACTCTTGCTCCATAGTCAAACCTCCACTTATTAGCCCAACAACTATATGCTTCCTACTGGGAAAGGGTCAAGGCATTATGTCTGACTCTTCAACCCACACTTCAGTTTATGGCGAAGGTGACAAATTTAAGCAAGGAGGTTCATAGTGTAGTGGAACAATTCCCTCAATTTATAAGGGAAAATGTTTTTGAAGCAGAGAAGCTGCTAGACAGGCTGTACACTATGCCAAATGAGGATCTAGTACGCACAGGTATTGATAATCAGAGGTTAGCTGCTAAGATCGCAAGGGAGTTTATTTTTTGCTATGAAGCCACCCTCCATCCTCAACACTACTCAGTCACGATGGGATGAACTATGGATAGCATGTGGGTAAAGTTTTCCCAACTAACCCAGATGGGCTTGCCCTCTCCATTTATTTATGATGAATCAGTGGCCACCACAGAGCAAATTATAGCCAAATTTGAGGAGAGGAAGCAGGATTTATCTGCTTTCTAGATCTTCAACCAACCTCCTACTGTTGAATATATTGAAGGTGTCACTCATTATATCGTGCAACTGCTTTTTTATCTTTAGTTCAGGTCTGGGATATCTACGATGTTTCCCTTTAAGGAGGTTATTGATCTACACAAGGCCCATGAGAATTTTCCTGTCATATCAACACCTTTCAAGGTCTATTGGTTGCCCCTGTAGACCACCCTTTCCAAACTCTGACTCTAATGTTCAATGAATAAGACTGTGGTCTATGGAACCATAAATATTTTGGGTTCATCATTTTGTAGGCAAAATGCCCCTAATAGTCACCAAAATATGTGGATATTAAATATATCGCATGCTCCCTTTGGGTTGCTTTGTTATTTTGCTTCGCTTCCAACCACTCCTGATGTTTTTGAAGTCCTTTAGCCACCCTTTCAATAGACTCGGCTCGTTGCTTCCACGTGTCATCTAATCGCTCATCAAATGGGAGCTTCCCTTCCCTTCTCCTCCAGGCCCCGATCACATGCCACGTTGCCTCCCCTCGAGTACACTTTTAAGCGGGCCTTATAGTGGTGCCGATATGTTGAAGGCTTCTCCACGCGTCCTCAAAATGAGCATTTCATTCGTGAGAAAGAAGGAACGAAGTTCGGGCCCCAACCACATGTCACACATCCTAATTAACTCTATAGGACTGTGACATGTGTTTACTCAAGCTTTAGCTATTTTTGAACACTGGGACCACCACCATCATTCACGAGGAATGCATCTGGCTTGTGGGTGACTGTGTTCATGCTTAAGAATATTTTTGTTGCAACGGTCGTGATGAGTCATTGTTGTGAACAACATTTCCCATGATTGAGAATCTTTTCTGTTATGGGCTTTAAAGCGGTGGAAGCCTTTGGCTATATATACTACTTCTTTCAACCTAGATCTAGGTTGGAATACCTACAAAAAAATTAGAAAGACACCAGGCCTTTTGTTTTGTTAGATAATTGTAAAGACTCACAGACTGTGCCCTTATACTTTGGCCTCTCTATTTCTTAACTATTTGAAAAGAATTATACTGTGTTGTTACTGAATAACTTGTTTGCAACTTCAATTATTTTAATAGAATGTTGATTTAGGACCATGTCTCCGACTCTTTCTTTTCAATAAATCTCTATGCAAATTATTTAATGTTATGAAATGAATTATTCAGGTCTCTCTCTTTGATGTTTGTTATTTCGGGACATAGCAGATTGTTGAACGGGCCCTTAAATCACATCCAAAAGATAGATTTATTGTGCCTTACATCTAAACCTTGGCACATCACCCTAGTTAGACCTTTATTTTTATATTTGCTTCCTTTTCCCATTCAAAACCCTAGTTATAGTAGAAGCCAACTTCTTTAAAATTTGGAGGTTACTCAGTTTAGCGCAATAGGTCCCCATTTAACTGATTTTCCCATAAAGGTTGTTACCTTGTCAAATTTTGGCATCAATAGATTCCATAAAGTAAGGCTGATTTCTATATACATCAATGAAAGAGGTAGTTTCATTTTCATTATTAGTTTTTTATTGCAATCTCACACGTTTGAAAACTTCAGTTGATACATTTAGAGTGATAAATTGTCTACTGCTTTGAACAAGTGGAAGTTCTAATAGATGGCTTGTTTCTTGAGCTCCAACATCCCTTTCTATTAGTGTTCCTGTAAGTAGTTTTTTATAAACTTTTGTAGCTGAATCATCTGGATTGTCGATGTCTGCTAAACGTATTCAAATTTCTTTGTATGTTTCAGAGCTTTTTTCTAACTTGGTTGCATACTTAGCAATATATTTCATGACTGCATGTTTTGACAGTATAGGTTTCTAATCTATATTTGCACTCCATAATTTTAGTATGTACCAATTGTGTGAATTAAGTTGATCATCATTTCTAGCAGGCTCAATTTTTTTTCACTAGTTTCTATATCTTGATATAATGCTTCACCTTGCAATTTTAGAGGCCAAGGAGCATTGTACCTATACATGAAATTAAATGTGACCATGTTAATGGAAATAATGGAATAGAGAAGTTTTTTGATGCTCGATTTTTTGTCATGTGTGGAAAAATGTTTACCTATAAATCATTTGCCCTTTTTGTTTTCATAGACATGTACCTTCTCTACACATTGCGTGTCTTTGGACAGTGTTAGCTAGCTCATCATAGTCCTGTTGGAGATTTGTCTCTTGTAGTTTCCTTGTGTGTTTTAGACATATATTGATATCAAATATGTTGTACGCCTGCATTTTATAATTTGATTGATTTAGTTCATATAACATGTGGGATCGTACATGTTGATTTTGATTTTGGGTTTCATGTCTAGGGTTCCATACATTGACAATTAAGTTGAAATAGTTCTGTGCAACAAGTCATTCTTGTTCATTTGACCAATTATTTTTGGTGCTTCGTTGATCCATAGAAATCCATGGATGTGTGTTGATCCTCGATGTTGCCACTCATATCTGCATCAATAGTCTTGAACATTCATTCCTTTTTGCAGGATTTCTTGTCAAAATTGGGAGTTTCGTAAGTGCATGTACTGTGCAACTATATGAGGCTAGTCAATTAAATTTTATTTTCTCCAAAGATGTGCTTCTCTTGGTGTTATTGGTGATGTCCCTGGCATGAGTGCATGTAAGTTAGGCCAATATAAGTTTGTTGCACTCAATGTAAAAAAAATGGTGGATGTACCAATCTGATGCAACATGTCTGTTAATTTTGCTTGAAATTTTTTCTAGTATGACCTTGTACCTCTGATTGAAGTTCCAAAGTGTATTATTCTATCTGCAAGTTGTGATTGTGGTGTATTTTTTAGGTGTTCACGAAGTTTTTTGATTGTAATAGGCATGTCACGAAAATTTATTGTCATGAAAACTATAGTTGATGTTTGGGCATGATGTCTCATTATCATATTTTCCATATAATATTGAAACCTTAGGTGTTTACCGAATCAGTTGTCTTTATAATGGTATAGATGTTTGACATATTCATGTAGGTCTACTTTCCTGATGTGTGCTTCTTACTAGTCACATATTCCAGTTGGGAACAATGTTGGAAAGGCCATATCTAATAATCCCATTGTAGCATATTCATTTATGGGAGATTCACCAACTATTGGCCAGTCCATTAATGTCATAGGATCTGTATTTCAGTTGTTGACCCATGCATCAATCAAGTCCATTTCCTTTTGTAAATTTAGCGGTTGGAAAACCATCGATGAAGTGTGTTCAATAATTTATTGTTCACAATCCTCAATATCTGTGCTGACATATTTTGTAACAGTTGTATCTAATTCAGATTCTATGTGAATGGTCTTAAGCTGATCAAAAATATTTTGCTCATGATTCCCACTTATACTATCAAGAGCATTTTCATTGATATTGACATCTGAGTAAAATATGTCATGGTTGATTTTATACTTCAATGCTTGATAAACACGATGTTTATTCACTGTGAAGTGGTAATTTGTGCCATGTTGATCTTTTTTCCTTACTATAATGATTGGTAGTTTTGCAATATAATGTGGCCATGTGTTTGATAGTTGTTCAATTTTTTGTGGGAAACTGATCATGTGTCCTCTATTTTATGTTGACCACCACTTGCATGTGTGACTTGTATAATTGGGTTCACATGTGCAATCAACATTCCTTCTACTTGTGTAAATTTTTTTAGTTCAAATGGTTGGACTCTTGGATTCATATTATTTTGTGCTAAGAATCGGTGTATTCCTTTCTCTTGTTTACATCTAGTGCATATACTACCTTCTGAATTGGTTATTACTTTTATTCCAATGTAGCTCTCTTCACAAATGTAACAAACTGTCGATTATTGGTAAGAGTCTAGCTAATTATGAAATGCTAACTATATTTCTTTGAAGTTTGTGGTGAGTAATCCATTTGGATTTGATATGTGTGCATTTTCATCTTGTCTGCTTTGTGAGTCTAATTGTTCATTTACTCCTTGTCTTTGTCTCACATATGTTGCTTTTTGTGTTTCTCTATTTTTCCTCCTTTTCTCTTCCATTTCCGCATCTATCATCTGCTCCCTTTGTCATTTATGATATTCTATGTAGTATTGTCTTTGATATTCTTTCCTTTGTTCTTTTGATTCAAATTGCCTCTTTGGGTTACCCATATCTAAAATGTAAACCAAATTTGTCAAGTTTCATGTTTTATTCATATAGCAGGAAATTATAGAGCATTTTATATTATTGTGCATTTTGCATGTCATTGATATGCCACACGATAGAACTAAATATACCGAGTAACCTCTTTAAGAAATTAAAATTTCAGGCATATCTATTGTGTTTTGATATCAAGCTTATCTAAATTTATTTGTTTTATCTAATAATGTTATAATATAATTTCTCGGTTGGTCTGTTTTTTTAAATGTGAGCATAACATGACTGTAGTTGTTTGTATTATCCTATCATATTTGCTAGTACAGATTAGTAACAAAGTCTATCATGTGGAGAAATGTTTGTTGAAAATATGAGAATTTCATAAATTTATTTTGACAAAGGCATATACTTGTATAGGTTTTCTTTAGTTCAGAAAACTTTACGAACATACACTATGGCAACAAATACTATTAGTTACAATCTTTGAAGAAATTAGTGGACTTCTTTTTTGCATGAATGGTTTATGTACTGTAGACATCTAAATTTGACCACTTATATCTAGTCAAATTTATCCCTTTTCGTCTAAATATCCTCCTACCCATATTAATTAAATAATATTGCCATTATTTGATTAATACCTCTAAAGTCCTCTAAATCCCTAAGGTATTTAATTTAATTAAATACTTTATCATCTATCCTTTCTATCCCATAAATTAAATAAATAATTTCTATTTATTTAATTTACTCCCTTAAATGTCACATCCCCCATAATCTACCCTTAATCCTAATCCATCTCCTAATCCCATCATTAGGGATGTGCACATCCCTAATCCATGATTAGGACGTGTCACATCCTCCAACTTTTTCAAGTTGGTTCCTAATCATCATTAGCCACCTAACCCTCTTCTAATCCTTCATCAACTAGTCTAATCAACCCCCTTTAGTCAACTCTCCCCATCCCCCAAGGATTTTTTAATTCCTTTTTATCTTTTCAAGGTCCTTTTGAGGAATTTTTAATTCCTCTCTCATTCCCCAAGGAATATTAAATTATTTTTCTCTTCCCAAGGAATATTTAATTCCTTTTATCATTTCCATGCACCATTAAAAATGAATTTTTAATTCCTTTTGTCAACTTGTGATCTCAACCATTGATCCTCTCCAAAGAATCAATCTTGACCATTCATTCATCTCCCCCCTTGCTAATGACTAAAAACACTTAGCCATTTTTGGATTCAGAATCTAACACATTCAAGCTCTCATCATCTCAATCTCTCAAGTCTTCAATCACCATAGCCATCCTTGCATCCAAATCAAGCTACAACAAGCTGTTATGTTATTGAAATTGATTTAGGAGCACACAAATCAAATGATCAACAAGGCCAATCAACCAATCAACTTGGACAAGGTATATCACTCTTTTCTCTTTCATTTTGTTCAAGTTCAACTAGGGCAATCTTGAGGTGTTGTTTGTGTTTTTCATTTCTTGCATTTTGCATTTTAGATTAGGAAAATTCACCTGCACACATTTCTAGCATGCCCGATGGGATCCACATCACGGGTCTATCCTTGTACGTTTTCTATTGTTTGAGTTTTGCAATTTCAAACCTTGATTACAGAGGTGAAACTGCCCTGACGGGCAAATTTTCCACTTACAGGGGCAAATTTGCTTCTCTAGACAGGCTAGATTGCCAACAAGGGTGAATTTGCATTTCTAGATAGGCTAACTTGCAACCTACATGAGCGAATTTGCTTTATGGGGTGAATTTTCTTCCTTCAGGGGCTTACTTTCTTTGGTCTTTAGAATAGGCAAACTTGACTAGTTAGAACGGGCGAGTTTGCAACTTACAGGGGTGACATTGCACACCTAGAAGGGCCAATTTGCCTCATACAGAGGTGAATTTGAGGTAAATCTGAGACCTGAATTTCCAAATTTCAACATCATTTCGGTTACATTTTCAGGTACTAATCTACTACTCATCTATTTGTGAATGTCCTCGCTTTCTCCTAACAGTCTATGTAGCTTGTCTTCGTCCATCCAAGATCAGTGGTTGCAAATTGCTAATGCATCTTTTGTAGAACGATCAGTCCAAGACCTTTTAGTCAATTTGTCTATCATTTTTCCATACTAGCTAGGCACATGTAGCTTTAATTAAAGGGTCAATTTACACTTATTTTCCATGCTTGTGAGTGGAATATTGACGTATCTAATCCCCTTGCGCCACTTGGTGATCCTGGGTGATGAGAAATCACAGTTCATTCTGTTAGGTTTTCAATGGCAGATATCTAAAAGCTAAATGCGGATTTTATCAAATAAACCATAAGTAAAACACACAGAAAAATAACACAGAGAATTTAACGTGGTTCACCCAATGTGGGCTACATCCACCAAACCGCAGCCATCCAATGATATTATTAACCAGTGCAAAACCCTATTACAATATCGCGAATAATCGCCTGTTTCTTATGATACTGTAACTCTATCCCAAACCCTTTATAAATTAGGGTTATACAAAATCGGGGTTTTTTCCCTTTTTCGGTAATTTTGCGAAAAAGCAGGCCAAAAAATTTTCTCGGGGGCATGAAGAGTGTACAATATAGAATGATCAATCGCCACATACCAACACATTCTAGTCCAGTCGAGTCTTCCTAGGAGGTGGTAGTGCGTCTTAGATCTCCCCTTGTGCTATGTGCGAGCTTGGGGACCAACCGAAGCATCTAGTATCTTCTTCTTTTAGTGGGACTTTCCTGGGACTTCATCACCCGAGGGATGATTCCAACCACGTGTTACCGATGGGCTATATAAAGGGGGGAGAACAAAATTTGTACCCCAATTTAGTCACATTGTATCTAGCGAAGTGTCAAAGCTAGGGTGATACCTAGATAAGATGTGAAGAGTTGGTCTAAGTTTCTAGTACCTTGTTGGGGCACCTGACTCATGCTTGTGATGGGATGGTGTTCACAATTGTGCCTCACTACCTTGCATATATCAAGGACGCCCTAGATAGCCTTTTTCAGCCTAGATAGAGACCTGTGTTTCAGTTGTGGCTTGGTGTAGTGCAGGGGATGCAGACCGTACCTCGAAGTTACTCACCACATACTCCCTTGGGTTGAGACAAGAATCCTTGTGGTGGACTACGATAGTCCTCAAGTGAGAGTGTGAAGATGAGCCCGTGGCGTCTGTTGATGACCCTGTGCCATTGGAACGCTAGTTATTCACCTTTGCGAGAAAAGGTGCTCTAGAAAACCACCCTGATATCATGGAGTATTAACCTTGGGTTTTCCACTCAAGGTGGTGGGCCTACATCAAGTCTGCAAACCTTCATCACTAATTCTAGGATCGTGTTGCTTGGCGTGTCTTCTTTGTGCGATACTAGTTCTTTGAGTCAGTCCAACCTTTTGTTTGTTGTTTGTTGTGCTTGCTATCCTTTTCCACAGTTAGTATTTTCCTTCAAAGGTGAATTGGCCCCTTCTAGAGGCAAATTTTCCTGTCAATCACTTTCTTAGGTGACCCCATTTTTGCCCGTTCTCAAGAATAGGCGAGTTTTTCAGTCTTTTGTTCACTAAATTCACCCATTTCCCTGTGCATAGGCAATTTTTCTCACCTTTTGGGTGAACTTTCTTTCTTGTTGGGTGAATTTTCCACCTTGTTAGGCAAATTTTCTCTTCACAGGGGCGATTCTGCTTTCCTCTTTCAATTCAGTTTGTTATCCTGTCCATCAAATTCGCTTGTTCCTTGTACATGGGTGAGTTTTCCATCTTCTTGGGCAATTTTTCCACCTTCTTGGGCGATTTTTCTACCTTCTTGGGCGATTTTTCTACCTTCTTGGGTGAATTTTCTTAGTACAGGGTTGACCTTGCCTCCCATTCAAGTCTTTTGTCTGTTTGGGACCCCGTTTGGCTCCGTTTGACCATTAGTTACCCTGTTCTCTATCTGAGTCCCCATTCAAATTCATTTAGGAAAATCTAGTTTTTTGTTGGTGGTCTTGTCCTCCATCCAAGTCTTTGTTTGGATCCATTTAGGTCAATCCATTTATTCATTTTGCTATCTTGTTCTCCATTTGAGATCCTGTTCGGGTCTGTTTTGGCATCTGTTTGTCCGTTTGAGTCCCCGTTTAGATCCATTTAGGCAAATCCAGTTGTTCGTTGGTGGTCTTGTCCTCCATCTAAGTCTCTGTTCGGATCCGTTTAGGTGAATCCATTTTATCCATTTTGCTGTCCCATTCGGGTCTGTTTTGGAACCCGTTTGATCGTTTGCTACCTCATTATCCATCTGAACCCCCGTTCAAACCCATTTAGGGGAAGTTATCATCCCGCTTGGCAATCCTTAAAGTAACCCTTGTTTGTTCTTCAGTCACCCCCGCCCGTTCTTCATTCACACCTGCTCGTTTTTTAGTGTCTTTAGTTGTTTGGGCAAACTTGAAAGCTTCTTTGGTGAGTTTGTACCTTTTTGGGTGAGTCTTATAGCTTCTTGGGTGAGTTTTCAAGCTTATTGGGTAAGTTTGTACCTTCATAGGTGAGCTTGCTACCTTCTTGGGCGAACTTGCTTCTTGATAGGCAAATTCACTTGTTCCCTGCACCAGACAAGTCTTGGGTGAACTTTCAAGCTTCTTGGGCGAGTTTGTATCTTCTTGGGTGAACTTTCCACCTTTATAGGTGACCTTGAAACCTTCATAGGAAAGTTTACAACCTTCTTGGGTGAATTTGCTTTGCCAGATAGGTGAATTTTCCATTTTGGGTGAAATTTGCCTATTTTTGGTGTCACCTAGTATAGGGGTGACCTTGAAAGCTTCAAAGGTGACCTTGCAACCTTCTTGGGTTAATTATTTTTTCCAGATAGGTGAGTTTTCCATTTTGGGTGAATTTTACCTATTTCTGGTGTCACCTAGTACAGAGGCGACCTTGAAACCTTCTTAGGCAACCTTTCAACCTTCATAGGTGACCTTGTAACCTTCATACATGACCTTGAAACCTTCATAGGTGACCTTTCAACCTTCATAGGCGACCTTGCAACCTTCATAGGTGAGTTTGCAACTTTCTTGGGCGAATTTGCCATTTTGGGTGAATTTTGCCTGTTTCTGGTGTCACCTAGTACATGGGTGATCTTGCAACCTTCATAGGCGACCTTGCAACCTTCATAGGCAACCTTGAAACCTTTAGAGGTGACCTTTCTTCCCATACAAATTCTATAATGTGAATCATTTTGGCCACTGAAAGCCTATCGTTCCCCGAGTCGTTTGTCGCAATTAATTTTTTTAATCATCTGTCTTCTCATAATCATCATTTTCATCCGTCTAAATTCTCTAGAGCTCATCGTTCATCAATCAAATAATATAGGAGTATCTTAGAGTATCCTTAGATCCCATACCTATCATCGATTTATCAATCTAAATCCCCTAGGCTTCGTTTATGAGATTTTTATCCAAGTTGGCTTAGGAGTTTGATCCCAATTATTATCGTTTCCACTTGCTTAGGGTTGTCATCCATCCTAAGTTATTTAATAATCATTACAACCCAATCAATCTACTTCCATCTTGAGGTAGATTTGGTGTTGTAACCATCCCGTTCGCAATCTGACTTGATCGTCAGCACCTTACGTCATCTAAGTCAAATCTCTGAATTGGGTTTAGAATCCGTTCCCATCTTCCTATATGATCAATCATCCAATTCTATCTCATCTATCCTATCACATCCCATCACATCCTCCAATAATCTAAATTTGAGCTTCAATCCAACCCCAATCTGAGCCTGATATAGATCCCAAACCGAGCTTTAGTCCCTCCACATCCTAGATCTTTTGATATCGAAACAAATCTTAAGATCTTTTCTCCTATCTTCTTCCAATCCATCCTATTTATCCTTTCATCATATATCCTTTTCTTCTCATCATATATTCCCATCTTTTCCATCTGCATTTGTTCCATCTAACATCATGAATCCTTATCCTTCATCAGTGCAACCAAAAATAGTAGTCAAGGGGAATCCCAGCTACGTTGATGATGATAATGAAAGTCTTGTTGATCAAGATGAATATAATATAGATCCCCTTGATGTTGTCATTGCTAGAAATTTTCTCTTGACCGTATCCCAAAATTCAACCACCCCTATAAGCTATCCTCCCATGCCTTCATCCACATCTAATAACAGTCCTTATACTACCCTTGACAAAGGATATCCCGTATCCACACCATCCACATATTCATCATGTCCTTCCTCTACATCTCTTTCCTATCAAACATCCACATCCCCCTATATTACTCTGCCATCCCCATACTCCTATCCTTATCGTCATCAACCATCCCAATATCCCTACCTTAATTTTGCATCCACATCTTCCCATCTTAATCCAACATCCACATATTGCTATCCTAATCCTCCACACATGTCCTCATATGCTAATCCACCACCTGCATCCTCCTATCCTAATCCACAATCTCAATCTTCCCATCCTATTCTAAAATCCACACCATCCTATCATAATCCATCATCCCAATATAATCCAACATCCACACCATCCTACTATAATCCACCATCCCAATATTCCCAACCTAATCTAGCATCCACATCCTTCTCTCTTAGGACATCATCCACATCCTCTTGTATCACTCCCCCTCCATTCCATTATATTTTAATCCTCCTTCCAATTCACCCTACCTCAATCCTCCATCTAATCTCGATCCACCTACCAAACTTAATCTTCCTCGTACTCCTAGTCCTTCATCCAATTCCATCCAATCATCTAATCCTAATCCACCAATCTCCAATCCTAGTCCTCCACCCATCCACAATCTTCCATCCATTCCCATCACCCCACCAGAACCTACAATTCCCAAAGACCTCCTCCCAAATGTCATCCAAGGACTCATGACAGAAGAGACATCTCCAAATCCACATCTTGGTGTTGTGGAACCATGCCATCCCACTCTATCATGTACGATCACTAGTGATGAGCCCCTTCTCCATCCCACACCTATCACCCCTATTACCGCTCTTAACACTGTCTAAACTATTGAAACCATCAAACCCACCGAATCCATTGAATCCCCATCACCTACTCCTAGCGCCACCCAATCCATTGGATACATCCAAAACCAATCTGCTCCCCCTAGTCCTGGTACCACCGAAATCCATTCCCATGAACCTCATGAATCCTCCATCATCCCATCTACCCCACTTGAGGAGTCCCTCCAACACTCCTACATTATCATACCTCCCACACAAGATGTGCCATGCCAAGAGCTTGATCCAAAGCATACAAACATATCCGCTCCTCCAAATCAAGATCTTTCCATCCTATCTACTCCATCCCAAGATCACAGTCCCCCATCCATTCCATCTCATGATTCATTTCCTCAACCAAATCATGATTCTTCCATCCTATCTACCCCATCCCAAGATCACACTAGTTTATCCACTCCATCCCTTGACCTCCTTTGCACTCAAGACTCAATCACTCTATCTCATGAGCCCTTATTACCCACTAACATAGATCCAGATCCTATCATACCATCTAATCCCTCTCTCGATCTCTTATTGCTCATTCCTCTTGATCAAGATGCTTCCATCCCATCATCTCCATCGCATGATCCTTCATCGCCGCCTAGCTCTATCACCCTAACACCACTTTTATATCACCTTGGTAATATTACACTCATCCATGGTGGTCTTCTTGCAGAAGAAAAACAAAACATATGCACCACCCTTCCTCCTCCCCTTGCTAATGGACTCACATCATGCTTCCAAAATAATAAGCATCGTACCATAGATCAAATGCTCAATATCATGAATTGTCAAGGAAACGGTTTAGGCCTTCGTGAGCAAGGTATTTTCGAGCCCATCCAGGTCAAAGAAAATCCAAGCACACAGGGTCTTGGATATATTTCCCAAGACTTACGATCTAAAAATGTTGGTACAAACTCCATACATCCTAAACAATCTCTTCCAAAGGAATAAGAGGAACTTCCCATTGCTCCACCAAATCATTTGTCGCCATCCCCCCTCCTCCTTCTTATTAACTCAAAACAATTGTCCATCTTCCTCCTTCCTCCTCCAAGTCCATTTTGGGTCCTTATATCCCTCCATCCACCATCGCTCATCCTCCCTCTATTGCATCTATTTTGGGTCCTTATGTCTCTCCATCAACCCTCATACATCCTCCATATACAACATCCATTTTGGGACCTTATATTCCAAAATCACCTCCTCCATCCTATCCTCTTTATCCTCTCATTCATCCATCACCTATCCCTAACACACCTCATAAAAATCCCAACCTCATAATCTCTAATCAGTATCAACAAAGGCACCCCTCCATGCATGTTATCTCACATCCTCCACCCACACATCATCATCAAAAGTTTACCTCCATCACTCCATCTATGTCTCCTCCACATCATCCATCACCTCATACCTGTCCCATTGCTACTAAAATCACTTTGGATGCCAAAGTGAAAATGCATAAATCCAAACATCCACATGAATCTAAAGCTCCTCATGTCCCCTTAAAATGACATGTTGAAGAAAATAAAAATCAAATCCAAAAGCCAAATCAAACCCATAGGACACCAAGGCCCACCAAAGCAAAAATCAAAGCCATGTGGATCCCAAAGAAAAAATATGCAACACCTTTAAATGAAAAATCCATAATGACATCCAAAGTTGCTAATCCACCAAAAAATCATTCACATCCTCCATCTCCTAAATCTATTTTGGGTCCCTATGTCCCAAAATTCATTGTCCCAACTCCTTCATTATCCCCACATTCTCCATCCATTCATCCCCCTATCCTTTCACATCCACCACCACATGTGCCAATGTTGGTCCTGAACACATTCCCCCATCACACATCCACTCCATCATTCCATCCATACACTTTCCAACATCCCATCCACTATCCCCCATATCTCCCCCATCAAATCCCTTTAATCCATTCTCTTGCATAATCCATCCATTCTAATAAGGTTGTACCAACATCTGAATAGTCGCTTCAAACATGGGATCTTATTACCTCAAATGGAAATTGATGCTTGAGTCCTTCATCCATATCCCTATCAACTATCTTCTAAATCCACATATCCACATCCCTATCCTTACCCATCTCCATCCACATTTCTATCCAAAAAGTCAAAAAAGTAAAAAATCCAAAAAAAAATAGTAAAGAGAAATAATTCGTCCAATGGTGAAAAAATGGAAAACAAGCACCTTGGATAGGTACCATGATGAAAAACTAGAAAATAAGCATCATGTGTAAATCCCCCATTCAGTTTACTTCCACACTTGGGGGCAACTTGCATCTATGCATCACCTTCCTCCCTCTCCTACATCCACCTATCTTCCACCTCCTACCCATCATATCCTATTTGTATCCAGACCCTCCATATTTCTTGTGATATTGATCAAGATAGGGGCACATATATATATATACTTTGGACACCTCTTGGAATACATTCCCCTCATCCATATGCTGCCATATCCCTTATCCTCCTCCATCCTCCTTCCTTCTCCATGCATCCTATCCACATCTATCTATCTTCTATTGTCCACCCATCCTGCTAGCTACCATCCCTCTTTCCTTTTCACACATGACATATCTAGAGTGGGGAATCTCCTTATTTGTGACATAGTCCTTGGAGACACCATCCATCCATCCATCCATCCATCCATCCTAGTAATCCCTTCCATCTTCCAAATCCTTATCTTCCTATCCACCCATCCACTAGTCCTTTTTCGTCTTTTCATCCTTATCTCCCTATCCACCCATCCACTCTTCCTTTTCCATCCTTTCATATTTCTCTCCCTATCCATTTATCCATTCAGTAACCCATTCCATATTTCCAAATACTTATCCCTCCATTCATCCATCCTAGCACCTTTCTATCTCCCCATCTTCATTAATCAATCCATTTATCTCTATTTTCCTTCTATCTCATAATCCCTTGTCATTGGTATCTAGCTATAGGCTACCCCCATGCAATCATCACTCCTTTCTCACATATTTCTAGCCTCCTATCACTCTTCATCACTCATATATCCATTGTATCATCCTCCCAATTCATCTTTCGATGATTTGGATAACTATCACATACTTGAGCTTCACATAATCCACATCTTATGCATATCCATCATCCTATCCATCGGGTCTATCTTGTATCATCATATCAGTCCCATCATTGTATCTCCTTATCTTGGTAATCTCATCATCCCTTATCTTTTGTCTATCTTTGGCCTTGTTTCAAACTATGTTGCCCCTCCGCTTTCACGTAGGCAAGGTTGATCATTTGATCCACCCCCAGGGCATTTGTATGTCCGTCTTCATCCTCCATCGCGGTCTCCATAGTCCTCTTTCTTCTTTTATCCATGGTATTTTGTCAAACTACGAGGGCTCTATGCTTTCACGTAGGTAAGGCTAATCTTGGTTCAACCCCCAAGCCCCTAGGTCTTTAGGGTGTGTCAGTCTTGTGTCCCCTAGGTCTTTAGGGTGTGTTTTCCTTGTGTCTTGTCATCTTTTCATGTCATCAAGTACGTCCCTATCTTAGCTGGTGCTTACAAAAAAAGGTCAGTAATATCATGAGGTTCAATTGGTTTCAGATATCATGTTTCATGTTGATCATATAGTTTAGTCTCCATCTTTGGTCTTAACAGGATGCATCCTTCCTCATCAGATCGCATCAATCCCATCCACCCTTTTAGTCTTGTGGCAAAGGACATATGAAATTTTATTGTGATATTTTGATGCTTTTAACATTTTTTTTATCATTGAAGCTCCCTATTACACCTTATCAGGGTCGCCACGATCCATCATATCATGGTGTGCTTTGAATGGTAAACAAGGAATGTATCTTGATCTTTCTGTGTGCTTTTTGTCTTCTTGGTTATCCTGCATAGTACCCACCAAGATCTCCATGGTCTTGTGTTACACTGGGACATCCTTTGTGTTTGTGGTTATCCCCACATTAGGCCCAACCAAAACCCCTATGACTTTGGGATATTGGACTAACCTTTTGTTTGTTGTGTCAATCCTACGCATGTGATACGATGCCACCTTGGTTCCTCATACCCTAGTGCATAGTATCTCATGCTATATCAAATTAAGTGCTCATTACATGGCAACATAATGTGTTACAATTAACTTGCTTGATTTGGTTATTATCCATTCATCTCCCAATATCCCATCCTCTTACCTATCCAAGCCCCCTATCCATTCACCTTAAATCTTTCTAATCCATTCATACTTCATCACTCTCCCTCATCTATCTATCTTATCTGTTATTGTCACTCCACTATCTTAAAGCTCACCATATCATAATCTTTTTAATCTCCTCAGGCTAATATAGATTTGTTAGTCCAAACATCTTTTCATCCATTCTCATCATTTCATCATCCCTTCAATTTGCTTAGGATAATATATATTTGTTAAGCTAAGCATCTTTTCATCCTTCCTTCTCATCATCTAATCATATCCTTGGTCTTGTTTCCAACCTTTCTACAAGCCTTGATCCAATCATCATCATCATCATCATCATCATCATCATCATCATCATCATCATCATCATCATCATCATCCTCATCGTCATCATTGGGATGTATCATTCCCTATCCTTTTATGTTGTTCAGGATGTATCCTTCCCTCGTCAACAACACTCTCATCATCATCATCGGGATGTATCCTTCCCCATCCTTTTGTGTTGTTTTGGGCTGTATCCTTCCCTCGTCAACAACACTCTCATTATCATCATCAGGATGTATCCTTCCCTCATCAACAACACTCTCATTATCATCATCGAGATGTATCCTTCCCTCGCCAACAACATTGCATCCATCATCAATCCATTTTGGCTTGTAGCTTGATCGAGGCAATATCATATTTGTCCTTGAATCCATTTGTGCTTTATTTCTTCTCATCTTCTCCTCTCGATCTCCTATCACTCTTCATCCTCTCTTATCCATCATTTTATCTCATCTTCCCCATCCACTCTTTCACCGTCTCATCCATTTTGAGAGCACAACCGTGTTCTCTTGAACCCGCATGTCCTCTAGAGGGGGCATCCTCAATCCCTAATATTCATCTTCACTCCCATCATCTTTCTTCCTAGTCACTTATTTGAATGACTGGGGCATCTTCCCTAATCTAACCATCTTCTTCCTGGGGCTATCTTTTAATCTTCTTTGAAATGATGCTACTTTGTAACACCATCTCAAAGATGGGAAAAATGTAGACATCTAAATTTGACTACTTATATCTAGTCAGATTTATCCCTTTTCATCTAAATATCCTCCTACCCACATTAATTAAATAATATTGCCATTATTTGATTAATACTTCTAAAGTCCTCTAAATCCCTAAGAAATTTAATTTAATTAAATAATTTATTATCTATCCTCTCTATCCCATAAATTAAATAAATAATTTTTATTTATTTAATTTACTCCCTTAAATGTCACATCCCCCATAATCTACCCTTAATCCTAATCCCATCATTAGGGATGTGCACATCCCTAATCCATGATTTTGATGTGTCACATCCTCCAACTTTTGCAAGTTGGTTCCTAATCATCATTAGCCACCTAACCCTCTTCTAATCCTTCATCAACTAGTCTAATCAACTCCCTTTAGTCAACTCTCCCCATCCCCCAAGGAATTTTTAATTCCTTTTTATCTTTTCAAGGTCCTTTTGAGGAATTTTTTATTCCTCTCTCATTCCCCAAGGAATATTAAATTCCTTTTCTTTTTCTAAGGAATATTAAATTCCTTTTATCCTTCCCATGCACCATTACAAAATAATTTTTTAATTCTTTTGGTCAACTTGTGATCTCAACCTTTGATCCTCTTCAAAGAATCAATCTTGACCATTCATTCATCTCCCTTCTTGCTAATGACTAAAAACACTTAGCCATTTTTGGATTCAAAATCTAACATATTTAAGCTCTCATCATCTCAATCTCTCAAGTCTTCAATCACCATAGCCATCCTTACATCCAAATCAAGCTACAACAAGTTGTTATGCTATTGAAATCAGTCTAGGAGCAGACAAATAAAATGATCAACAAGGCCAATCAACCGATCAACTTGGACAAGGTATATCACTCTTTTCTCTTTTATTTTTTTCAAGTTCAACTAGGCCAATCTTTAGGTGTTGTTTATGTTTTTCCTTGCTTGCATTTAGTTTTGTTTTGCATTTTAGACTAGGAAAGTTCACCTGCACACATATACCATTGTTGGAGAAAGTACATGACATTTACACATTCATTATTAAAAAAAGCAAAGCATTGCTTTCTATTGAGTAATCAACTTGCTTAGTTTTGATGACCTTGCTTTTGAATCTTTGTACATCATTGTATGTTTCTTCTTTAACATGCAACACGAAAGAATATTTTTAGAAAAGTCTTTTTTGTATTATTTCAAAAAATGTTGTATTATCTTCCCCTACATGTTTCATACTATTTAGTTCATTTGTTGTGATGCTCATAATTCCTTCAACTGCTTTTTCAAAAGCAGTCACCCATGTTGAGCCAGTGTGGTCTTCGATTTTGCATTACAACAAATACCTGTACAATCACAATCATAAAAATTAGTTTGACATCTTTGACAATACCATTGACCATTTTTGGTTATGCCCACCTTTTTATTTCATTTCTTACCAGCAATTTCCATGGGGCAAGCCGTGTAACAAAATTTGTCATGTTTTATGAAACACAATGTTTCTTTTATTATGTACTGACTGTTGCTACATATATCAACTTTGTATGTGTTAATTTTGGCAATATTGTTCAATTTCAATTCCTCTCGAACAAATAAGGAGTTCTTTGTTAGAGATTGGCACATGAGAGCTTTTCCTTGATTCTCAAACCATGATCTCGATTTGTCGATCTCTAGTATCTGAGAATTTATATGTAGCTCAGTTGTTGGAATGGTGCCTATAGACTTGCCTTCATAATCACTAATTCATGCAGCTTTTACGACGAGTATTGGAAAGGCCCTTGCATTACATATCTCTTGAAGTTTGGAACCTTCATTATTACAAAAATCACCCCATATTGTCAAGTCAATTTTGGTAGCTAATATATCTTTCATTTGTAGAGTTTGTTTTTGTGTTTGTGTTCCATTCCTTCTTAATATCGTATTTACTCTATTGATTGATAAGACTATACCTATGATGTCAACAATCGTGTTATTTTCCATATCTTTAAGTTCACTTATTGCTTTGAAGTTAAACTTCATTTTTGGTATTTGTGTATTCTCATTTAAGGAAATGTCCACTGTCGAATTGTTGTCCAAAAGAATTTCCCAATTATTTTTATTTGTTGGCTTCAAGGTTCCATTGGAAATGAGAAACACTTTCCCAATCTCTATACGATCATAAAATAGTTCTTCTATTGCATTGAAACATGTTGCCTTGATTTCATCACCATCATAGTCTAGAAGATTGAAGCTAAAATTTTTTCCATCCCCATTTGTATTTTTGAAATATCAGAGTTGTTGTTTTGCCATTAACTAAGCCTTTATTATCCATCATTTATAGTAAGGTTTTAATGCTCTTATAGGCACAACATTTTGACAACCTTCGTGTTTTGCATGATCCATACTTATTGCCAAATAATGTTGATATTATACATATGTACTAAATAAACATTACTAAGATAGTATGCATCTTTTAACTGTCAATATGGTGTTTGTGCTACATGTATTTCCCAACAAGGTGCTTGGAACTAACCTCTTGTATTTGGTTTTGGTTTGGGTTTTTCTTTTGGTTTTACAAATACGTTTCTTTCACCTTGTCCTATCAAAACACAAATAGAATAGAAGTCAAGTAGTTGTTGTTGGAGAAAATTTTGCACTCATTGAAAGATGCCAACATGCATGCAAGAGTTGTATAAGCAAGTTTTGATGTTGATTTTTAAAGTATATGATTTGTTGGATATTTTAGATGCACATTCATGGATGTAATGGTTATTTGGCTTTGTTGTTGAACGTAATCTGAAACATACATTGAACTATTCAATTCAATAGACATAGGTACAATACATTTGAAATATAACATTTTTGACTATTTATATATTAAGTAGGCCATGTACATCCAAAACATATGAACAGTCTTTTCCAAAAGTAGACATTAAAGTCTATATAAAAATACTGTTCGTAAGAGTAAGCCAACCATGGTTGCCACCTACATACAACACGTATGAACAATTTTTTTTTAAAATAGACATGAAAGTCTACATCAAAATTTAGTTCATAAGAGTCAACCAACCATGGAACAACCCTCTATATGGTTCATACGTGTCTATCCTAATTATCATACAAGTACAAAATAAATTCTTCAATAGTGCTTTTTGCAGCTCTTGGTTCTTCGTATTGATCGTCATAATAAAGTTCTCTTAAAAAACCAGTGAATCTTGCAACTTTCTTGCATGTTCTATGTAATTTGTGAGCAATGTATTCCATGTCATTAATCTCTTGCCATTCTACTGCACGTGCAAACAGTGCAAAATCATGGAGTTCTCTAATTATTTGTTGCAAATGGGCTTCAATTGATGAGTACAACTTGTCAATCGGAGTTGGCACATGTGTGTTTGAATTTGTTGACTCCTCAGGGGCTTCTAGCTTTTGGACTGATAGTTGGGTGGAAGCAGATTCATTTTGGGTAGCCATTATCTAAATAACAAATCAAACTAATAAATATGTAACAAGTTATAAAGATATGTATTATCCTAAGTTGTAGCAAATGTTTTTATGATTTTCAATTGACAATTTAAAGTAATATTTAAAATGAATTTGACAATTTTATTTTATTTTACGTATAGAATATTATATTTTTAGCTTTATCTTTTTTTAGGAATGGTGATATTATTGACATAAGCACATCTTATAGATGGAAGTTTAATTCAAAATTCTTATTATTTTTTCACTTAGAAATAAATGTCAAATCATATAGATTTGATTTAACATATAATACATATATGACCGTAAATTAAATAAAAAACTATAATTATCTAACATGATCAATTTATTCAATCCCTGACATAAATATGGAATTTATTATATTGAAACTTTGTTCTTCCAAACCTACAAATGGCTCAAATAAATATCCTATAGATGATATCACAATTATCCCTAGCAGGGCCAATTTATTCAATTTCAAACATGAAAACATAATTTTTATATTGAGACTTTGGTTCTTCCAAAACCTACAGATGGCTCAAAAACCTAGGGGTTCACCATTTTTTTTTTTGCATATCTAATTCACCATTTTTTTTGCATATCATAGATGCATGATACATGCTTATTTTTTAAAAAAATATAGATCTCAATTACATACCTCATGCTTCAAAAAATTAGAAGTTAAATTAATTTAAAAATATTAAAAGTGGATAATTTAAAAAATATTAAACCTTAAATCTAACTTAAATATAATTTAAAATAGTTTAAATTATAAAATTTAATAAATTATTTTAATTTTAAAGTTAAAAAACTAAAGCTAAACTCAAACTGAATTAAAAAATTTAAATTAGTTTTGTATAATTTTTTATTAAAAAAAGTCCACATCAGCCCTGTAGAGTTGATGAAGTGCATGAAGGGCCATGTTTAAAAATTTGTATTTTACATTTTTTAAAATCCTTTTATTTTCTTCCCTTTCCATGAAATGTGACGACAATGAAATTTGGTGTGTTAAAACAAGAAAAATTTAAAGGGACACGGTTTGCAAATGGTTCACTTTGGGCACATAATTTAGATTGCGGATTTTCTAGGTATTCCAAGAAATGTTTATATGCCACTAAATTTGGTGGGTGGAAAAAATAATATTGAATGGATTGTTGAAAAGGAAATAGCATCAATTATGGTGGTAAAGAGTTGGGATCATCAATATTGGTGCAAGCTTGACATCCATACAAAGGCTATGGAGTGGGACCCATTTTGTCCCCTAACATTGATTTTTGCCCCCAAAATGTTAGAATACAAGTTAATAAAGTGTTTCATGAAAGATGTTTACAAAATCAACGTAATAAATATATAACTAATGTAAACACATGGAGCATACACCGGAAGATGCATGCACTATTTTGTTTGGAAAGCAACACTTTGTACCTTTTTATTTAGGAATACCATTTTGATGCACTCTTTAACCATTTGCAACTCCCTTCTTGACCATTGACAACGAATTGCTCACCATGATAGTTTGCAATAATATGGTCATCAACGTCATAGAGGTCATTTTGGTTTTTTTGCAACATGGAGGTCATTCTGAACTCTAGAGAAAGGAGGTCATACTGGCACTGGTCTATTATGTGGGAGAGATTTGTAATTATTGTGTAAAATGTCCATTATTCTATCTATTGATTTTTACCATGTTTTAACCCACATGTGAACAAATATAGCAATTAAATTTTTATTTTCTAATTCGATAATAATATGCATATTTGAAATAACCTCATTCCAAACTTTCCCATTGCATTACAACGAAACATTAAAAAAACCAAGTAACAATTCTATATTACATAATTCCATGTAAAGATAACATTTACAATTTCCATAGAGATGGATACATGTTTACATACATAGATTCAACAAGCTTACTAAAATACAAAGATATAAATGGTCAAGATGTCCCAACATTGGTGAATACATTCTACATGTCCCCATTCCTTGGTGCATACATTATACTTGTCCCTAATATTGACACATACATCCTCAAATCTTGGCTGCCAACTACATGAGGAGAAGCATCACTCAAGCGCTTTTCCGCCAACCACATAATTATTCTGGTCCCCTACACATCTACCAAACTGGTAAGATGGCCCTACCCTTTGACGAAGAGATTGGTTTGGTAACCTCATAATCCTAGCCTTCTCTGAGCATGGTCTTGTATTCTACATATCTAGAGCTTCCATACAGTGGCTCCAACCTACATGTATGACAATCCCAACCTAGTATGCAAACTTGGATCACAGTGAACTGACAGTATAAATAGTGGCAACTTACACTACTTTGGCCAAAGTATTCATTACCCAGTACTTTGATTGGAGGTCACACACTCACCCACCTTTCTAGCTCGATTTGGTTTATGACCATTCATACTCTTTACACACATACTATCTAAAAAGTAAGTGATGACATGGTAAATTGAATAACTAGGTTACACCCTTTCCTATGGATTATCCTAACCCCAGGAATAGCCCAATTAACCATACGAGTATTCATAATGTCACAACATTTAAATGACTCAATTTCAAAAGGTATGATCTCAACAATAAATCACAACATTTAAGAGTATAATCTCAACATTAAATCGACTCCAATCAAAAGTATAATCAACAATCAAATGATAAATTAGATCATATAGGTTAATCCCAATCTATTTTGTTTAATTAATAATCAAGTAAACGACCCCAAAAAATAGGTTATTCCCAACCTAGGGTTTCAATCGAAAGTGATGTAATGATCAAGTGATCATAAACAAATCATAAGACCTCTCTTTCAACATACCTCAAATGTTCACATGTTTACAATGTTCACTACATTTGAATATAATCTAGAGGACATTAACATAAGAAGGGTTTGTGCTTCTGCACCTACAAGTCCTCTTCTCAATATGAGTATGAGTTTCCAAAACCTGAGTCCTCTTCTAGGATTCCATGAATAGGAATAGACTCTAAATCAAAATAAGAAAATAACATAACCAAAAAATACATTTCTCAACCCTATTGTTGAATATTGATATAACCATAAAGTACACACCCTAACCCTAGGGAAAAGACTCTCTTCCTACTTTCAAGGAGATATGAGTAATCAATCAAGTATAGACTAACAACATGGTTTGCATAACGCCACAACCCATTAACAATGACATTTCTATCATGCCATCATTCTCATTATATTACTAACCTCATTATCCACAAAGGTTTACCTAGAAAATCATAAGCTAACAAATTTAAGATAGTACCTCGAAACATCGACATATTTCACATTTCATGCTACATACGTATAGTATAAACAAACTATGTGTAGTTTAAATAAAAAAATAATTATATAAATTCCCATAAAGGATATATATAAAACAACCCAAATAAAGAGGTTTGACCAAAGCAAGATTCAATCAAGACATACAAGATTTATCCAAAGTAATAAATAAACCAAGTTCATAAAGCTACTAAACACATTTTTAAAACAATCCTTTCCAAACAAGGCATTCATATAAAATAATAAAGGAATAGAGATCAACATGCATGTATTTGAAAAGCTCCAACTGAAAAATTTGGTTTCCTAGATCAATTGCCACAAATTCGATTGCAACTCCTTCATGACTCAACCTAACACCAATTTCTAGCCTCTTACCAATTCTCTCAATAATTACAAAATCACAAAATAACTCTCTAATTCTCAAAGCTCTCAGAATACTCTCACACAACAAATACAATAGAATAAAAATGAGGAAATATGAATGAAAAGTGTAACAAATGGTATAGAGAGCACCTCTATATATACTAAAATTTGAGCATCCAAAGGCTACAAACAAGCTAATAATTTTTCCACCTTTCTTCTCTCATGCAATAACTCAGCTAATTAAACTCTCAAATTGCAACACATGACAATCCTCACATTTCCAATGGCTGATTTGACTTAATTCATGAGACAACATGACTTGTTTACTGAGTCAAGGGATAACAATACCTTTCAACAGGTTTCCTACTTGATTTTCAAGTCGTCTACCTTCTTATATTTCTACCAACTTGACATTGACTGAGTTTTACATTTATCATAATGTTGTACTTGTACATGGCGCGGGTTAGACTTCTACTGGTTTCTAATTTCCATAAATTTTGGTGCTACATATTCATATGTTAGCACCCTCTAATATAGCATAGTCAAAGACTATTTCAACATTGTTAAATATGGGTGTGTTGCTACATATTCATTGGTCGACTGGGTGTGTTGGCTGCTTCTTTGCTTTGGTGGTGGGTTCATTGTCCCCTTTTTGTTGGTGTTGTGAGCTTGGTTTCTCTAGTCTATTTGGCTTCTATTGCCTGCTTTCGAGAAGTTTCTTTGTTGTTGGGTGCAGTTTCTGGATGGTTTGTGATGGGACTATTTTTGGTTGGAGTGTGTATTCTTTCATACCTTGTTGGGTCGGATGGATTTCTTCATGGTTTTTCCCTCCTTTTGTTCTCTCCCTCTAAGGGCCTCCCTACCTTGCTCTGCTCCATTTATGCCTCTATGGTTGTTGGCTTTTGGCTTCTTGTTTGTAGTCCCTTGGGTCTGCTTGTTTTTTCAAAGCTTTCTATGCTCTTTCCTTTTGGTGGTGTTGTGGTGGTTTTTCTTGCCTTGGGTGTGATGTGGGTGCTCCTGGTCTAGGCTTGGATTTATGCTATTCATGGTGCTTTGGTGTGCAGATTGTGGTTTATCTGCGGTTGGTTGGGTTATGCTTATGGTGTTATCTTTGGGCCCTATCGTGTGCTTTGGTTGAAGTTTTCTTTGCTTCCTCCTATCTGTACCTGATGCTTGGGATGCCTTGAGATGTGGTGTTTTCCCTTCCTTCCGAATTCACTCTCTGTTGGGATCTATGGTTTGATTCTCCTATTTAGGGGGAGACTGTTCCTTTTGAGGTGGATCCTTCTTCTATTGAGGTGGAGTTGGTAGCTGTAGTTTTTCTTGGTAGTTCTTCCCCTTTATGTTGGATCTTATTGAGGTGTTGCTTGTGTAAGGTGGTGAGTGGTGTTTTCAGAGGTTTTGGGTCTCACTTCATCCTCTCTTTTGGAGGTGAGCCCCCTCCTCTTGAGGTGGAGGTTGGGTTGGCGACTTGGGTACGAAGGTGCTATTGGGAGGCTACTGTTAGTAGATTGGTGGGATGCTTGTACAAAAAACATGATTGTATGGGAATGTTTTATTCCTTGGATCAACCTTGTTCTTCTCATATTGAGGTTGAGATGTTGGATGGGATGTTTGCTTTGATTGGGTGCTTTGGCTACTCCTGTTGTAACAGTTCTGATGTGAGGGGGTGTTGCATCAGTGATGTCTTTCCTGAGTTGATGGTTTGATGTTGCCTGGTTGGTGCAAGCAGGTTTAATGTTCACCTAAGTTTTCCAGGTCCTATTTAAAATTTGGTTGAAGGGTTTCTGGTCTTGGTTAAAATTAGGCTGTAAAAGGGTTTTAGGCCCTTGCTTGTTTGTAAGTTGCAGCGTGTGTAGTCATGTTAATATTTTAGAGGCTATTGTGGGGCTACTATTAGTTTATGGTTTATATTATTTTCAGCTTGCTTTTATTTGATTGGTTGAAGGTTCCTTTTAAAACCATTTTGTATTGGGTTTTGGGCCCCCTCAAAACCCACTTTTACCTCTAATCAAAAACATTGTTCAATCTACCTTTATTCTACTTGCAATGTATAAACTGTATTTCCATTTCCATGTCAAACATATAAGTCTATTGACTTATTTTGAGCCATATGTGCTTTATGCGCAACATATAAAGCTCTGGTTATATTTCACAATTGTAGTGCTTATTTTAATACAATGCCCCTTAAATATATAACAAACATTATATTCTACATGCTTTGAGTTTATTCCCTTCTTGCACTTCATGTGTGCAACTTTATCTTAGTCTTTTCATTTTATAAGGTTGTTCTTTCACTTAAGCGCTTAGCTTATCTCAAGGCTCTTTTATTATATTGAATGGCTTAAAATAGCCTCTACTAGCTTTAGCCCACACTATGCTTATTTTGGTAAATATTTTAAAATGCTTTTATATAAAACAATATTTATATATATTATTAATATATAATATATATATTATATATATATATGTTTAAATATATATCATTTAACACATCTATATGTAATATATAACATTCACCATTATATATTATATGGATATATATATTCATTTATTTAATCATCATTTATCAATCACACACACACAAATATTTAACGATTATATATGCATATATTAATATGTATGTATTTAACAATATTTCATACATATGTATTAATATATATATCGTTATCTTGATATTCATAGAAAACACACACACATATATATATACATATCTATTGATTGGTGTATATATATACACATAAGTATAAATATACAAAGAACTTACTCTTAACACAAAGACATAACCACAAATTCTAAAACAAAATAATCAAAGACTAAAACCAAAGTTATTCAAATCATCCTCAAACTATGGCCAAGGATTACTTACTCGATTCCCAATCTAACTTGACTCTTCTTAATCAAACTAGGATGTGAGTGTTTGTATGATCAATTAGGCTCATTAAGGGTTACCGAACCAAGTTCTTCTCCTGAGTGATACTCCCCCTCTCATACCACAGAGCTTGACTCCTTCCTGCATCCAACTTAGTGCACCACATAGATAGTTAGTCATTCACATGCAATCCATTTGCATCATAAAACATTTGCATCATCAAAGGATTAAAATATTCAAATTGCAATACATATTCATCCATCGCATATTCCATCAATATAAAACATAATCATTCCTTCAAAATCAAATAACATCTTAATGCATATTTTAGTATTTCATTCACCTATTGAACATATCAAGGTCACAATTTACATTTATCATCATATTCACTCATGAAAGTAAAAGTAACATGACAACTAAGAGATGGGGTGTAACATACTCCCTCCCTTGTGAATCATCATCCCCGATGATTTAAAGTACCAAAGTATACAGATAACAATCAAGTGATCATAACAAATCATAAAACCTCTATTTCAATATACCTCAAATATTCACATGTTTACAATGTTCACTACATTTGAATATAATCTAGAGGACTTTAACCTAAGAAAGGTTTGTGCTTCTACACCTACAAGTCCTCTTTTCAATATGGCTATGGGTTGCCAAAATGTGAGTCCTCTTTTAGGATTTTGTTCAAATAGGAATGGACTCTAAATTAAAATAAGAAAATAGCATAACCAAAAACTACATTTCTCAACCCTACTGTTGAATATTGATATAACCATGAAGTACACACCCTAACCCTATGGAAAAGACTCTCCTCCTACTTTCAACGAGATATGAGTAATCAATCAAGTATAGACTAACAACATGGTTTGCATAATGTCATAACCCATCGATGATGACATGTCTATCATACCATCATTCACATTGTATTACTAACCTCATTATCCACAAAGGTTTACCTAGCATCATAAGCTAACAAATTCAAGATAGTACCTCAAGACATCAACATATTTCACATTTCACACGACATACATATAGTATAAATAAACTACGTGTAGTTTAAATAGAAATATAATCATATAATTTCCCATAAAGGACATATATAGAACAACCCAAATAAAGAGGTTTCACTAAAGCAAGTATCAATAAAAAATACAAGCTTTATCCAAAGTAAGAAGTAAAACAAGTTCATAAAGCTACTAAACACATGTTTAAAACAATCATTTCCAAACAAGGCATTCATATAAAATAATAAAGGAATATAGATCATCATGCCTGTATTTGAAAATATCCAACTAAAAATCCCAATTTCCTAGCTCAACCTCCACAATTTCGCTTGCAAATCATTCATGACTCAACCTAACACCAATCTCTAGCCTCTTACCAATTATCTCAATAATTGCAAAATCACAAAATAAATTTCTAACTCTCAAAGCTCTCGGACTACTCTCACACAAAAAATACAATAGAATAACAAATAGGAAATCTAAATGAAAAGTGTAAAAAATGGTACAGAGAGCACATCTATATATACTAGAATTTGAGCATCCAAAGGCTACAAACAAGCTAATAATTCTGCCATCTTTCTTCTCCCATGCAATGACTCAACTAATTAAACTCTCAAATTGTAACACATGATAGTCCTCACATTTCTAATGGTTGAGTTGAATTAATTCATGAGACAACATGACTCTTTTACTAAGTCAAGGGACAAAGACACCTTTCAATAGGTTTCATACTTGATTTGCAAGTCAACTACCTTCTTATATTTCTGCCAACTTTACATTGATCAATTTTTACAATTATCATAATGGTGTACTTGTACATGGCGTAGGTTTAGACTTCTACTGGTTTCTGCTTTGCACAAATTTTGGTGCCACATATTCATATGTTAGCGCCCTCTAATATAGTGCAGTCAAAGACCATTTCAACATTGTTAAATTTTCCTTTATTGCTCTTGCAACATATAAATTGTATTCCCATTTCCATGTGCAACATATAAGTCTATTGACTTATTCTCCATATGTGGTTTATGCGCAACATATAAAGCTCTAGTTATATTTCACATTTACAACACTCAATTAATGTGCTTATGTTAATACAATGCCCTTTCAATATATACCGAATAATATATTCTAAGTGCTTTGAATTTATTCTCATCTTGCACTTCATGTGTGCAACTTTAGCTTAGCCTTTTCATTTTATAAGGTTGCACTTTCACTCAAGTGCTTAGGTTATCTCAAGGATATTTTATTATATTCAATGGCTTAATATAGCCTCTACTAGCTTTAGCTCGCATTATGCTTATTTTGGTAAATATTTTAAATTTCTTTTATATGAAATATTATTTATATATATTATTAATATATATAACTTTTATATTATATTATATATATACAAATATATATACGTTTAAATATGTATCATTTAACATATTTATATGTAATATAACATTCATCGTTATATATATTATATATATATATATATATTCATTTATTTAGTCATCATTTATCACACACACACACATATATAACGATTATATATATATGCATATATTAGTATGTATTTAATTAATGATCTTTCATACATACACATACATATACATATACATATATCATTATCTTGATATTCATAGAAGACACATATTTACATATCCATTGATCAACATATATATACATATAAGTATAAATATGCAAAGAAATTACTCTTAACACAAAGACATAACCACATATTCCAAAACAAAACAATCAAAGGCTAAAACTAAAGTCATTCAAATCATCCTCAAACTATGACCAAGGATTACTTATCCAATTCCTAATATAACTTGGCTCTTCTTAACCAAACTAGGACGTGAGTGTGGGTATGCTCAATTAGGCTCATTAAGGGTTACCAAACCAAGTTCTTATCCTGAGTGATACTCCCCCTCTCGTACCAGAGGGCTTGACTCTTTCCTGCATCCAACTTAGTGCACCACATAGGTAGTTAGTCGTTCACATGGAATCCATTTGCATCATAAATCATCCGCATCATCAAAGCATTAAAATATTCACATTGCAATACATATTCATTCATCGCATTTTCCATCAATATAAAACATAATCATTCCTTAAAAATCAAATAACATCTTAATGCATATTTTAGTATTTCATTCATCTATTGAACATATTAAGGTCATGATTTATATTTATCATCATATTCACTCATGAAGGTAAAAGTAACCTAGTAACTAAGAGATGGGATGTAACATACTTCCCTCCTTGTGAATCATCGTCATCGATGATTTAAAGTATCAAAGTATACAGATAACGATCAAGTGACCATAAACAAACCATAAAACTATATTTCAATATACCTCAAGTATTCACATGTTTACAACATTCACTACATTTAAATATAATTTGGAGGATATTAACCTGATAAGGGTTTTTGCTTCTGCAACTACAAGTCCTCTTCTCAATATGGCTATGGGTTGCCAAAACGTGAGTCCTCTTCTAGGATTTCATGAATAGGAATAAAATCTAAATGAAAATAATAAAATAGCATAACCAAAAAATATATTTCTCAACCCTACTGTTGAATATTGATTAACCATCAAGTACACACCCTAACCCTAGGGAAAAGACTCTCTTCCTCCTTTCAAGGAGATATGAGTAATCAATAAAGTATAGACTAACAACATGGTTTGCATAATGTCACCACCCATCAATGATGACATGTCTATAATGCCATCATTCTTGTTGTATTACTAACCTCATTATCCACAAAGGTTTACCTAACATCATAAGCTAACAAATTCAAGATAGTACCACAAGACATTGACATATTTTACGCTACATACGTTTAATATAAACAAACTACGTGTATTTTAAATAGAAACATAATCATATAAATTCCCATAAAGGACATCTATAGAACAACCCAAATAAAGAGGTTTCACCAAAGTAGGATTCAATCAAGACATACAAGCTTTATCCAAAGTAAAAAATAAACCAACTTCATAAAGCTACTAAACATGTGTTTAAAACAATCCTTTACAAATAAGGCATTCATATAAAATAATAAAGGAATAGAGATCAACATACCTGTATTTGAAAAGCTCCAACTGAAAAATTTGGTTTCCCAACTCAACCTCCATAAATCGGCTTGTAATTCCTTCATGACTTAGCCTAACAACAATCTCTAGTCTCTTACCAATTCTCTCAATAATTGCAAAATCACAAAATAAACCTATAACTCTCAAAGCTCTCAGACTACTCTCACACAAAAAATACAATAGAATAACAATGAGGAAATCTAAATGAAAAGTGTAACAAATGGTAGAGAGAACACCTCTATATATACTAAAATTTGAGCATCCAAAGGCTACAAACAAGCTAATAATTTTGCCACCTTTCTTCTCCCATGCAATGACTCAACTAATTAAAATTTTAGATTGTAGCACATGGTAGTCCTCACATTTTCAATGGCTGAGTTGACTTAATTCATGAGACAACATGACTCTTTTACTGAGTCAAGGGACAACGACACCTTTCAGAGGGTTTCCTATTTGATTTTCAAGTCAACTACCTTCTTATATTTCTGCCAACTTTACATTGAATTTTACATTTATCATAATGTTGTACTTGTACATGGCACAGGTTTATACTTCTACTTGTTTTTGCTTTCCACAAAGTTTGGCGCCACATATTCATATGTTAGCGCCCTCTTATATAACGCAGTCAAAGACCATTTCAACATTGTTAAATTTTCCTTTATTCCTCTTGCAACTTATAAATTGTATCCCCATTTCCATGTGCAACATATAAGTCTATTGACTTATTCTCCATACGTGCTTTATGCACAACATATAAAGCACTGGGTATATTTCACATTTGCAACGCTCAATTATTGCGCTTATGTTATTGCTTTGAGTTTATTCCCTTCTTGCACTTCATGTGTGCACATTTATCTTAGCCTTTTCATTTTATAAGGTTGCGATTTCAATCAAGCACTTAGCTTATCTCAAGGTTCTTTTATTATATTGAATGGCTTAATATAGCCTCTACTAGCTTTAATTTGCGCTATGCTTATTTTGGTAAATATTTTAAAATGTTTTTATATAAAACAAGATTTATAGATATTATAAATATATTATGTAAGAGGAATATGGATCAATAGATTTAGTAACAATAAATGAATTCAAGTCAATTCAAAACAAGATAACAAGACCCACTTACCCATGAAATGTAATTGCAAAGCTTAAGAATCCAAACAAGCAAGGTTAACGTAAACAAATGAAACACAAAATGAATTCAAAAACTACAATCATACAATCCCATGGTTGAGTGTATTTGTGTTGAAGATGGATGTTGGATTGCTTGATTCAACACAAAGCCTCCATGATCGTAAAAACTTGATATGAGGATGATCTAGAATGCAAGGATATGTTTTGCTCAATTTGCTTCAATAGTCAATCTGACATGACCTTTCTACAAATTCTCTAGATGAATGATTAGGATGCAAGGATGAAAAATCAGGATCAACGGTTGAGAACCGTTGAGAGGAAATAGATTGATCAGTTAACTGAACTGATTAATCCAATTAAAGGAATTAATTGAATAATCAGTGGGATTGGATTGAATGATTAGTCGAATTGGTAAATTAGATTGAGTGATCGATGGGATTGGAGTGATCGGTGGAATTTAGGAAATTAGATTGAGAAATCGGTAGACATGATTTATTCAATCAAAATATGTGAGGATGATTGATTAATTTAATAATTAATTAATGTTGAGAGGAACATGCAAGATGTGTTTGACTTTAATAAATAAATGTATATTTATTAATTGACCATGTTGAGTGAATTTTGGGGAAATTGAATGATTGATTTAATTATTCAAATTTGGAGAAGGGGAAGTAGATTAATTAAATAATTAATAAGAACTATTTGTTAATTTAGAAGAAAAAGTAATGTTAGTGACATAATTAAATAATTATTGTTTATTTAATTAATCAAGAAGAATAAGGTTAAATTAGGTGACGACATGGTGAATTAATTAAATAATTCGAGATCATTTAATTAATAGAGGAAAATAGGGTTAATGATGCAAATGATGTTAAAAATGGGATTAATGATGTTAATGAAGCAAAATGCAATAGTGATAATGAAAGTGATGTCGATAATGGAAAAATGCCATTCAAAATGTGTGAAATTCGTTAAGCTATTTTTACATGTCTACATATATATATAATATAACTTTTATATTGTATATATTAATATATATACATTTAAATATCTATCATTTAACATGTGCATATGTAATATAACATTCATCATTATATATATTATATAAATATATATATTCATTTATTTAATCATCATTTATCAATCACACACACACACACACATATTTAATGATTATATATATACTTAATGATTATATATATATTTAATGATTATATATGCATATTTTAATATATATTTAATGATCTTTCATACATATGTATATATATATATATATATCATTATCTTGATATTAATAGAAAACACATATATCTAGATATCCATTGATCAACGTATATATATATACATATAAGTATGAATATACAAAGAAGTACTTACTCTTAACACAAATACATAACCACATATTCCAAAATAAAACAATCAAAGACCAAAACCAAAGTTATTCAAATCATCCTCAAACTATGACCAAGGATTACTTACCCGATTCCCAATCTAACTTGACTCATCTTAACCAAACTAGGAAATGAGTGTGTGTATGCTCAATTAGGATCATTAAGGGTTATCATACCAAGTTCTTCTCTTGAGTGATACTCCCCCTCTCGTACCAAAGGGTTTGACTTCTTCTTGCATCCAACTTAGTGCACCACATAGGTAGTTAGCCATTCACATGGAATCCATTTGCATCATCAAAGCATTAAAATATTCACATTGCAATACATGTTCATTCATCACATTTTTTATTAGTATAAAACATAATCATTCCTTCAAAATAAAATAACATCTTAATGTATATTTAGTATTTCATTCACCTATTGAACATATTAAGGTCATGATTTACATTTATCATCATATTCACTCATGAAGGTAAAAGTAACTTGGTAACTAAGAGATGGGGTGTAACATACTTCCCCCCTTGTGAATCACCATCCCTGATGATTTAAATTACCAAAGTATACATATAGAGTCAAATAAAGGTTTTACTTTCCATTTTCCAAATCATGTAGGAAATAAGTAAATATCCAAATAATCTTCCCTCATAGTATGACCTTTTTCAATCTCATCCTTCCCGGACCTTGCACTAAGTGACTCAACTAACGTATGGGGATAAATTATGTTCTTCATGCATTATTTCTCTTCAAAGAACTTATACATCATAATTATATTAACTCATATGTACTTCATAAGTACATTAATAAATGTATCCTATATGACACCTATACCATAGTGACTAGAAAACACGTTCTCCTTGGCTAATACAATTATCCTTAATGTAACTCAAATAGAAAAGGAATGTCAGTGCATTGTGCACTACATTGTGGGTACCATCCTTCTCTTTGGTCTTTACACCATTGCACAACTCAGAAGCCGAAGTCGTCCATCACTAACACCAGTATTTACCTTTAGCATAATAATATTGCTCTTAGACACCTAACCATATTGAGCATAGTAGTTCTTCTTAATTCAAGCTTTGTATCAACAAAGTTTTTCTTGATATTTTGGTTTTATTATTCCATTTATGACAACATTTCTAGTCTAAGGCTATTCCTATTCCCTAGCTTATCCCAACTTATAGGAATTTCACCCTTCCTTCCAAATAATGTTTCAATGGATCAAATTTAAATGATAGAAGTTTATTGCAATCAAAGTATTCCACAAATCTTCCAAGATTTGGTTTATCCATTTTTTCCTAACTAGCTGACTCAAGTAATAAATTGATCATGATTTAAACACAAAAACTTAGTGTTACTTGTGTGTCCCATTCCGAGATAACCTTCTCAGGAACATTAAGCAATTTATTCACACAATTTGTTGTTTAAGATTGATATCCTACACATCAAATTTTCCAATTAAAGTTGGTTACCTTGTGTAAGAGAGGGGGACCACCCACTGCAAGGCCCCAGGTCACGAAAGGCCAAGAGCGAAAAGGTTGCCCTAACTTACCTCAGTGTAAAGGATGGCTAGGATAGAAGGGATGAGAATGATGAGGATTTGTGTCCTTCGATCACTCTGCAATCCTGAGAGCTGAAGGGAGACTAGAGGAGTCACTTTCCAGAGTCAACTCTATGTCTCTGATAGCTCTCTATCCGAGGACAAAAGCACAGTTCTGGGATGACAGCGTGGCATGCTGGTGTCTCACAGGTACGTTGGTGTCCGTACAGCCAAAAAACCAGAGAAATGAGGTTGGAATCCCGAGAAAGGACTGATAGTCTAGTCTAGTAGTTTCAGGAAGTAAAGAAAAAGACTAAGAAAAGAGAACTTGGTAAATACAGACATGATAAAAGAAGTATATTACCACAAGGGTGACGAAGATGATTTCGTAGAACAATCCTCTCTCTATCTTGTTTCGAGATCTCTCCACCTGCACACAACAAAGAGGGAAAGTGTTGGGGCTGTTTAGGGGCTTGCCTCAGTCAAACCCCCATCTTGGTGTTTTCACCTCCATAGACAACCAAGTTTGCAATGATAGAAATAATGAGAAAGGAAGGAAATACAAGCTACGTATGCAAGAAACACTACAAAACAATATGTGCTTACTCAACCAAATACGATAGAGGAGATGAGAGGAGCTTACCACCTCCATCCAAAGTGCTCAAGGCTTGTGGAGGAATGAATGAGATGAACTCAAGCCTCTGTTGTCGTGGTGTATGTCCTACGGTCGCACTATTAGAGTGATGGAGTGGTAGATTGCTACCATGGAATGAAGAATGCTGCTACAAAGCTTGAGTGGATGTTCGAAAGAGTGGAGAAAATGTGAAGTGATGAACTCAAGATCTCACAAAACTCTCTCCAAACTTCTGCTGAAGAGAGCTATGGATGAAAGAGTGAATATTATGAAGAGATGGATGAAAAATGACCATATTCGGGTTGGCCAGCCGAAGAGGAGCATTACACTTCGAATCCCAATAAAAAATGTAACATCTCTACAAACTCCAGCCGTAGGAATCTACTAGGGATGTAAGCGCGCTGCACGGGCGTCCCCGATAGAAACGCCCCCACTAACACACAAATAGGGTGCAAAGTGGAATGCAAGCAATGGGCTTAAGTGGAATTAAACCCTCGCTTTTGGTTTTCTAAAGTGTAAAGGGGTGAAAGGAGAATTTGCGTTAGGGGTGCAAATTCATGCTCATACATTTTTCCCCCACTTTAGGGAGCATGAATACTGATGAGTGCTTCGATAAAGTAGAGTAGTAAGGAATTAATAGAGTAAGAAATGTATACCTGAACCGACGAGGAAGCAGAACACGGTCTGACAAACCCAAAAGTGTAGGAAAGGACTTCATAGTTCTGTGAAACCACAAAGCTAAAGTATGAAAGTGCGTTACAGGCTCACGGTCTTGAAAGGGAGGTATCCTTCAAGAACTCTCACATGAAGGAAACCAAGAAAATCACCTTACAACCCCGCAGACCTGTAAGGAAGGTATCCCCCAAGAACTCTCACATGAGGGAGACCGAGTGAAGTGCCTTATAGAACCGCAGACCTACAAGGAAGGTATCCCCCAAGATCTCACATGAGGGAGATGGGGTAAAGTGCCTTACAAACCCGCATACGTGCAAGGAAGGTATCCTCCAAGAACTCTCACATGAAGGAGACCAAGCAAAGGGGACTCCATAGAGTCAAAGATGGCAACATGTTTAGCCGCAGATAGAACACATTAGGAAGCAACCGCGTAGGCCATTGAATGAATAGTCACGGAGACCATCGCTAAGTTGTAAGACTTTTAAAGGGGTCCCTCGGGAACCCTTCAAAAGGAAGGAGGGTCCACTCAAGGGATGCACTATTTGAAAAGTCAAGTCTATTCAGGTTGCCCCCAAGCTAGACCTAAAGATATGAAGACGGTCTAGTTGGGCTGCCCCCAAACTAAACACAAAGAAATGAAACTGACCTAGTTGGGTTTCCCCTGAGATAAATGCCATAGAACTTGTTGAAAGCTTTCAAAGGGGTCCCTTGGGAACCTAACGTGAAAGGGAGGGGTCCACTCAAGGGACACATTGTTCAAAAGTTACCATCTTCCTTCTCGAATCGACTCGTCACCAAGGAATCCTTTTAAAATATGTTCACTTCATCAAGGAATTCAAAAGGAAGGAGATGTACTCATGCGAGGGGAAGACTAAGACCATTCCTGCTTCGGAGGAGGATTCCCAAGTCCTTTCTTTATGAACCCATGATGAAGGGAACATGTTTTGTTAGGATTTTAGGTTGAGAATGCAGTTCTGATAAATAAGTGTGTGAGGGGTCTTTTGAGAAAATATTCGTTCGACAATGAATTCATTTTCCAAAGACCATGTAATGTAGAAGAGGCGTTGTTGCACACAAAAGGGACAACTCAAGCAAAGATGAGAGAAAGATAAAGAGAATAGATCACACATAAAGGGCATAGGGGTATTTGGTTTCGCGGGGTCAGATCTGCCTTTATTTATATATGTTAGGTAACCATGACAAGAGGAGAAAGATCATCAATCCCCAACCAGATCAGGAAGAATGCATGGAAGACAAAGTAAACAAAATAAAAAATTGGGTCAACATGGAAGGAGGCCTAAATTTTCCTGACGCTTTGCATCATCCCCAATATATTGAAAGTGAATCACAAACATGGAAGAATGGAGGTACATATAGAGGAAGGTTTACAACACAAACACCACTTGTATCCAAGCAACAACAAGGGTGACGAGGGTCATCCAAGCACATGTAGCATAATCATGGGGGAACACATCACAACACACACATCTAATCTAAAGATCAAGAAGTGGGTCTCCCCCTAACATTGGTCGACCAAGAGGTTGTCAACTTCCTACTCTAGATCATTGAAGGGGGAAGGATGATGAGCCTGCAATGTTGTAATGTTAAGGGGAGGAACTTCCGATCCTCTCACAACAAGGGCCAAGGCAGAGGGACCTGTGAGGTCTCCATCACTCAACTCTTGTGGTTCCAAGGTCAACGACCTTGCAAAGATCATTGACAAGGTAAAAAATTCATCCACCGAGTTAAACATGCATTTAATTGGAGTGCCATGCTTTACTTCAGTGGATGAAGGATTTTGCACTCGAGGTTCACTGCTAGGCTCACTGAGAGATTCGGGAGCGGTGACAAACTTGGGGGAGGTCGAGACTGGTTTTGTCACTAGGAAAAAACAAGTCAAATTGGGGTACCTTTTGGGGAAGGTGGGCTCTTCTTACGTCCTCCATTGTTGGAGGGGCCATGCTCTACCTTCTTCTTCATCAAAGGAGATAAATTCCCCACAGACGAAACAAGGAGGGTCAAGGGAGAAGAGGAAAGAACCACAATGGACACAACTAAAGTGTTCACCATGTCCATGGGCTTTGGGAAAGGCAAGACATATGAGACGAAAGTCAACAAGGGAGGATTTATCGAAGGAGTGATGAAAACTTGCACCCTTCTAGGTGCATGTGCTCTCACAATGGGAACCTAAAGAGACTCAGAGACAGAAGGAGGAAAAGAGGAGGATGCAGTGGGAGGTGCAACCTTCCCCTCCTCCTTCTTCTGTAAGGAGGCTTGCTCAGCTAGGAGAGCCTTTTTCCGACGCTTACGCTCATGCCCAAGGTAGTTTTTATGGCTCTTTGAATCGGAAGTCGAGATCTACAAAGGGACAAAAGGTTCCTGTTCAGCCATGGGAGTGTCCTCCACGACTGTTTCCAGTGGAAGGGAAAACTCCTAAATGGGAGGAGGGGTAGGTTTAGAAACGATGAGAGGAGTTGAATCTACCACTTTAGGAGTGGAACCTTTCCCGTTTGGGTGACACGAAGAGGTCGAGGGGCAAACTCTCTCTGTGAACCTTTCTTTCTACAATACAAATAGTACCAGGGTTCTAGGGACCCATTAGGAAGATCCGATATCTTGATCTTGGGCTTTCGCTAAGGAGGCATTATCAGAATCAATGGGTAGATCTCGGGCTTGTTCATCCAATACTCTTCCCAAGAGAGGGGAGTGGATGAGCCAGCTTGAGAGGAAGCAAGCTTTTCCTTTCCTTTTCGGGAAGAGGAGGTAGTTGGATGCTCTACTACAGGGAGGGTCAACTTCGGCTGCCCTTTTCCCCCAATTTTTTACTTCACATAGTTCTTGTAAAGTAGGTCCGTTATTTGCGGGAATGGACCGAATGGAGTGGGCCAAAAATGATCCAATGAGTATCCTCCATGAGATACCACATGTTGATATCTAGTGTCATGCACTATGTGCATGACACCTTCTCAGGAAAACTTAAGGCACTTATGAATCACGGAGGCGATCCCATTCATGGAAGCTAGCCAAGGTATGCCTAGATTTACTCTGAATAGGTTTGACTCAGGGATACCATCAAAGATCGTGTCTACACTCTTAGGTCCCACTAGGATGAACAATGTTATCGATCTGTAGGGTTTAAGAGAAAGTCCATCATGCGTGCGGATGATGGATTTTGTTTTGTCATACTCCTCCCTTTGTATGGAATTCAAGAGTAATGTCTCCTCCGAGATGACATTCACTCTACTCATGGGGTCGACAAAGACCCCTGTCACAATGTTGCCATTGAGGCGAGCGGGAATGTCGAGTGGAGAGGTTTACCATTTGCTGGCACATCTTGTAAAGTAAATTTTATATTCGGTGAACCAGTCACAAGGCAGGGAGAGGGAGTAACAATAACCATGTTAACATATGCCTCAGGGTGAGAGGTAGAATCAGCAGGATCGATAATCATGTTGGCATAATGTGATGGAAACAGGTCTGTGTATATTTGCAATTCATTGTTAGCTTTCGCCACTAATTTTTTCATGTTTTGCTTACCTTGATCAAGATGGATACTACCATCCTCGATGCGATCCTGTATCTCATAACATAGGCACATACATCGTTCGGTATCATGTCCGTTAACTTGATGGTACTAACAATAAGTATTCTCTTCATACCGGATAGGGTATGGTTCTCTAACTAGTTTAGGAGGTGGTAGGGTAAGGATCTTATCCTTCACTAACTTCTGCAAGATGGAAGAATAAGATTTTGATAGCTTCATAAACTTTCAGCCACGTCTGAGGCCATTGTTATCCACAACGGCTACTACATTCACAACAGTTTTACCCCTTCCTGAGATCGATACGATAGATCTTCCTTCAGAATGGGAGTGCGAGGGAGGACCCTCGAACTGAACCACCATTTTCTAGTACTCTCATAAAGCCGCACACAAGTGTGCAAAATAAGGATACTTCATGAGGGAAAACTTCTCTTGCCAAGGCCTTTGTAAGTTCCCTATGAAGACCTTCTGTACATCAAAATCGGGTAACGAATACGAGATCTGTGAGAAGAGTGCTTGGTACCATGCTATAAAGTCTGTAATCTTTTCATTATCCCCTTATTTGCATCTAACAAGGTTTGAGAATGTCATCTTTGGCCTGATCTTGGCTTGGAACTATCGCAAGAATTGATTCACAAGCTGATCGAATGTGAAGATGGAATTATCGAGCAAAGAACAGTACTAGTCTAGTATTGTATCTTTGAGGGATTGGGGAAATAGTTTGGCCATCGACGCATCATGATGGAAAAAGTCTATGCATAAGGCATTAAAGGTAGACACATGTGTCTGTGGGTCCCCTTTACCATCGTATTTCTTGAGTTTGGGAATCTCCATCCCTTGCGGGAAAGGATTGTTTAGGATTGCAATTGACAATAGGATGTGTCTGAAGAAAGGTTGGAAGATAGGCTGGGCTGAGGCTTGGGAAAGGTTCACCAACTAATTCTGCATCTTCCCTATATTATGAAGAAGGGTATTTAGAATAGGGTCATTAGAAGACATAGGACCAGTGGAATCACAGCCAGAGCCACCGCCATGACCACTACCGTGACTACCACCAAAGCCGCCACAAATATTGCCGCCACTAGTATGACCTCTGCTGGCGCCACCATCATGACCCCCGCCAGAGCCACCACTGACGCCGCTACCACTAGTGTGACTTTCGTTGGAGTCGAAGCCACCGCCATGAATTCCACTAGCATCGCTTCTGCCAATGCCACCCCCACTTCTGAAGTTTTTGCTGCTAAAGCCTCCACCCATCATTCTGCCAAATCCTCCACCATCGGAGGTGAAAGAAGGGGTGAAGTGAAAACCCAAAGGGTTCTTTCTTACTTTGATGGTCTCTAAACTTTTGTAAGTAGAGGGTATATTGACTGACGAGACCGTGTCAGCCATATACACGGATGTAGGAGGCATCGACATCTCCACTTGCCTCTCGCGTTCCTCGAAGAGGCCACCTCATATCATGCGACCAAGGCTCGAGGGGGCACATGCTTTGACTAGAACATTGAGAGTAGCTAAGAGTTCTACACCTGTCCGATCTTTTTCCACCATGTATCTTATTTCACCGATCACCTTAGCAACCCTAGCCAACTTCAGGTTGCCTTCTAGGTGATTTTCCAATGCACCTAACCCTTTATCAAGGCTAATGACGTACTCGTAATGGATATGTATTACCTCATGTTCATCTATGGATGAAGAGGTTGGCGGCATAGGTGGCAGCATAGGAGGAGTAGGGATGTGATCAGTCTCATCAAGAAATCTAGATTCGCCTTGCAATACGTGCTCTTTTGCGGAGAAACCAATTGCAGAACTAGAGAAAAGGCCGACAATGAAGCTAGAGGAGACCTTCGTCTTGTCCATCAAATGATGTTGCAAAATTCTTCTAAAAATATGCCCAGAGGTTGTAGACTGGGTCATGAATCTCATAAAATTTCACAACACACCAGGGTACAACAACCAAGAGGTATATGAGAAAAAGTTCGGGATGCTAACAAATGGATAGACATTGTTTCACGTTGGGTTCACCAAAAATGTAAGAGAGGGTGACCACCCACTGCAAGGCCCCAGGTCACGAAAGGCCAAGAGCGGAAAGGCTACCCTAACTTACCTCAGTTTAAAGGATGGTTAGGATACAAGGGATGAGAATGATAAGGATTATGTGTCCTTCGATCACTGCAATCTCGAGAGCTGAAGGGAGACTAGACGAGTCACTTTCCAGAGTAAACTTTGCGTCTCAAGTAGCTCTCTATCTGAGGATAGAAGCACGGTTCTGGGATGACAGCGCGATGCACTGGTGTCTCATAGGTGCGTTGGAATCCATACAGCCAAAAAAATAGAGAAAAGAGGTTGGATTCCTGAGAAAGGACTGATAGTCTAGTCTAGTAGTTTCAGGAAGTAAAGAACAAGACTAAGAAAAGAGAAAGGTAAATACAAACATGATAAAAGAAGTATATTACCATGAGGGTGACGAAGATGATTTCATAGAACAATCCTCTCACCAACTTGTTTCGAGATCTCTCCACCTACACACAACAAAGAGGGAAAGTGTTGGGGCTGTTTAGGGGCCTACCTCAGTCAGACCCCCATCTTGGTGTTTCCACCTTCACAGACAACTAAGTTTACAATGATATAAATAATGATAAAGGAAGGAAATACAAAATACGTATGCAAGAAATAGTACAAAATAGTATGTGCTTACTCAAATGAACACGATAGAGGAGATGAGGGGAGCTTACCACCTCCGTCCAAAGTGCTCACGGCTTGTGGAGGAATGAATGAGAGGAACTCAAGCCTCTGCTGTCATGGTGTATGTCCTGTGCTCGCACTATCAAAGTGATGGAGTGGTGGATTGCTGCAATGGAGTGAAGAATGCTGCTACAAAGCTTGAGTGGATGTTTGAAAGAGTGGAGAAAATGTGAAGTGATGAACTCAAGATCTCACAAAACTCTGTCCAAACTTCTGCTGAAGAGAGCTATGGATGAAAGAGTGAAGATTATGAAGAGATGGATGAAAAATGACCATATTTGGGTCGGCCAGCTGAAGAGGAGCGTTACACTTCGACTCCTAATTGAAAATGTAACGTCTCTGTAGACTCCAACCGTAGGAATCTGCCAGGGATGTCTACACGCCGCGTGGGCATCCCCGAGAGAAACGTCGCCATCAACACACAAACAAGGTGCCAAGTGGAATGCAAGTAGTAGGCTTAAGTGGATTAAATCTGTGCTTTCAGTTTTCTAAAGTGTAAAGGGGTGAAAGGAAAAGCAGAGGTGCAGAATACACTTTTCGAACGCTAAAACCTCAGAGAAGAAGTGCAAAAACCATCATTTAAAACTTTCTTGTGTTTAAGATGCACAAACATAGTATAATAGGAAGACAAAAAACATATAACAAAGATAACACCAGATATACATGGGAAAACCCTTATGGGAGAAAAACCCACCACACCAAGCAAAGTCACCTTGTATTACAATAAACAGATTACATACATAGTTACAAACTTCACTTTCTGGTATTTTCTCATAGCAACAACTCTCAGTCGACCACCTCCCAGACTACGGTTAGATACATTCACTGTTACAATGCTGTCACTTCATACAATGAACCACACTATCACTGTCACCTTAGTCTCTATAACCACATTTTCTGTTTGTTACAATCAACAACCGATGGTGTGTATTTAATTACATGCTTCTATGACAAGAAATCATCAATTTCTGATCAGACCAACTTGCAATCACACATCGGGCCACCCCAGTATTTAATCCCATCACAAATAATTACCTAAATCTAGGCTCTATCAACCCCTGAATCAGATCTTACAATTAATGCATGTATATCGCTTTTCAACGAATAGAGCTTTTGGCCAATAATTATTGATTTACAATAATGATGTAAAATCAATGAATGTAATCACGCCACGTGTCATAATGCCATTCATTCATCACTTTGACTGTTGAGTTAGACCGACCATCTAAGCCTTGAGCCCCTTCTACCGCATCACCCGCTAGACATTTGACCAACCCTCACGGTAATGTGGTGTACCGCGCTACTGCCCGTCGTTGACAAAGCCTCTGTGGTCTAGCGGTAGTCACACCACACTACTGTATTAGAGCCAGAAGACCCCTATGGTATGGCAGTGCCACCACACTATCGAGCCAAGGCAGTGAGACCATCGCGGTATGATGGTAAGAACTCATTCGATCGAGCACCACTGATCATTGCGCCACTGTCGAGCATTGTGAAGCCTCCCGCAGTATGGCGATGCCACCGCCCAATCGTGAGGCTTAGCGAAGCCTCCCGTGGTATGGCAGTAAACATCCAAGCCAACTGCCAAGCTCACCGCACAATCGTGCCTTGTCCTAATTGCCTATGCGGTAAGGAGGTAACCACCTACGCTGACTGCGACGGTTTATCGTACCTTGACCAAACAAACCCTACGGTAAGGAGGTAAGTGTCCACATCGATCGCCAAGCTCACCGCACCATTGCCAAGGAAGATGAGAGACTCCACGGTATGGCAATAACATCGCCCAACTACCGGATTGAACAAAGAGGCTCACGATAAGGCAGTAAATCACACAACCGTGCCTCCAAAGAAAGATCCCAACGGTAAAGCGGTAAAGGTCCTGAACTGAAGTTGAATTCGCCAAGTCTTTATTCAAAGGTTCAAGCTAGCAAGTTGAGGCACCTATTTCCAACAAGCTCCTACTTGACGGAGACTTACTGGCTTCCTCCAGACTTCGAATTTACTGATGATCATAGGCCCCAAGGCCCATCAAACTTGCGCACCATCTGAATTTTTCCATGTTCACTAGCTTTGTCAATGCATCAACAACATTCTTCAAAGTATCCACCTTATCTAAAGAGACCTTTCCATCCTCCACCATATCTCTAACAAATTGATACTGCACATCAATATGTTTCGTCTTGGCATGGAAAGTTGGATTTTTCACCAAGCAAATGGTACTATGACTGTCACAAAAAATAGTAATATGCCTTGCATAAAAACCAATATTAGAACACAACCGACTCAACCAAACAACTTCTTTGCAGGTGTGTGTTGCTGCCATGTATTCTGCCTCTGTTGTCGACAAAGCGACTGCATCCTACTGCTTGCTCATCCAACTAATTGCACCACCATTTAACATGAAAGTTTATCAATTGGTGGACCTTCTATTGTCAATGTCCCCTACCCAATTTGAATCCACATATCCATGAATGCTGAGAGTCCTTTGTGCTCCAACCAAATTGCCATGGTAAAAAAAAGCACATTCTGAAGTACCCCTTAGATATCTAAACACTCTTTTCACAACATCCCAATGTGTCCTTCCTGGATTCACCATAAATCGGCTAAGTAATCCCATTGCTTGGGAAATGTCTGGTCTTGTACAAACCATTGCATATATTAAACTGCCAACAACACTTGCATAAGGCACCCTAGTCATATCCTCCATCTTAGTAGCAGATTTTGGATAGTTTTCAACAAATAGCTTCATTCCCTGCAAAATTGGAACAACTAGCTGCTTGCAATCATTCATACTAAATCTCTCCATAACAGTGTTAACATACTTACTCTGGCTGACCCAAAGATTTCTGCTCTTTCTATCCCTGGTTATTTCCATCCCCAGAATATACCTTGTTGCACCCAGATTTTTCATTTCGAACTTTGTAGACAACTGAGACTTAAGATTAGAAATCATAGTCTTACTATTTCTTATGAACAACATATCATCCATGTATAGGGTAATAATAAGCGCACGATCATTTTCAGATTTGTAATACACACAATGATCAGATTTTGATCTTACAAATCCCATTGACAACACAAAAGTGTCAAATTTCTAGTACCACATTCTAGGCAATTGTTTCAAACCATACAAAGATTTGTTTAACTTGCAGACCGAAATTTATTTACCATTCTTAATGAAGTTCTCAGGCCGGGACATATAAGTTTCTTCTTCTAGCTCTCCATGGAGAAACGCTATTTTCACATCCATCTACTCAATCTCTAAGTCATACGCAACTACAAGTGACAAAAAAAATCTGATAGATGTTAGCTTAGATATAGGGGAAATATTTCTCCATAATCAATTCCCTCTACCTGGGAATAGCCCTTTGCAACAAACCTCACTTTATACTTTTCAACACTGCCATCTAGACCAGTCTTCTTCTTAAATACCCATTTATAGCCAACAGGCTTTCTCCCTTCAGGCAAAGGTACCAAATCTCAGGTTTCATTCTTTCTCAATGATTCAATTTCTTCATTCATGGCTTCCAACCAAGAATTTGAGTTAGACAAGTTAATTGCTTCTTTCACAGTCCTAGGCTCATCAGTGCTAGTAATCAAAGCATAGGCATAGTTTATATCCAATATAGAGAAACCATACCTATCTGGTTGATGTCTTTCATGTGTAGATCTTCTCACTAGCTGAGGTTGTGGTTCTTCTTCTTCAGAGCTCTCAGAGCTGCTAGAGCTCTCCTAAGTTTCAGGTACACTATGTAGTTCCTATTTTTTTGGAGTTTGAGGAATTTCAACTACATCATTCTTCTTTTCTCTTTGATCTATCTCTAACTATGGATCAACTATTGAAGGCTTCAACTCATGCAATATTACACTTCTGCTATACAAAAATTTCTCAGTATTAGGATTCCAAAGCTTGTATCCTTTCACACCAATGCCATAGACAATGAAAATACATTTAACAACCTTGTTCTCCAATTTAGATCTTTTCTCATTCGACACATATGCATATGCCTCACAACTAAAGACACGAATATGTCTTAGAGAGGGCTTCTTACTAGACCATTCTTCCAAAGGTGTCTTATCAGCAAGAGTAGAGCAAGGTGAACGATTTACCAGATAACATGCTGTAGCCACAACCTCAGCCCAAAACTTCTGCTCCAGACTAACACTGCTCAACATACTCCTCACCCTTTCCATTAGCATCATGTTCAACCTTTCAATGACTCCATTTTGTTGTGGAGTATAAGGTGTAGTTTTATGCCTTTTAATCCCATGGTCTTTGCAATATCTTTCAAAATCTGTAGAACAAAACTCACCGCCATTATTCGTCCTCAAACATTTAATTTTCATTCCAGTCTAATTCTCTAACAAGTTTTTAAACTCTTTAAAATGACTGAACACTTCTGATTTACTTTTAAGAAAGTATACAAATTCCCTTCTTGAATAATCATCAATAAAAGAAACATAATATCTAGACTTCAGTAACAAAGGAACATTCACTGGACCAAACACATTAGAATGAACATAATCTAGTACACTAGAAGATTTATGAGGACTCAAATAAAATGAAACACGATGTTGCTTTCCATAAATGCAATGTTCACAAAAATTGAACTCAAGGTTACAATCAACAAGCCCTTCAACAATATTTTTTATTTTTCAAGGTTTTTAAACCTTTATCACCTATGTGATCAAGTCTATGATGCCACATCATGGTCTTGTCTACTAGGAGTTTCACCTCCAAGGAATTTGCACTCAAAAGAGCTTCATCCTGCTTCTCTACACGAGCATCTTTTATTGACTTTACAGAGACGTTGTGAAATTGAACAAGACGTGCATCCAACTTGCACAAAGTGCCAGTTCCTACACCCTTAGCTAGCACCATTACGCCTCTAGCCATCTTACATCCTTTAATTGAGAAAGAAACTTCCACACCAGCATCATTAAGTGTACTGATAGAAAGTTTGTTACGAACCAAACCTGGTATGTGTAGTACATCACCAGTCTCTTTGATTCTTCCGTCAGGGAATTGTATTTTGACTCTTCCACAACCAACAATCTCTAGAGTTGAGTCACTTGCCAGATACACCTTTCCCCCATCATACTTTTCATACTAAGTGAGCCGCTCTCTGTGTGACATCATGTGGAAAGATGCATCTGAGTCAATCAGCCAGACATCATTTGATGCTTGAGTTGCCAAGGCTGCAATAAAGGCATCTGCATCACTCTAAGAAGAGTCATTGTATGAAGAGTTATTATTATTATTATTCTTCTTCTTCTTCTCCTTACAATCCTTTCGGATATGACCAGGTTGCCCATAGTTCCAGAATTTCACCTTGGACTTTTTACCAGGAAACTTTGATCTCCCTTCATATTTGGATTTAGACTTATTCTTCTTCTTCTTTCCTTTCTCCTTCAATCTATGCCAAACAACAAGATCCTCTTTGGCCATCTTTGAAGACTTCCTCCACATTTCTTCTGACAACAGTGAGGCAACCATGTCTTCCATTTTGAAAGTAGTTGTTGTACTTCCAATAGCCATTACAAGATGATCCCAACTGTCAGGTAACAAACATAACAAAAGCATGCATCAATCCTCCTCCTCTATCTTCACACCCACATACGCCAACTGAGCAACACTCATATTAAATGAGTTCAAATGGTCTGCTATAGATGCACCTTCTTCCATCTTCAAGGAGTACAACTTCTTCCTCAGGAATAAATTATTCACTAGAGACTTTCCTTGATAAATATCACCAAGTTTCTTCCTTAATGAAGCTGTAGTCTTCTCCTCATGGACATTCAAGAGTACAAAATCGGCCAGACTAAGTCTTATCAGACCTCTCGCTTTTCTATCTGCAAGATCTCAATCTTCTTGTTTCATACTTTATGGCATAGTTCCAGACACAACAATCCAGAGGTCTCTATCCACCAGCAAGTCTTCCATTTTGAGTTTCCACAACTCAAAATTATCGCCATTGAATTTTTCAATTTCTACTCTCCCTGAAGTACTCACCATCTCAAACAGAAAATGGTTCTCACTTTGTAAGACTCCCATTGAAACAGGATTATCACAAAAAACCAGCCCTACTAATAAGGATAACACAATTGGCTAGGCTCTTATACCACTTGAAAGGAAAAGCAGAGGTGTTGAATACACTTTCCTAATGCTAAAACCTTAGATAAGAAGTGCAAAAACCATCATTTAAAACTTTTTTGTATTTAAGATGCACAAACACAGTATAAAGGAAGACACAAAAACACATTCACAAAGATAACACCAGATATACGTGGGAAAACCCTTACGGGAGAAACACTAAGCAAAGTCACCTTGTATTATAGTAAACAGATTACATACATAGTTACAAACTTCACTTTTTGGTATTTTCTCACAACAACAACTCTCAGTCGAAAACCTCCCAAACTACAGTTAGATGCATTCATTGTTACAATGCTATCACTTCATACAATGAACCACACTATCACTGTCGCCTTAGTTTCTATAACCATGTTTTCCATCTGTTACAATCAACAACCAATGGGGTGTATTTAATTACACACTTCTACAAGTAATCATTGATTTCTGATTAGACCGCTTTGCAATCATGCATCGGGCTGCCCCAACATTTAATCCCATCACAAAGAATTACCTAAATCTGGGCTCTATCAACCCCCGAATCAAATCTTACAATTAATGCATGTATATCGCTTTTCAATGAATAGAGCTTTTGGCCAATAATTGTTGATTTACAACAATGATGTAAAATCAACGAATGTAATCATGCCATGTGTCATAACACCATTCATTCATCACTTTGACTATCGAGTCAATTCGACCATCTAAGCCCTGATCCCCTTCTACCGTGTCACCGCTAGCCATTTGACCAACCCTCACGGTAATGCGGTGTATCGCGCTTTCACCTGTCGTTGACAAAGGCTTTGCGATCTGGCGATGCTCACACCGCACTACCGCGTTAGAGCCAAAAGACCCCCGCAGTATGATGGTGCCACCATGCTACCGAGCCAAGACAATGAGACCACCATGATATGACGGTAAGCACTCATTCAACCGACCACCAATGATCACCGTGCCACCGCCGAGCATTGTGAAGCCTCCTGCGGTATGGCGGTGCCACCACCCAACCGCGAGTCTTAGCGAAGCCTCCTGCGGTATGGCGGTAAAATCCAAGCTCACTGTGTAGCTGTGCCTTATCCCAAAGGCCTTCATGGTAAGGAGGTAACCACCTATGTTGACCACCATGGTATACTGTGCCACCGTGCCTTGACCGAAATACCCCCACGGTAAGGAGGTAAGTGTCCACACCAATCGCCAAGCTCACCGTGCCACTACCAAGGAAGACGAGAGACTCTGTGGTATGGCGGTAACACCACCCAAATGCCAGAGTGAATGAAGAGGCTCGTGGTAAGGCGGTAAACCGCGCAACCGCGCCTCCAAAGAAAGATCCCAGCAGTAAAGTGACAAAGGTCCTGAACTGAAGTTGAATTCGCCAAGTCTTTATTCAGAGGTTCAAGCCAGCAAGTTGAGGCACTTATTTCCAACAAAGGGGAATTTGCATTAGGGGTGATAATTCATGCTCATACACCTTGGTGAGTCTTCCCACCATATCATTATGCTAGTTCCATCGACATAGAAACATCAAACTATTCTAATGATCTATCACTTCCTCACTGAGATTTCATGAGAGTATACTAGTATTACCGATGATGACATCCTGTCTTCATCCCCTAGACAATAATTTTCTACATACCTTGCAAAATCTTACTATCTTTCATTCTAGATTATAGTGGTTCCACATCAGACAAACAATTTTGTCATTCCAGTATCTCCTGAATATGACATCAATTTACCTCAATTCATTCCTTAATCTTCCAAAATTTGGTACATAGGTTCTTTCTCTGATTCATAATAGTCCATCGTGACTAAGTAAAACCTCTTCCATGGGCTTATGCCACATTCGATTCTCAAAATATATTGGTTGGATATTATTGAGGAGTTATAGCTCCTTCATCTTAGTGTGTCCATACCTTGGATTTCATTCGTCCTTTAATCATTTCCAAAGTTGTAATCCAATTTTCAGCTCAATCTATCTCTTCTAATGAGCATTATATTAGTTGAGTAACAATTCTTGTTAAAAAATATCAATAATTATTACATACCTAGTTACCAAGATTGAACGTTTTCATTGGTCAAGTGCCTCTAACTTTTCTTGACCATACCAAAATTTTCACTAATAATTCAAATACCTTAACCTTTAACTTCATCAATGTTGTTGTGGTCATTGAGTACAAGACTTCAAGTATAGGGTTTTTGAACCAAGTTTTACAAAAAAATCAAAATTTCTCCTCGACTAAAAAATACATCATTAAAATTCATTGAAAAGGGAACTTATCTGAGTCCATCTACTCTCCTTCTTCCCCCCTTGGTTTTTCCAAGATATTAGATCATCTTAGAGTTGAACTCTTAACAATCATTCATTCTCTCTAAATTGATTGAATTGATTTAACATTCCTTGTTGCTGGCTTTTGATAGTTTATTGATAATCAAAAGTCAACAACAAGGAATGTTAAATCAATTCAATCAATTTGGAAAGAAGGAGAGTAGATGGACTCAGATATGTACCCTTTTCAATGAAGTTTAATGATGTATACCCTCCATGGTATGCCTTAATATACTTTTTTGTTTCCAAAATTAGACTCTTCATCACCCTCTAATATCTCATAATCAATAGTTGGATTCACAATAATGAGATCTAATGAATAATCAACAACTTTTCTAGCTAAGAGATACTCTAATATTTAATTCCAATTATTTTTTCTATGTATACTAATAGCCTTTTAACCATATTTAATTTCCCATTGGATCATCTTCAAATGATCATTTAAGGATCTAAACATAAGTTTACTCTCATTGATAAGTTGGTAAGTTCAATTTGAACTTCAACCAACTATGTTCTAGCCAAGCCCTTATCAGATTAGTCTGATTTTCTTTCCAAGATTTTACCTAGCAATCATCTTTCTAAGTAATTTTCGCCCCAATTCTTGGTAATTTCTCTTTTTCCCATAACCTTATACATGGTCATTCGATCTATTTTCCCTATTTTAATTAGAACTCCAAATTGACCTTGCCTATTCTAGTTGGTGGGAATATGTCCACTTTCATCTTCACCTTTTTAAGTTGCTTCCCTTTTTTGACCAATCTGGTATCTAATTTCTATTCTAAGGTATCAAATTCCACTCTTCATTTCGATTAATATTGCAAGATCTTAACCTTGTACTAAATCAGGTTTGCCAGAGGGTTATTTTTCCTCCTAGATACCTCTCTAGTTGATTTTGATTCATAAAATGTTGACTTCCTACTTTGATTGAAGTTTCTAATTTATGCTAACAATTAGTTCTTTTCCAATAAAGCATACTCATAGATTCATAATATCCTTATTTAATCCACCATCATAGAATCTTTACAACTACAAGTTGCTATTAGTAAGAGGGGTTTACTTCAATTCTTTCTCACCCTTAAAGTCATTTAAACAATTTTGTAGTTTGGAGGTACACATCAATAGTCCCCCATAACCTTTCTAATGAACCTTGTTTCATATTTTCCGCAATCCAAGGGTGTTTCTCAATAAGTTGTGGTTTTAGGAGTTACAACTCCAAGGATGATTCTTTTCAAGTTCCAAATTTAGACAGGTTTACAATAAAATTAACTTCCTTATTGTTTCCCTTGTTCTTCTCCCCTTGCCATCTTGGCATAAGAACCTTTCAGACACTATCCATTGATAATATTTATGTAGTACTTACATAATAAGCTCATAGGTTCTACAGTTGAACCTAGTAGCTCTAATAACATGTGTAACATGCCCATTGTTGTACCCATTGTTTTTTACCATGTTTTAACCTATATGTGAATAAATATAGCAGTTAAAATTTTCTTTTCTAATTCAATAATAATATGCACATTTGAAATAATCTCATTCCAAACTTTCCCATTGCATTACAATGAAACATTAAAAAAAAAACCAACAATCATATTACATAATTCCATGTAAAGATAACATTATGATTTCCATAAAAAATGGATACATGTTTACATACATAGCTTCAACGAGCTTACTGAAATACAAAGATACAAATGGTCGAGATGTCCCAACATTGGCGCATACAATCTAGATGTCCCCATTCCTTGGTACATACATTCTAGGTGTCCCCAATACTGATGCATACATCCTCAAATCTTGGCCGCCAACTACATGAGGCAAAGCATCACTCAAGAAATTTTCTACCAACCATAGACTTATTGTGGTCCCCCACACATATACCAAACTGGTAAGATGGCCCTACCCTTTTATGAAGAGATTGGTTTGGTAATCTCATAATCCTAGCCTTCTTCGAGCATGGTGTTGTGTTCTACATATCTAGAGCTTCCATACAATGGCTCCAACCTACATGTATGACAATCTCGACCTAGTATGCAAACCTAGATCACAATGAACTAACAGTGTAAACAATGGCAACCTACACTACTTTGGCCAAATTATTCATCACCCAGTACTTCGAGTGGAGGTCACACACTCACCCACCTTTCTAGCTCGATTTGGTTTATGACCATTCATACTCTTTACACACATACTATCTAAAAAGGAAGTGATTAAATAATAACTTGACTAACTAGGTTACACCCTTTCCTATGGATTATCCTAACCCCAGGAATAACCCAATTAACCATACGTGTATTCATAATGTCACAACATTTAAATGGCTCGATTTTAAAAGGTATGATCTCAATAATAAATCACTACATTTAAGAGTGTAATCTCAATATTAAATTGACTCCAATCAAATACTTATAATCAAAAATCAAATGATAAATTAGATCATATAGGTTAATCCCAACCTATTTTATTTAATCAATAATCAAGTAAACAACCCAACCAAATATGTTATTCCCAACCTATGGTTTCAGTAATTGTGAAATCATAAAATAACTCTCAAACTCTCAAAGCTCTTAGACTACTCTCACACAAAAAACACAACAGAATAACAATGACAAAATTTGAATGAAAAGTGTAACAAATGGTAGAGAGAGAACCTCTATATATACTAAAATTTGAGCATCCAAAGGCTACAAACAAGCTAATAATTTTGTCACCTTTCTTCTCCTGCAACGACTCAGCTAATTAAACTCTTAGATTGCAACACATGACAATCCTCACATTTCCAATGGTTGAGTCAACTTAATTCATGCGAAAACATGACTCTTTTACTAACTCAAGGGACAACAATGCCTTTCAACAGGTTTGCTACTTGATTTTCAAGTCGACTACCTTCTTATATTTCTGCCAACTTTACATTGACCGAGTTTTACATTTATCATAATGGTGTACCTGTACATGGCTTGGGTTTAGACTTCTACTGGTTTCTAATTTCCACAAAGTTTGGTGCCATATATTCATATTGTAGACATGTAAAATTGACCTAACACTTATCACACATACAAAATGACAAATTCTCATCATCGACATCATTATCATCAAACATCACTGCATTTCACATCAAAAGCATAAAAAACCCTAATTTCCTCTATTAATTAAATAATTATACATTATTTAATTAATTCACTTTTTCATCATTTTCGACGAATTAAATAATTTTATTTATTTAATAAAGTCCTAAAACCCTAATTTCTACTATTAATTGAATAGAATGACATTATTTAATTAATTCACTTTTTCATCAATTTTGACTATTTTAATAAAGTACATTTATTTAATATAGTCCTAATCTAACTTTATTCCTCTTGATTAATTAAATAAACACCAATTATTTAATTATGTCGCTAAATTCACTTTATTCCCCTAAGCTGGTTAAATTATTAAAACACAATAATTTAATTAAATCACTTTCCCTCCAAATTTGAATAATTCGAATAAACTATTCAAAATATCATCAAAAATCAAATCAAAGTAATGCAACTTTGTTTGCAAAAGTCAAACTTGATTTGCACGTTCAACTCCAAAAAGAATTAATTAATTAAATCAATTATTTAATCATTCTCAACCACTTTCTTGATAGAGAAAATTACGAGTCACTAATTGCTCAATATTTTTCCTAACAGATCAATCTATTTCCTGACTGATCAATCTATTCTTCAATCCCATAGATTATTCAATTTATTTCTTCAATCACACTAATTACATAATCAATTTGCATAGATTATGCCCATCTAAATCCTCTCAACATCTTTCGACCGTCGATCTAGATATTCTACAAAGCAATCGAGAGCGTTCATTCAGAATCACAAATTCTATATAACAAACCTCTTCCTTCACAAAAAACAATTAGAGAATCAACATCATTCATACAACAAAGTAATGCACGAATCCTAATTGACATTGACAAAGCTTCAAACAACATCTTTGATCAAACAAACACACACTCTTCAAAAGCTCTCACACACAACAATGGAGGCTTCACATCTTCACGAACACACTCCGACATGGGATGGTAATGCTATTTTTTTGGATTTCAGTCATTGCTCTTAGTAAATTACTTTCTTGATTTCCTTAATAATTTAGCTTCATTTTGTGAGTGAAGGAATGAATCTAGATCATTATTTTGAATTAGATTAGTTTCTATTCTTTGTTTTGATCTTATTTACACTCAGCGATTTCCCCCTCACATATTTTGGCATTCCAGATGGGATCACGGTCCTTAACACTAACCATTTTTTAAGCAAAAATTCAAGTTGTAGGTCTCGAAAGTGCTATGGAAAATGTTAGAGTAATAGGTTGTTTACTTTATTTATTTAATCATATTGATTAATTAATTAAGTCACCTTTAATTTATTTTCACTTAAGCTAAAATTAGGCCCTTAATAATTAATTATTCATCCTAGGGTTCTCACCTTTAGTTTTTTGATCTCCTTTTATAAGGATTGATTTTTTTATAATTATTCAATTCTTGATTATGCATGTGAGTACAAAACTTGCATTGACTAACAAAAGATCAACAAAACGATGTTAAACATGTTAGTAACACAAATTTAATGCTCCCTATGAGACTCTTCAGCTAATTTAAGAGAAAACATGAAATACACAAGGAAACGACACAAATGAAGCATGTAATCCGACTTAAACCAACAAAACCTTCATCCCATAGGGGAATTGGTGCTTCTTTGATGTGGAAAGAAGCCCTTTCCCAATCCCTTGATAAACTTGATGAGTTGTTGAAGATTCCAAGATGAAATTGACTATAATCTAGCTATGAAACTTAAAAATGATGAAGAACTAAGAACTTAAATGGCTATAGTGATTATGCATGAAGTTGTGTCTTCAAAAATGCCTAAGATTGTGGATCCAAATATAATAGAGAAGGCCTCTATATATAATGAAGAAGGTTGGAGGATTGAAGAATACGATGAATGTGGGATTAAGATTTGAACCAATGACATTGTGTCACTTGTCAACATGCTCATGAAGGAGAGTGGAGCACATTTTGAACAATGTGCATGCTAAATGCATGTAGGTGGAATTTGAATTTGAAGAGGTGACTTGAGTAAGAGGAGGTGTAAGAGGAATTAATGCCAAGTTGGCTCAAGGAGAGGACATGTAAGAGCTTTTAATGCCAAGTTGGAGGAAAAAAGTCCTTTAGGAGGGAGAATTCAAATAAGTGGAATATTCCAAGAATATGCCATATTTGAATGAAAATAGGAGGAATTAATAAATCAAATAAATTGATTTACATATGCAACTTGCAAAAGCTAGAGGAATGGAGGATTAGTGTTAGGAGTTGATTAGGATTAATTAACTTAGATGAAGTTAGTTGATTTGACATTTGATTTAGATATTTGAGTTTATTTAAATCAAATGAGAGGATATTTGAGATATTGTTAATTTAATTAAATAAAATGATTTATTCAATTAAAAGAGATGACATTAGCATCCAATTAAATAAAACTATTTTATTTAATTAAAAGAAGACATTAGGATTTAATTAAATAAAGATAATTTATTTAATAAAAGAAGAACATTAGGGTTTAATTAAATAAAGTTGATTTATTTAATTAAAAGAGGCAAATGATGAAATAATTTGATAAGGTTCATTATCTGATGTTAAGAAGAATTTTGATGAATTTAATTAAATAAATATTATTCAATTAAATGGTTAGTAAAGAAATGATTAAGGAAGAATAGGTGTTAGTGAATCAGGATCGAGTGTATGATATCAATTAGGATATTCGAGTGTCTACATATTGCCCCTCTTTGAAACAATGTACATACTGCGTTGGTTCAAAGAATAACCATGCCGAGATCAAAATTCATTTTTTTTTGACTTTTTTTGGATGAAAATTTTCTAAATTTTTTCAGATGCACCATTACTGCCCTAGCGAGAAGAATTATGCTGGTATACTGCCCCCTTGAGAGATCGAGTGAAAATGTTAATTTTCTGATTGAGATAGCGATAAAATGTGAGAGGAGTGGTTCTACTGATCAGAGGATGAAATATAATTCTTTAGAAAGACCAGATATTCGATGTAGACAATTTTGATGATGTATAGATAGTCATCGACCATGGGTAGCCTCATGTATATTTTGAGATATCACACAAATTTGGATAGAAATGGTAGTAAAGATAGAAGAATAAGAAGAATAAGATGGATGGATTAACCCTTGATTCCTAAAAGATGCAGGAGTTCAACAAGTCTATGAAGCATTAAGACTTTATTAGATATGAGGATGAGAGATTGATGATGTTTTTCTTATCAGAGATTGGGATTTTAAAAGAGCTTACTTACCTTATGTTTGATAGCACACATAGATATGATGCATCAAGGTATAAAGAACCAGGATGGCATTGTACCTAGTGAGATGGACTTTGAATCGATAATCAGATAGGAGTATCCCTGTTCACACTTGGCATACAAAAACCTTACTAGGATGTAATTTAGCTATTTCAAACATCTTGGACCAAAATACAAAGAGGAAAAACCTAACAATGTAATAGTCAACAAGATGTCTAAAACATCCTCCGTACAAACCGAACAAAGTTAGCATGACCAAGGTTATATTACAAGAATATCCAACAAGCACAATAGACAAAAGATAATGATCGATGCCCCATTCCTTTCTCTCTAAATATTTTAGATAGACATCACCGAGAGGTCATGGGAATAGGCACAATAAGATAAATCAAAGAAAAGATCAAGTGAACAAACAAGTCAATGTTCTTCATACCTCTAGCCAAGGGGATGTGTTTTGTTTAGGATAAGTATCCAAAGTGATTTGCCAAAGATAATGCCCATTATAGGAAGGATGCATCCTAGGACATGTTAGTGGATGGTGGCAAGTTGATAGGTTGTTTGAAAGGATGTTGATATAAGGTTGAATGACATGTTTGTGAATGATCAAGAGTTTGATTTTGCATTTAAAAGTTTGTTGTTTCAATTTTGATTTTACGTTTGTGTAAGAGAGGGGGACCAACCACTGCAAGGCCCCAGGTCACAAAAGGCTAGGAGCGGAAAGGCTGCCCTAACTTACCTCAGTTTAAAGGATGGTTAGGATAGAAAGGATGAGAATGATGAAAACTATGTGTCCTTAATTCACTCTGCAATCCCAGGAATTGAAGGGAGATTGGACGAGTCGCTTTCCAGAGTCAAATCTGCATCTCAAGTAGCTCTTTGTCCGAGGACAAAAGCATGGTTCTAGGATGATAGCGCGGTATGCTGGTGTCTATACGACCAGATAACTAGAAAAATGAGGTTGGAATCCCGAGAAAGGACTGATAGTCTAGTCTAATAGTTTCGGGAAGTAAAGAACAAGACTAACAAGAGAGAAAGGTAAATACAGATATGATAAAAGAAGTATATTACCAAGAGGGTGACGAAGATGATTTCATAGAATAATCCTCTCGCTAGATTGCTTTGAGATCTCTCCACTTGCACACAACAAAGAGGGAAAGTGTTGGGGCTGTTTAGGGGCCTGCCTCAGTCAGAACCCCATTTTGGTGTTTCCACCTCCATGGACAACCAAGATTGCAACGATAGAAATAGAGATAAAGAAAGAAATACAAGCTATGTATGCAAGAAACACTATAAAACAGTATGTGCTTATTCAACCAAATATGATAAAGGAGATGAGAGGAGATTACCACCTCTGTCCAAAGCACTCAAGGCTTGTGGAGGAGTGAATGAGAGGAACTCAAGCCTTTGCTGTCATGGTGTTTGTCTTGTGCTCGCACTATTGGAGTGATGGAGTGGTAAACTATTGCAATGGAGTGAAGAATGCTACTACAAAGCTTGTAAGTGGATGAATGAAATATGGAGAGAGTGTGCCAACTTGTTCCAAACTTGAGAATGGAAGAATGAAGTGAGAATATGAAGGAGAAGATGAAAAATGACCATATTCAGGTCGGCTAGTCGAAGAGGGGCGTTACACTTCGACTTCCAATCGAAAGTTTTGTAATGTCTTTGTAGTCTCTAGCCACACAAATCTGCCAGGGACGTAAGTGCTCCTGACAGACATCTGTGCATCGTGTGGGCATCCCCGATAGAAATTCCCCCATTGACACACAAACGAGGCATCAAGTGGAATGCAAGCAGCGGGCTTAAGTGGAATTAAAGCTCCACTTTCAGTTTTCTAAAGTGTAAAGGGGTGAAAGGGGAATTTTCCTTAGTGGTGCAAATTCACGTTTATACAGTTTGAAGTTTGCTTTTGCTGATTGTTGTGGTTGTTTCTATTTGTTTTGTCAAAGGATGAAGGTGACGATTGATTTATTATGGATGAGATTATTGCGGGTGAAAGCGAAATGGGATAGATGGATTTTTTTGAGTTTTTGATGTTTTGAGGCTGTTTTTGGTATTTTTTGAGATGTTTTACAAATGTTTTGATTTTCAAAATTTCCAATGTTTTTGTGTTTTATGAGATTTTATGAATGTTTTTGGATTTTTGTGTCTTAGGGGCCGATGAAGGATTAGCCTTGCCTATGTTTAAGATTAGAGATAGCGTAGTTCAAATATCATGTTTTAATTTTTTTTGACCTGTTTTGGGATTTTGACATGTTTTGGATGTTTTTGGATTTTGCATGATTTTCACGACTTGGATATGAATATGTGGGAGGATATCAACAATCTACTTTGGGATTTTGTTGAAAGCCAAGCTAAGGTTGATTGATCAGATTGAAGGATTGATGATGATAACATTTTTGAGGATACACAACAATGCAAGGATAGTGTTAAGCAACACTAGGATTAGGAAGGATATCCTGAGATGATGATGGATTGATTGGATTTGATTGATCAGGATTTTGAAGCTTGATTTGGAACAAAATTGTTTTGATGTGACGCTGAAGTGCAAGTTTGATGCGACTAATATTGATTGTTTAGATTGATGTTCGATGAAAGATAAAGCCTGATAAGGAATATCTTCTCATTAAAAGATGCCATGGGTTTATGATTTACATTTTTTTCTCCCAAATGCTTTGACCAATTTGATTTTTATGCTTGTCAATATTTGGATTACCACATAAGTTGGAAGATATAGATCAAGTTTTATTCCTGAAGCAAAATGTAAAAATTTGCCCCCAGTGTCTAGCAATGTATGAAAGGCCATGGGTGGATTCTTGAATAGATGTATGGATGGATGGATATGGATTATCTTGCGATAAGATAAGGTGTTTGAAAAGAGGATGCTTATTTAGATAATGCTTCATGGCTTAGATAATATTGGATCAAATAGGATCAATGAAAATGACACACGTCAAGATGTTTATCATAAGCAAGTGTAAAGTGTGCACCAAAAATTTACCAAGATCAAGATAATGTGGAAGATGGATGTAGATAGATGAAAATGGATTGGATAAATGGTTCGTGGATGAATGGATTTATTATGGATGAGATGGACAGAATGATGGATTTATTATGGATGGGATGAGATGCTTCTAACTAAACTGGTGCATGTAGATGCTCAATTCTACACATGATGCCTATTTGCCAGGTTTTCATCATGGTACCTATCCAAAGTGCCACCATAGTGGTTTTCACTAGAGGATGATTTTTATTTTTACTAATTTTTTGATTTTTTTTTTAATTTTTCTAAAAGATTTTAAGCTCATGCTGAACCACCTGGTGGTGTCGATGTAGATTCTTCTGTCATAATGTTCCATCGATATCCTTTTTGAAGAAGCTGCTTTGCCAAGATACATGCACTTGAAAGCAAAATTTGAGATTCTTGATCTGCTTTGTTGATATCGGAGTTAACTTTGTCTTTGTGCGCACATCACTATAGAGTGCCTTCTGAATCCTTATGATGAAGGGTTCCTGCCAATACATGGTCAATGTGAGAATTGGATATCATGCATGGAGGCGTGGATGGTGGAGTTTGTTTAGGAATAAAAGATGGATTGGTTGATATTTTGGAACCTTTGACTCTCCAAACTTGGGAAGATGAGCAATGATCGGTGGATACGAAAGTGTACATGGAATTAGGACCAACTGCTTGATATACTTTGTACATTGCTTGAGAAGCCTACTTTTGCCTTTGTGGAAATATTTGATGGATACTTTTCCCTTTTTTATTTTTCCCCATAGTTTCTTTGACTAATGGAGTTTGATAGGGATGATCTATCTTTGTATTCTTTGGTATCCATGTGTACTTGATTTTTCCTTCATGCTTCACTACTTCTTTTTATTTGATGAAATTCTCATGCTTTGATTCAAATATTTTTTTGATGTTGGTCCCACTTTGTAGATGGGGTGATGGGTGGATGAAGATTCATGACGTGCTGGTTGTAGTATTGGCATTGGTTTCATCATAAGGATTCTTCATGCTCCTTGTGTTGATGTTTGCTTGAGACATAGTTGCCCCCAATATGGAAGTAGTAGCTTCATGATTTGATTCTACCTATTTTGAGATATCCTATTGAGCAGGCATCCTTTGATAAATGACCACTACAGATGATGTTATTTCAATTTGCTGCTATGCTGGCTCTGGAATATCCTATTTGATCTGACCTATTTCCTTGAGTGGATAATGTTTAATATCTACATATATGACATCCTCAATTTGAATTCTTGATGTTTACAACTCAGTCTGACTGTAGGAATTAATAACCTACTCCTTTTGTGTAATATTGTCAGGAGTAAAGGAATCTTGTTCTAAATGAAGATCATCTATGTGTCCATCCAAAGAAAGCATCTCATGGGTAGATGGAGGAGTATGTGCTATATGGATATGATCATCATTTGTGACATCTTGTATAGATAGGAGATTTCCCATTAGATCATTTTAGTATTGTGGAGATACAAATTCTTGATCTTGGTTAATGTGAGAATTGCTTTTGACATACTTTGGATCAAATTTTTGACATGGGTCAATTTCACAAGATGGACTACTTATAAAGGGTTCTTGGACATCGTCATTAGGCATGGGAAGTGTCTCAATATCTTGTTGATCTTTGAGTGGACTTGGATCAAATTTTGAGTTGAGGATCCCTTTAGTATCTGTAACCATGAGGTCAAAGGATGTCAATATGTCCTGGAAAGGACCATTTCTAGACTTCGGTGAAAGATGTTGATCATGCTTTGGAATAAATCCTTGAGATATTTCCTCTAACTCATTAGGTGATGTAGAGACACTTTCAACATGATCATTGGTTGATAGATTATGGATTATGTCAATAGGATCAAATAGTTCTAACAATCCTTGAAATAGATCATTGTTTGGGGGGTTTTGATCATGACTAAAAAGTGACTCTTGATGTATGTTGATTTGATCATTGGATGAGGTGGAAAAATATTCAAGGTGCTCATTGATGGATAGATCTTGATCATTGTTTTCAACAATTGTGGTGGGGATATTGCCAATGTTTTCAACTATAGGATCAAATGATGTTAACATTTCTTGAATTGGATCATTGTTGGGTATTGTTGTTGGATTTTGATCATGATTGGAAAGTGACTCTTGATGTATGTTGATTTGATCGTTGGATGAGGTAGAAAAATATTCAAGGTGCTCATCGATGGATAGATTTTGATCATTGTTTTCAATAATCAAGGTGGAGAGATTGTCACTAATATCACTAGTGCTTGAGTCATGATCATTATCCTCAATAATTATTTTTCGTTGATCAATAAGGTCTTGGATGAGATTTTTGAGTTGAATACAATTTTATGTTTTATGAAGATTTTATCTATGATACTCACAATAAGATCCACCCCTATTCCAAGGGAATTTTAGGACAGAGTTGAAAGAACTTACTTTTGGAAGAGTGATGAGTTTTGCATTGAGTAGCTTTCTTAGCACTGTTTCGATTGGATCTCCAAAAGGAGTGTATTCACGTTTGTGATCTTGTGTGATTTATGGTTCTTGAGGTGATTATTTTTGTGCTTGATCTTGGAGATGTGGTGATTGGGTTTGTTGTTGATGTTGTTGATCTTGGTATCCAACCTCTTTACATTGGGGATATTATTCTTGATGTGGTTGTGGAAACAACTCAATGCTTTGATGACATGGTTTAACCAATGGAAGAGTGTATTGATTTTGGGGTGGAGATGTCTCTTGGTGCAATGAATCAACTATTTTGGTAAGTGTAGCAATTTGATCTCACAAAATTTGATCTTAACACCCTTGATATAGTTGATTTGGTTTTTGTTCAAGCAGATTTGGAATGTATACTTGTGGTGTTTGTATGGGATCATGGATAGATTGATTTTCAATAATGTTCTAATTTGGGATGATGTTTATATTTGGAATTATAGGTGAAATTGAACATTGTTGTGGTTGGGAATCACATTGCCTTGATTCAGGTAACTTTGATTTTGCATGGTGTTACCTTGACTTGGATCAATACCTGGAGTTGCTAACATATTGTTTGGAATTTGAACAACATTTGTATGATTTGCAAACATATGTATCCCAAAGTTTACCAAGTGTGGATTTGAAATGTTCATGTTTGGTAAACTTGTACTTGGTATATTTATGTTTGGAATGTATTGATTTGGCAGGATAATGTTGTTTGGAAGAAGACTCATGCATTGATGGTTTGGTTGATAGATTTGTAGGTTTTAACTTTGATTTAAATCTACCATAGGGAAAGGCGGTCCAAAATTTAGATTGGGAAAACTCACATTTGTTGTATCATTGAGGTTTGTAGGAGATAATGATCCCATGTATGGATTGTATAAATGCGAGTTTTGATAATCAATTGACATTGTAAGGCTTTGATAGTTTGGTTGATTTGGATTACTCATGATGTATGAATCGAGTTTATATTCCATGTTTTTCTTGTGTTTGACCTTGTTGAAAAAGTGAACCTCTAAGGTGTCTAGGACCGATGATGAGATGAAGGATGAAAGGGGTGAATGATATGGGTGTTTGAACTTTTGAGAACTTTGGATCAATGTTAGACTTTGGGATTTTTTGGATTTTGATTTTGATTTGGTTTGATTTGATTCAGATGATGGACTTGTAAATCCTAAGATGTTGGATGTTACCTTGGGATAAAATTATGCAAATGGATGATAATTTAACTAGGTGTATGAGGAAGGATTCATCCACACACACTTAGCCAAACAAGGTGATTTTGATGTTGATTTGAAGGATTTTACCAAAAGTCTAGTATGAATGATTTTTCCAATGGTTCAAAAGTTGTTTGTGAGATGGGATTTGATTGATGTTTGATATGGATGAAATGACCAGTTGTTTTGATCCTAAGTGAACCTAAGAGGGACTTATTTACAAGACCAAGGTTTTGAAGAACATGCTTTTGTATAAGATTACTTCAAACCAAAAGATCAATGTTTTCTCAAAAGACCCTAAGACAAAAGATAAACAAGCACATGTGTGGGGTTCAATTGATTTCATCTTGATTAATGAATTGATTTTACCACATCCAATGTCTTTCTTAAGTTTCAAACTGAATGTCTATGTCTCAATTTCTTTTCATCCCACAAAGTCCATTAAGTGGAAATCAAGAGAATCAAGGCAATAGTTCCCTATGTTGACTTTAGAGAGAGAAAATTGAGATGTAGGCCTAAATATTTAGAAGCCTCTAAGGATAAATCCTTAGGGACAAGTAGTAATACTTGAACTTTTCAAAGGTATTTTCTCTTTTTAAAGGGTTTGGAATTTTGACGATTTGTTGAATGTTTGTTTTATAATGTTTTAGATCGAAGAAAAGTGTTTTGATTCTATAGCAAGGCACAACCCTAGGATAAAAAAAGAAATATTTGTCGGATTCCCACTTGGATTTATCCATCTGTGCTTATTCAAAGTGGATGATTAGAAGCTTGACCACACTGGCTCCCCCTTTCTCAGCACACACTTTTTAAGTCAACCAAGCTTCAAATTCTCATGAATCTCCCATGAAAAACTCTTCATCTCTACTTTGAATCACAAGTACGTGGGGCGACTATGGAGGTCCGACCCCTTGAAACCAACAAATAGATAGGGATTTTGGCTTCTACATAAATTGGTTCATAATCAAGGCACCCGTTTAGAAGGCCACATGAGAGGCAAGATCAACCCATACAAAGAGTATCATCTGCTTGTTTGTAGGAGCTCATATAATGCTGAGATTTTCTCAACATTCAAATTTATATACCGGTTGGGAGTAGCTTGGCATTTAGCTTGTTACTAGTTTGAGTCGTCCCTTGGGGTGAGTAATTTTTCCCACCAAGGCAGGCTCTCTAAGGGTAAACAATAGTGAAGAAGTGCATTTTTAGTTCGACCAACTAACGCATTTAGGTGGGAGCACACACAATGCCTTTTATTCACACTCGCATGTTTTGTTCATTTTTAAAACCCAAATTTGAAATGTGGAGGCAATCTTTTAGACAACCTAATGCCACTAAAATGCTTTTGATTCTCAAGATCACCATGAAGTGTGAGAGAAGTACATACGCATTTCAATGGTATTAGTTTGTAAAAAAGATTACAAAACATGATAAACACATGTTCATTTTAGACCTCAAAAGCAATAGTGAGTTCTTTTTAAAGCACCAAATTTGAGTGTGAAGTTGATTGTTCAATTTTAGTCCCAAATCAAAATTCTAGTAAGTGTCTAAGGTTCTTTTTAACCCTTTGATTGTTCTTTTTTAAAGCCCAAACGAAATGTATTTGAGTCCTAAAGCTGAAGATAACAATATCCAAAGATGGGATTATAAATGCTCCCAAAGTGTTAAAGAAATCTTTTTTACAATTATGAAAAAAAAAGTGCCATAGGAAGCTCTTCTTGTTTTCTTCTTTTCCTAGACAATGGATATCAAATGCTTTTTCTTTCACTTCAATGCTCCATGCTCCTCTTAAAACCTAAAAGGCATGCTCAAAATGTTAGATGAGATCAAGAAACAAGAAGATGTGAGGGTTAGATGAATGATTAAGCATACAACCTTAAAATTTAGACCATGTTACAATGTGTTTTGAATTTAGGTGTAAAATTGAAATTTTTTAACTCTATCAAAGTTAAGAAACACCTACACCATTTCATAGCTTATGAAATTCTACCCCATTTAAAAAAAAAATCTTCGACAAAGACCTTCGAATGACCAAGATATGGCTATTTTAATATTGACTATAAAAACAACAAAAATAGAGTATATGCGCTAAAACAAAGGTTAGATGTGCTAAAAAAGAGGCTAGATGCACTAAAACAGGGGCCAAATACACTAAAACAGAGTCTAGATGCGCTAAAACAAAGTCTAGATGTGCTAAAACAAGGGTCAAATGTGCTAAAACAAAGTCCAGATGTGTTGAAACAAAGGTCAAATGCACTGAAACGAGGGTCAAATGCGTTGAAATGGAATTTGCGAATGGACCTGTTGATGAAACCTGCAAAAAATATTAAAAATGGGGCTCAGGCCCACAATGGGCACCAAAATGTGAGCACAAAACCTGCATTGACTAACAAAAGATCAACAAAATGATGTTAAACATGTTAGTAACACAAATCTAATGCTCCCTATGAGATTCTTCAGCTAATTTAAGAGAAAAAATGAAATAAACAAGGAAACAACGCAAATGAAGCATGTAATCTAACTTAAATCAGCAAAACCGTCATCCCATAGGGGAATTGGTGCTTCTTTGATGTGGAAAGAAGCCCTTTCCCAATCCCTTGATAAACTTGATGAGTTTTTGAAGATTCCAAGATGAAATTGACTATGATCTAGCTATGAAACTTAAAAATGATGAAGAACTAAGAACTTAAATGGCTATAGTGATTGTGCATGAAGTTGTGTCTTCAAACATGCCTAAGATTGTGGATCCAAATACAATAGAGAAGGCCTCTATTTATAATGAAGAAGGTTGGAGGATTAAAGAATAGGATGAGTGTGGGATCAAGATTTGAACCAATGGCATTGTGTCACTTGTCAACATGCTGATGAAGGAGAGTGGAGCACATTTTGAACAATGTGCATATTAAATGCATGTAGGTGGAATTTGAATTTGAAGAGGTGACTTGTGCAAGAGGAGGTGTAAGAGGAATTAATGCCAAGTTGGCTCAAGGAGAGGACATGTAAGAGCTTTTAATGCCAAGTTGGAGGAAAAAAGTCCTTTAGGAGGGAGAATTCAAATAAGTGGAATATTCCAAGAATATGCCATATTTGAATGAAAATAGGAGGAATTAATAAATCAAATAAATTGATTTACATATGCAACTTGCAAAAGCTAGAGAAATGGACGATTGGTGTTAGGAGTTGATTAGGATTAACTAACTTAGATGAAGTTAGTTGATTTGACATTTGATTTAGATATTTGAGTTTATTTAAATCAAATGAGAGGATATTTGAGATATTGTTAATTTAATTAAATAAAATGATTTATTCAATTAAAAGAGATGACATTAGCATCCAATTAAATAAAGTTGATTTATTTAATTAAAAGAAGACATTAGGATTTAATTAAATAAAACTGATTTATTTAATTAAAAGAAGACATTAGGATTTAATTAAATAAAACTGATTTATTTAATTAAAAAAGGAACATTAGGATTTAATTAAATAAAGTTGATTTATTTAATTAAAAGAGGAACATTAGGCTTTAATTAAATAAAGTTGATTTATTTAATTAAAAGAGGCAAATGATGAAATAATCTAATAAGGTTCATTATTTGATTTTAAGAAGAATTTTGATGAATTTAATTAAATAAATATTTTTTAATTAAATGGTTAGTAAAGAAATGATTAAGGAAGAATCACTGTTAGTGAATCAGGATCAAGTGTATGATATCAATCAGGATATTTCGAGTGTCTACAATGATTTTTTTTACTTCAGGCTTGCAGAGCACCTTTGTTGTGTTTCAGTATCTCTTCTATGTGATAGGTTATTTTCTTGCAGGTGTTCACTGGGTTCTATGAGGTTAGTTTATCAACTTCAACATGGTGTTAGAGCTTTAGATCTATTGCTTACTATTCATCTTTCGAGGGATCCTACCTTAAATCAAAGTTTCTATGCATTTTAAGTCAATTTGGACCTCACCATTGCATCCAAAATGCTTGAATTAGTCAAGATTGACCTTTGTTTTGTTAAATTTGGATTCACGATGTCAGATCTGTGAGGATTTGAAGTTTTAGAGGGTTTCTAGATCCAGAGGGTACCTGCAATTTTGGAGCATTTTCAGCCCAAACGACCTCACCATCATGTTTAGAGCACCCAAAAACCCTAAAATTGACTGTAAAATCGTTAAAATCGGACATATTGACTTCAAGCGGCTAAATTTTTTCATTTATGGGTCATACTGCCTGGTATGACACAAAATCCAAGATTTGTTTTAAAAAAATAGTGTGCACAAGCGCCGCCGTCAGTTAATTGCTAGTGGTTAATGCTGGTTGAGGCTAGTGGCTAGTCTAACTGCTAGGTTTGCCCCAAACCCTTTTAGAGCAGTTTTGGTATTTTGGCCATAACTTTTGCATCCGAACTCAGATTTTCGAAAGAAATTTTTTTTCGAAAAGCTGGTTTTGAGCCCAATCTAGTGGTTTAGGTATTTTTTCCTGGTTTTTTGTTTTTTTGCATTTATTTGCAGTCAAAGTCAGATATTCTTTTATGGAGTTGCCTTCATGTTTTTGGCATAAATTTTGCATACGATGTCAAAAATGGGAAAACAAGATATCATCAAAAAGCTGGTTCCGAGATCTTTGCAGTGGTGTAGGTGTTTTCCAAATTTGATTTTTGGTTTTTTTCCAAAAATCCTTCTTCTAATATGTAGTCCTTTTTTGGACCTTATGGGCTCACATTGTATGTATTTATCATCTATAAACACACTGAAATAAAGTGCCTCAACTTTGTATGTGTAGTATTGGGATTCTTGCACATCATATTGTGTCATTATTGTACTTGCACTATTCTATAAAGTTCCATGGGGGTTGATGTTTTCCGTTGTTTTCCATTATACCTTTGTCTAGTGAGTGTTCCTTCCATGACAATAGTGAATCACATTGATTCTTGACTCATGTGTGTGTGCATTTGTTTGCACACCCTTTATACTTTGTTGGTGCTTTCATGTTTTCACATTAAAGTATTCTTGGTTTTTCTTCATGCACTTCTTTCAAGCATTCAATTTTAGTGAATCTGTCATGACTCTCCCTTGTTAACATTATGGGGGGTTTCTATTGTTGGTGATATTGCTTCCTTGGTTTCATTGGAGTGAGCTATGTATTCAGTATTTGTTCCTATGTAATTTCAAATAAAGAGTACACACCAGTGGCTGGTTACTTGTATTTCATTGAGATGGATCACTTACCATATGGACACTCTTGCATTCAAGAGGCAACATTCCATTTTCACTTGACAAGTTCTTTAGACTATTGGTACTTGTGCCATCTAGGTATCTTTGAGTTCTTGATGTTTGCCTTGGTTTGCCATTGGATTCGAGTAGTGTCGTTGGGGGCACTCATAAAGATTCTAGTCTTCTTGATCCTAATCATCATATGTTTCAAGGAAGGTTCTTCTATCAACATTTCAGCAGTCATTCTATGACATTTTTTGTAACTTCTTCATGCTTTAGTGGTTCTTTTCATGTTCATCCGTTATTCCTATCTTTTTTTTCCTATCTTTTGGGACAATTTCTTCTTGGTTGGAGGCTTCTTTAGCCCTTCAATCTTGTTTGGAGGCTTCTTAGTCCTTCACATGTATTTCTCTCTTTTGGAGAGGAGTTTTTCCCACAAGGTTTTCTCCCTTTCTCTTGTTGTGAGAGATCTTTTACATTTGGACATGGGTACCTCATCAGGCCTAGTTGTCGGGACCCATTTCAGGATTTCATGCATTTGTCCTTAGTTTTTTAGCTTCTCCCTAAGTTCATCTTAAGGGGGGTGATAGGTTGTTTAATTAATTAATTTACATTTACTTTATTTTCACTTAAGCTAAACATAGGCCCTTTAATAGTTAATTATTCATCCTAGGGTTCTCACCTTTAGGGTTTTGATCTCCTTTCATAAGGATTGATCTTTTTATAATTATTCAATTCTTGATTATGCATTTTTTGCTTCAGGCTTGTAGAGCAACTTTGTTGTGTTTCAATATCTCTTCTATGTGACAAGTTATTCACTTGCAAGTGTTCACCAAGTTTTGTGAGGTTGGTTTATCAACTTCAATAGAGAAATCCTCATGCACAGTTCTAAATTTTTTTTGCATACGTTTTCACGATTTTGGCACTTTTGACATTGTTCCTGGTGCACTCGACCTAGTTTTTGGTGCTATTGACTATTTCCAACGCTTTTGTCTTCTGACAGAGAGTGATTTTGATATTTTATTTCATTTTTGCTGTCTGACAAAGGGAACTATTGCTTGTTTTTCTTACGCTTTTGCCTTGATAATCTATGTCTGAGATCTATAGGTTAAAATTTGATTTCTAATACTAACGAGTTCTTGATTTGAATGTGTGATAGGTGCTAATTTCATTTATTTAGGGTTTATAGGAGTGTAATTGATGGTTATCCCAAAAATAACTAACACATTTGTTACAGGGAAGACAAACAGTTGAAGAAGCTTTTAATTTTCAAAGCTTTTTAAAAAGTTAGAAAATGATTTCATTTGATGCTTAAAAGAAATCCCACAAACAAAAAAATTTCAATTTAGTGCTTTAAAATAAATCATTTCCAAGCTTTTTAAGTTAGAAATTTCTTTCAATTTGGTGCTTAAAACGTACCCCACAAACAAACACTTTTGATTTAGTGCACTAAAATGAATCTTTTTCAAGCTTTCTAAGTTAGAAAAATACTTTCAATTTGGTGCTTAAAATGAACCCCACAATCAAAACGCTTTCAAATTGGTGCTCTAAAATGAATGTTTTAAAGTTTTCAATGGGTTTCGCTCTAAATGTTTGATTATTTTTGTTGACCAAAATATTTTAATTTGTTGACGAACGCTCGATTTACTTTGTTGAGCACTAAGACAAGGATCTAGAAAACACTCAATTTTGGACTTAAAATGAACAAATCATTTTCACCTTGCACCTTTTCTATCTCATTGATTGATATATATAACACTTCTATTGGGTGCTTTAAAAAGAACCATTGCTATCTTATTCACACTTTTTGGGGATAACATCGCTCGAGGTGCTTAAAAAGAATCAAATTGCAATGAAGTGTATTCCATGTATTCCATGTTTGGAAAGATAGGTGTTTTTCTTCTCCCCTCACACCTTTTGGCAATCTTGGGTGAGTGAAAACATCTCGAGTTTCCCACTTTGTTTAATTTTAAAGAATACCTTTAGAGGGCCTGCCTATTGAGACACATCCCACGTTGGAGAACTCATGGGTGACCCAAGTGGCACTCTGTTTTGGTTTTCTATATAAATTATTGTGGGTGTGAGGAAATTTCATCATCCACCGGGTGTTGTTGTTCTATATCAATGTCAGTCTCCCCCAATATTCTTGTGATATGTAAAAACCTACAAGGGATGGGAGGCCTCTTATTTGAGTAAAACACGACCTGTATAGACATCTAAAAATAATAATCCTAAAACAGTCATTAAGAACCCTTGTTTAGTATTGGCCATCCAAGTCCAAATTTGAAGCATATTTTAAAGGTGCATTGGAATAGCACCATTCCAAGAAATTACTTACCATGTTTGATTTTTGTTTGAGGCAATAAAGCAAATAGGGAAGGGACTCTTTTGCTCGATGTGTCAAGACGGTACATTTCCTTGACATAACCTATTTGTCCATTCTATCTTCATAGATTAATCATCTGTTAAGGGATGATTGGTAAGTCTATCAAGAAATACATACCCACTTGAGCTAAGGTTGTAAAATGCTTGTGAGTCAGTCCAAACATGGTGTGTGATTCCAAAAAAACTCAAATAAACATCAACATGTTTATCAAAATCTCAATCCTAAAAAATATCTTTGAAAGGGTTTCAGACATTTAGGCTTAGATTTCAAGTCACACCATATCTAAAGTTAACATTGGAAGAATATGACTTTTTGTAGGTATCTTAATTTTCACTTAGTTGAAAGAAACATACCTTCGAAAGTTGTAGACATTTAGAGCCAAAATGTGTGTTTGTTATAAAAGGATTCATGTCAGTCCACACACTTTCAGTGGTATCACTTGCTGTATCTCAAAAAAAAGCACTTGAAGAAACAAAACCACCCAAAAATTTCAAATTACCCAAGCTACTACCAAAACACTAAAATTGGAAACCAATTTGCATAGAGGTCACTTCTACTACTGTTTCTAGCACACTTGATCCAAAATTGGTCACACTTGCCAGAAAAAGCTCACTTTTTCTCTCTATCCCATAGCTTCTACTAATGAAAATCTATTGTATTTGACAAAACCAACACACTTGGTACAAAACTGGCCATACTTGCCAGATCTTTTCCAGTGCACTTGCCAAAAAAATGGTCGCATTTTCCAGAATAACTCGCTTTTGATTGTGTGAAACATCAAATTTGAAAATACCCACAAAAGCCACACTTGACATTTCTATGCACACTTTCTTTCCAAAATTCAACACACTTGAAAAAAATCTACTCGTAGTTGACCACATTGGTTTCTTTTTCTCAGAAACTAGTCACTTTTTCTCTAAAACCATCACTTTTTCTCTATCCCACTGAAAATTAGAGAAATGAACCAAAGTTGGTTACAAGATCCTCATTAGAATGAAGCAATTGGAAACCTAGATATGTCATATAGTCCTTCATCCATCTTCAAACTCCATCCTACTTTTGGAAATCAAAATAAAATCAAACAAACTTTGATTCTTTCATCACACATACTTCTAAAATATCAATAATTACTTGAACCTCACAATTAGTTCAAGTAAGCTTTTCTGCAACATATCCTTTAGAAGAAGAATTGAGATATCAATCCAGGCCTTTCAACATTTTGACTCCCAAGAAAAAACGTCATTCCAAAACAACACTCAAAACTCAGGCTCTTGAGCTTCATAACAACCATATAAAAACATCAACACTTTCACCTTATGACCATTTGGAAACCAGTCACTCCAATTCAATAATCGAACCTTACACCAACTATCATACAACCAAACTTTAAACTGATCGAAGGAGAGCAAATAGATATAATCAGTAGTTTGAGAGCTTTATATTTGAGACAGAAAAAAGACCTAACCAGTGGAGAAATGCAACAAACATCTCAGGTAAAGAGGAAGATAAAGTAGACCTAGTAGCTGAAAGACCCATGTTACCACCTCTTGTGTGGCAATAAGTATCCATCCTTCATGATCTTTGGCAAGAGAAAAATACTTAAGTGGAAATCCATATTCTGACTTTCAAAAAACCGTCCTAGTCTAAAGTTTGCCAAAGGGTACATCTTGAGAACTTACCGCAACCGTGAAAATTAACTAAGACATTTCTATTTACGCTTTTCAATGGGTGAACCAGACTTGAATACTCAATAGAAAAACCAAAAACAAACGTAGTTTCATTTTCCTTAAAAACAAAAAAATCCAAAAAACAAAAGCATTCTTTTCCATAGTTAGGAGTCACAAACTGTTCACAAAATCTTGGTACTTGTTTATGACAATTAAAAGATCAAAATATAGAGAGAACATGGAATAAAACAAAATAAATGCTAGTGTACCACCAATGAACAACATAAACGATGAAAGTGGACCATGGGGCTATAGGCCAAGTGACCTTGAAACACCTTAGAAGAGACCCATATTCGACGCATCACCTAGTGAAGAAGAAGTGATCTGTAGACAACAAGAAGCAATGGAGAGAGCAAACAAGAAACCAAGGGATATGGTCATAGAGGAGGGGGATAGTGATGAGGAAATAAATGATGAATAGTTTTTTCAAACATTCAAACAATCCCAAAGTGCTCAAATTGATGGACAAACTCCCAAGGAAGGATCCAAACACTTACTTCTTGAAGTTAGCACAAAGTGGTGCTAAGTTACCGATTGACTTTGATGTAGAAGTTCTTAAAGATCGTCATCTCATTCCCTTAGGAGAAAAGTCAGTTGTGAGAGAGATACCTAAGCCATTGGAAATTCCAATCATGCCACAAGTCTTCTCAAAAGGAAATGACCAAACTTTGGAAAACCCTTTGTATAGAAATCCAACTCAAATAAAACAAGCGATAGTGGCCCAACAGTACCAAGAAGGTCCATCCCAATATATACCACAAGATAAAATACCACCCATGGGACAATACGTGCATCAAAACACTTTATATATTGACCCTTCCCAAAGTGTACAAACCCAATAAGGGCAATTTCCACCACAGTGCCAACAACAAGGTGGGTCACATGGTTGCCTTCCACCACAGTACAAACAACAAGGTGGGTCACATGGTCCCCTTCCTCCACAATACCAACAACAAGGGTGACATGGTCCCCTTCCCAATCAAAAATACCATCAACAAGGTGTGCCACAAGGTACCCTTCCCAATTCATCCCATCAACAAGGAAACCCGCCAACACACTATTAGGGTAGCCTTTAGAATAGTTCACTCCATCAACAAGGTGTGCCACAAGGTACTCTTCCCAATTTGTCCCATAAAAAAGGAAACCTACCAACACACTATTAGGGTAGCCTTCATAATATTTCACTTCATCAACAAGGTGTGCCACATAGTACCCTTCCCAATTACTCCTATAAGTAAGGAAACCTACTAACACACTATCAGTGTAGCCTTTAGAAAAATTCACTCCATCAACAAGGTGTTCCATAGGGTACCCTTCCCAATTTATCCCATCAATAAGGAAACCCACCAACACACTATCAAGGAAGCCTTCAAAATAGTTCACTCCATCAACAAGGTGTGCCATAGAGTACCCTTCCTAGTTCATCCCACCAATAAGGAAACCCGCCAATGAACCACTAGGGTAACCTTTAGTATAGTTCATCCCACCAACAAGGAAACCTACCAATGCACCACCAGGGTAACCTTTAGTATAGTTCATCCCACCAAGGAAACCCGCCAATGCACCACCAGGGAAACCTTCAGTATAGTCCATCTCAATAACAAGGAGCTAACCCTCCTTACATTCAACAAGGAGCTAACCCTCCTTACATCCGACAAGGATCCAACCCTCCTTACATCCAAAAATGAGCTAACCCTCATTACATTCAGAAAGGATTTAACTCTCCTTCCACCCAGCATGGTTACCAAGGTCTTGTACCCCTGCAATACCCAATCTATGACCAAAACATGGTAGGACAACAAGGTTATTACACGTAGGATCCCCAAGTAAATGTACCAAAATCAGAGGTAGAAATGAAACTACAAGCAATGAGTCAAAAAATATCAAACATGCAGGTAGGGAAAACCAATAAAACTTATACCCTTTAGGATATATGTCCCTTTCCTTTTGATCATTCCATTACCATGCTTCCTTTTCCAAAGAACTTCAAAATACCCAAGTTTGACACATACAAAGGAAAGGGAGATCCAGTAGAACACATACGATACTTTTCAGTAGAATGCATGACAACACAATACAATGAATCTTACCTCATGAGGCTCTTCCCACATAGTCTTACTATTCACGCTATGCAATGATTCACCCATCTACAACCAGGAATTAAAATCTTTGATGAAATGTCTACCAAATTCATCACCTACTTCTCATTCAACATAGAAGAACATGACATCACCATCACCGATTTATCCAAGATTAAATAGAGTCAAGGAGAACCCTTTACCTCCTACCTTCGAAGATGGAGACACAAGGCTAGTTGATGTAAGTGGCCAATTCCCGATAAGGAATTGGTAAATATATTCATTTCAAATGTCCAAGTAGAGATAAAATTACCAACTTGCCATGTTATGTCCTACAAACTTTGAAGAGAGCATTGAGAAGTGAGTGCACATAGAAAGGGCCCTTGTAGCAAGAGGAGTGATCAAGCTAAACAATACTTCTATTTCGAATGAGAAACGTACAATTTGGCCAAGAAAAAATAAATTAAAAATGATGGGGTAGTCGATGCTAGAGCAATGTGGAATATACAAAATCCTAATGTACCTTAGAAAAAACCACAAGTGGCACAAACAAGCTATGATCCTAACAATGCACAAAACAATCAACTTACCTATCCCCAAAACAACCAAGCGATCAATCAAAAAACATATCAGGGAGAGTAATAGAGGCAATACAATCAACCAAGAAGGAAGTTCACAATATTAGGCGAATCACTTGAGACAGTCATGCAAAAACTAGTACAACAAAATCTCATCAAGGTCAACGATCACCCTAACTATGAGGGGCCTAGCTTCAAAACACCATGGTACAATGAGGACTTATGCAAGTTCCATAAAATCAAAGGAAATACCATAAACAACTACATGAGACTCAAACACATCATATAGGACTTGATAGACAAAGGTGCAGTGGATGTTGAACATTGGTCCGGTAACAAAGACCTCCAGATACACCAGCCTAATTTTGAACCATAACAAGAGGAATGACAAAGGAAAGGATCAAAACTATCACAATGCTAACTACACTTATGGTGACACAGTTCTAGGTACTCTCTCACAAGCATATGACACTAGGGTAGATGTAGCGACTATACGAGGTGGAGACAGTGAATGTAATGTAATTATTGATCTAGGGAGAGTTACAATACAAGAAGCCCCACCTAAACCCACAACTAAGTCATCAAATGACTATAGTATTATAGAACAACTGAAGAAGACTCCCACCTTAATCTCAATCCTAGAATTGCTAAAATTATCACTCACACATAGGGAGATACTAGAAAAAGCATTGGAAGCATTGGTCCCTAACAACCTCGATCCTAATCAGTTCTAAGCCATGGTTTGCAAAATCACAATCAAACCATTTAGTCTTTCCAAGAAAGACCTTCCACACAAGTCATTCCACAACCAAGATCTCTACATAGAAGTTAGTGTCCACAAGAATATGGTCAAATGAGTGTTGATAGTTAACGGTGTAGGTTTAAAAATTTGTACCTTGAAATTTGTGAAACAGTTGGGTTATTCTAATGATGTGATAGATAAAGCAAAGAGCATTACTATAAGGGCCTATGATGACCTTGAAAGGAATTCAAAAGGGAGAATTAGGCTACCAGTGTAGATCGGACCAACAACTATGGAAACCACATGTCGAGTACTTGACCTTGAGTTACCATATAACTTAATCCTAGTATGCCCCTAGATTCATGCATTACAAGTGGTTCCTTCAACCTTTTCCTCATGAAGGAAAGGAGGTGACATTATATGCCAACCTTGAACCCTTCCACTTTTGTACAAAATTGGAGAAGTATAACAAGATCCAACGTATACCCAACAATGACATAGTTTTTCATTCATTCTCATATGTTGACCCTTCCACACTACCATCCACATCCATCAAACCAAACTTAAGTGAGCAACCAAATATTGAAACCAAGGTTGAAGTACTTGACGAAGGTAATGGAAGTTATTACTTCAATCAAGAATTTTATATTGGTATGCTTCCACCAACACCCAAGGTTTATGGAGGACCGAAGGAGATAAAATATGTCCAATTTGTGACAATGGTAGCTAAACCCACCATTTTCACCAAATGGGGAGATATGAAAGATGAAGATATATTGAAAGAAGACTTGTCGTCTATGATCTACAACTTGAGGAACAAAAGGAACCAAAAATGCCACAATCCCTTCTAATAGACCCTAGCAGTAAAGGATATTAGTTGGCTCAACAAATGGGATAGAGTGGAAAAGGAGGTCTTGGTATACACAAACAAGGTAGATGGGAGCCCATCATAGTGGAACAGAGAAAGAAAAATATGGGATTAGGTTATGAGCCAAAAGACGTTACTCCAAAAACTGGATGTACCTCTTTTAAGAAAGAGTGACTTCTACTAGCATTTAGGAATTGTATATATACAACATTATGGACAATGATTTACTCATTGAAGACTTATTTGAAAAATTTAGCATTGATAGGTTCCCCCTCTATCTTCTCAAAACAATTCCCAATAACTACTATTATTCTAGAACATACTCAATAACGAGTACGAGTGCGATTCTCCCTCCTTTGTCACGTCAAGTGATGATGACCTAGACACCCAATGGGAAAATTATACCATAATGACCATATCAACAACCTCGATAAGATTTTCCAATACTGATGATAACCTACCCCTTGTTAACCACAACTGATAGATTGGGACCAACAACAACATACACCTGTTCTGGATAAATTCCAGAATGATGAAGCAATCATAGAGTTCATGGGACATTGAAATGACATACCAACAAGAGATCACAAAGAAAGGTTTGTCATGGAACTTGAACATGATGCATACTTTGATGGAGAGATTGAATCTTCTAGTCAAAAAAGTGAAAAAGAAAATATAAAGATCAAAACGAGCCCCCCTAGAGAAAACCACAGTGTGGCTCTATCAGATCTTGAAAAGAAGAAAACAAAGGATGAATTTGAAGGTGAAAACCTCCAAGAGGCACTTGAGGATGGAGGGTTTAATCTCTCCATATCTGAATATCAAGAAAATTTAATGCTCCTAGTAGAAGAGGCATAATCCATCAATTTTGGCACAATAGAGAACCCGAAGATCACATACCATGCGACATCACTTGAACCTAAAGAGAAAGAAAATTTCATAGCATTCATCAATGACAGAAAGATGAAATTTGCATGGACCTATGCAGATATACTTGGAATAGACCCAATATTGGTTGTACATCATTTGGCCATAGTCCTTGGAGAAAAACCTATCAAACATAAAGTAAGGAAAATGCATCCTCAAATAACACTATTGGTAAAGGTGGAACTAAAGAAACTACTAGATGTGGGTTTTATTAGACCTATTGATTACCTAGAATAGATATCAAATCTAGTACCAATTTCAAAGCCCATTGGAGGCATAAGGATTTGCACAAAATTCCAAGACCTGAACAAAGCTTGTCCAAAAGATGACTTCCCCACTACAACAAATCCCTATGATTAGCTCCCTTTTTTGTTCCATCCACTGTTTTAATGTATTTTTCTCCAATTTTCTAAAAAATTCAGAGCTATTTGTCGAGGTGACACTATTTTTGGTGTTTATTGCATCGACCAAAACAAGTAGACGCTAAAGTCGGTGCAAAGTAGCACCACCTTTAACGCCATGTTTAACGCTGGGTTCAATGCGAAGTCCAATGCCAAATTTAGCACCGAGTTTTCACCAAGTTTAGCTCCCAAGTGTAGTACCGATAAAAGCACCTAATTTAACGACTAAATTATGCACCTATTTTGGAGCGTACTTTAACAGCTAGTCTAGCACCCTATTTTTTGGCTGAATTCATGATTGATTAGTCCTATGTGCATATCTTAGGGATTAGAACATATTGAATAAATAATATCGATAGCACTAGAACATATCAACGAAGGGAACACGACGTCCCATCAATGGAGTGGTACATTATACAATAACAAAGTTCAACATGTGGTGAAAGTATATCGAGGGAACAAAAGGCTATTAGGCCAACATAAAGTTTGGTTCCCGTTATGCAACGATAAAAGGCTGAAGGCATCAGAGGAAGTGACACTTATCGGTGGAAGGCTAAAAAGTCTCCCCGATGACCCAATAATACCATGAACTGTCAAGTACATGTTAAGGAAGGATATCAAAGGAACTAGGGCACATTGGGGAGACATTATTTGGCATCCCACCGATACCCTGAAAGGAAGGAGTTCATCGATGAAGAAGGTGGTTATCGATGAAAATGGAATCATGGTCTCGCCGATGCAACAATGATGATTGTTTTTGACTAATGTGACGTCTCATTTATATTGTTGAGATATTCAAAATAAATGATCTGCCTGATGAAAATATTGATAGAAAGTGGAGCATTTATGAGCTAGAGTTGAGTGAACTATACCTCAATTTGATCACATATTTTCATTAAGAATTGAAAAGGATTTGGTAAATGCGGGAGCAGAGTAAAGGAGGTTGGGAATTTTCCATTACTACACAACTCATAACCAGTGAAAGTGAATCCAAGTAAGTATACAAAAACCGACGAAGAAGTTGCTTCTATAAAGACTTATAAGAAAATTGAACAATGGAAGAAAGCTCAAAATTTTTGAAAATTAAGAAACAAAAAAAAGAGAAAAGACTTCTAAACCAGGACTTAATTGACCAACGCTTGGGGTCAGGGCTGAGACCGAAAAGGAGTGCACTGACAAATCCTTCCATGGATAAGTTATGGGACAAGCACAAAGGTTTAGGAGGCGTGTGGACACCACGACGGGACGGGGATATGACCTATTCATATACCATTATAGGAAACAATATAGGTTTCAACTAGTCTGCAACCCATGGAGATTGAACCTAGGAAGATTAGTGGTACCTAATGTGTTTGTTAATACAGAGCTGGTTAAATCTATAGCCAACAAATATGACCCTAAAAGAAGAGCTATTCAATCACACGATGCGTGTGACATTCTCATTATCTCCAAAGATCTCATATATAATGTTTTTCAATTGGAATGCTCTTTGAATTTACCATTTACAATCAAATACCTTCTAATAGATTACCATCACATGGGAACAAGCTATAAAAGATGGAAGCTAAGACTATATAGGCCCAAGGATGAAGGTAGCCAACTCAGAAGGTTTTCTAGTAATGATAACCTTCCATTTCATGAGGATTTATTTGAAGAATATTTTAAATATACATATTATTTAGTTGGATAAGTGTTAGGAGTGGAGGTCCCACCCCTCATGTCAATTGCCCCAATGGTCCTAGCTATAGACATACAAAGAAAAGATGCCAGACCATTTGACTATGTTGGTTATTTAGCCAATGCTCTGAACTAGGGGATGGGAAGGATCAAAAACAACAATGATAACATTCACGATTTCAAACATTACTCTTTGTTTATGCATTAGCTTCTACATGAAGGACAAGTTAGAAGGTTCTGGGGAGAAGAATTGAGGATAAGAGATGTAGATGAAAGTGGGAATTATAAACCTATACAAATGTGGACTTCCATATGGGATAACAGATATGGTAGATCACATTATCTTTACTTTGAGGAGTATTTTGTCAAGCCATTGTTGAAATTGTTGGGACATCCATGTAATTATAACCTGTCCCTTGAAATACAAAAAATATTGAGACCAAAGGAAAAGGACCTTGGGAAAAATGTAAATCATAACTGGGGGGATTGGTATGCATTTCCTAATTGCATTGTGATTAGAGTCTATGGGTTTGAAGGAGCTCCAAATCTATTACAAAAAATAGATCTAGATAGAATAGCCTATTTGGAAATTGTGAGACAATTGGCTAAATTTGATGAAAAACATCTTAAGAGATACAATAAGCAATCTATCATGCCTAGCACTTTATGCTTTGGAGATTTTACAGTAGTCACCAGTGAAGGATATGAAGAAATTGATTCAAAATTGGCAAAATACAATTTACCGTTGGGTAATGCAAGAAATAATTTTGATATAGAGGGTTTTATTCACAAGGAAAAATTGTCACAAGGAATATCAGGATATGAACATCAATTCTCTATTGATGATGTAATAAGAAATTATGATGAGGCCTCAACAAAAGATAGGATGACTACATATAACAAAGTTGTGCTTTCTGCGACCTACAAGAAAGGAAATGTCCCATCCTATTCAGGGGCATTTAATGAAGTACATGATCCTCTGGAAAGAATTGAGAAGCTCATCACTCATGTGGATGAGCTAATAAAAGATGTACCCCTAGATGTCTTTGACACACCTCAGACAACTAATTCAGGAATGTAGGCTAAGGAAATAGAGCCTCTTGATTACATACCCTCACAACCCACTACAGAAATGAACTTCTATGTAGATACAACCATGAGTGAAGAAGATGAAGAAGAGAGTGATGAGGAGGATGATGAGGTCAAATAGATAAGCATTTCATTCAATCCTTCTTCATGCACTGCATTTTCACTATCATGATCAACATCATTAAGGCTAGGTGGCATCTCAGCAGTGTATGCAGATCTCATCAGCTCTTCAAATTTCTTAGGTGGTAGTAATCTCTTCAAACTTGCTCTTTTTGCCTTGGTATGGTTTAAAGTATTTTTTGGATCATCCCGTCCAAATATTAATAACCCAATTGGATCATGGGTATTAGTATGTGTTTCATCAACATCTTCTGCCTATCAAAAAACACAAGCATTATTTAATGCTTGGCAACAATTGGATAAATCATAAATGTATCAATTTCAAAGAAATATAATAAAAAATGGCTTAAAAAATAAAAATAAAAATTGTAGGAACATATATACATCAATTGAATAATGGAACATTATTTTATAGACTACCTTTTTTATACAATAATTTAAATAAAACACAGTTTTGACAACATAGTTTATAAAACATTAGTCTACACTCATTTATTATTCTTTGGTTTTCTATCCTTAGGAACATCCTTAGGGAGACCTTGTTCTTCCCTTTTCTTTCGTGCAGGAGTGCATTTTAAGAAGGGGTAATCAATTAATAACTCATCCCTAATGGTAAGGCTCTTAATAGCCTCAACCATTATCAATCTATCAACCTCTCTTTCCATATCTCCATCTTTATCATTTATAACCTCAACAAATTGATAATTTGGTCTTACATTAGGGTCCCTTCCCTTACTACTATTTATAAATCCTGCAATATTTTTGTGTGTGTATGCACGTCCATCTATATACATAAGATGACCTCTATTAATTAATTTTACACTTTCCAATTGGAGACGATGTGTATACATATTCAAATTTAGACCATATGCTAATATACTAGGCTAATATTCTACTAGCCTTCTCCATTCACCACTATAATATGATGGACCATAATATGGCATTAATCTCCTAGTGGTTTGTTCTGAATTGTTTCTATGTTTAGATCCCACATGTACATTTTGGACAGTAAAGAGGCCTAGGTTTGTTCCATGAATATTGGGGGGTCGTATCATCTAGCTGTATCCCCAAAATTGAAACACCTCGTACACTCTAGGTAGTTGTTGATCACTAGGCCAAGCACAATATAGTCGATGATCAAATGTATCTTTGTAAATTGATCTCAAACTCAGGGGAAAGTCATCATCTCTATCACATTCATTCTCATAGGGTATGTAGTCCACCTTCCCTCTGTCTTTAAGAAAATTATGCATCTTTAAACCGGTTCTTGTTCTGTGACTTATTTTCATCAATTCCTCATCTTCCGAGCTAGTATATTGGCACATATTTTTGTTAAATGTATCATCTGATAAATGATCATTGCCCTCTAGATTGGAAGCCGGTGATCCAAGAAAATTTAAACCAAGAACTTTATCCTGCAAGTATCCATTGAGAAAAAAATTAGTTATTTAAATAATATAAAACAATGTTTAGACGAATTAGTATACATGTTATTTATATCAAATTGGAAAATTACTTACCACAATTCCTATTGGACTTGAATCGATTGTAGGAGGCATACTACTGACTAGAAGCTCATCATATATGTAATGTCTTTGTACAATTGCTCATTTGAATTGTTTCTTTCCATGACATACAAAACATCCATAAATAACAATTTTCTTAAAGTATTCATCCCATGTACTATAGTCCTAACCTACCTCTTATTCAGTGCAATCATCTGTTATGTCTGGAAGATCCATTGTCATATCCTCTTCCACCCACTGTCATTTATGTGATTTAATAGTTTTAGGTCCACACCCACGTACATATCTTCTTCTTTTGCTAATTGAATGCTCAGGCTCTACATTTGCTCTAGTCTCCATCTAAAATAATCAACATGCATTAATTTATGTCAAGATTGGATAATACATTATAAATTTCAATAATACTATGAAAAAGTTTGGACATATCACAAAATGCTTTTAGATCATTTTTCCATAAGTTAAGTCAAAATTTGAGTACCTAATGTTCCGCTTCATCCGTCTTGTCCTCATTTGATATGAAATGATCTGTTGCCATGGCCTTGTCTCGCCCCTATAATACACAACACATTAAATAATGTTTACTACACCAATTATATCATTTCAATGAATATGCTATCCAACACAAAACCTCACTTTAGTCATATATTTTCTCAAAGTATTCATCCCATGTACTATAGTCCTAACCAACCTCTTGTTCAGTGTAGTCATTTATTGTATTTGCAAGATCCATTGTCATATCCTCGAACACCCACTATCATCTATGTGATTTAATAGTTTTAGATCCACACCCACATACATATCTTCCTCTTTTTCTAGTTGAATGCTCAGGCTTTGTATTTACTCCAATCTCCATCTAAAATAATCAATGACATGCATTAATTTATGTCAAGATTGGATAATACATTATAAATTTCAATAATACTGTGAAAAGAGATGGACGTATCACAAAATGTCATCAAATAATTTTTTCATAAGTTAAGTCAAAATTTGAGTACTTGATGCCCCGCTTTAGCCGTTGTGTATTCCTCATTTGACATGACATGATCTGTTGTCATTGCCTCATCTCGCCCCTATAATACACAACATAGTAAATAATGGTTAGTACACCAATTATATCATTTCAAAGAATATGCTATCCAACACAAAACCTCACTTTACACATATATTTTACATATATTTCACACTTGAGATGAGTCATCTAGTTGTATAGGGGTCATTTTTGAGTTCACAAATCTAACCTCTATTAGTTTTGCACCCACAAAATTGACATGGGATAAGGAATAGATAAATAGGGAACCATGATTGCTCCCTTGGAACATATGAAGATGAAGTCATTTAGGATCAGTTTATTTATCAACTTCCAAGAAAATAATATCATTTTGCACTGCTAGGCGCTAAATTAGGTGCACTTTGTGCCGCCTTTTACATCCCAAATAGATTATATTTTTTGGCTGAAAGGCGACGCTAAATTAGGCGCAATTTTCTACATCGATTATGGTGCCAACTATTGAACGAGGAACAAAAATTTAAAACTTCCCACGTCAAGAAGGAAGAGATGACAAGAGAAAAAATCCGTGCGAAGGAAGAGAGGACAAAAAAGGGAAAAATGACGCAAAGGAGGGCTATAAGCAAGTAGATCATAAATTTGATTTAGTTTGCAACACCATAGGTAAGGTTACCATTTTTTTTTCATTCTTACAAATATTTCATAGAGCAATGAGCTCATGGTTCTGAATTTATTGTGCGCACACATTCATTTTATTTCTAATCAGCGGATGTGACTCGAGCATGGGAACTATCTGTGTTAACTCTCAATAAAACCACACTCCGCACCCTTTTTATCCCCCAAAGATTCTATACAGGTGCACAAGCGTTGATTTTTTTACAATACATTTGTTTCATTTTTCATATATTTATATCCTTTCAAATATATTTATATTCTATACAGGTGCGCAAGAAATTGATTCATAGGAATTTAGATCTAGAAAGAGAGTCATTCAAAGTAAAACTTTCATACCACAAACTAGACGAAAACTTTCATACTTGACAGTGTGTACTTCGTTTGTCTCCACAAACTGGACAAAAATAATTTTCCCTAGGTCACCTCAAAATGTCAAGCGATAGAGGGAAGAGAACACAGGGAGAAAACTCTCGCCACAATGAGGTAATTCATTGTCAATTTATAGATTTGTAAATGTTTCCCTTGTTTATTTCATTTTTACTTTTTTATTTTTTAAATTTTTAAATTTAAAAGAAGAAATTTATTATATATATATATAGGGACATGTGACTGACAAAGATAAAGAGGCATTGGATTCCATATTGGGGGCAGAGGCAATGAACAAATTGGATGATGTGCGTTGGACAATGCTTGCTAGATACATAGAAAACTAATCTAGTGAAGCCCCTCAAACATTGCAACCAAATCAATCATGTCAAAGGGAATCAATTGATTCCCCAAGCAGTCCTGGATTGAGCAAAAGATCCAAGAGGAAATAAGTAAAAGTAAACTCTAGGAATGTAGAACAGGGAGCAGTGGCTTCCATTGTCCCACCCACTCTTGGTACACAAAATTCTTCCACCACGACAAGTTTTCAATCTTGCATTGGTACCTTCAATAGAAAGAATATGATGTGGTTTCAGGGGAAGTTCGAATGACAGCTGTTGGGAAAGGGTTTGTTCATAGGTTGAAGGAATCATGCCTTCAACGGTTCAAAGACCATCTAAATTTTCCATTCTCAAAGATACCCATACACCTACAAAATGCAATTATCAATGACATGGAGACTGAATATGGCACATGTTGGTCTATGAAGAAGGTAAAGCTATGAATGTCTCAAAATTGCAAGAGATTTCGCTACATCGAAACAAAGAAGATAAAAAAAAATCCTTCCCGAGCTAAGGCTCAAAAAAAGGGGCCACTTGATGTAAGTGCCAAAGTATGGAAAGAGCTTGTAAACGCATATGAGAAGTCCAAAGCACGGAGGAAGTCCGGTGAGGAGAGTACGCAGGTATTTGAATTTTCTCATAAGATTATATCAAATTTATTAAACAATTTTTAAATTTTATTTGTGTATAGTTAAATTGAATTAGTATATGTTTCAGGACAAGGCCTCCAAGGCTAGGCTTCAAAAACTTCGTTCCATGCATCACAATGGCCAAAAAGGTATACAAGCCTTGATCTATAAATTTGTAAGTATATTTAATATGTTAAATGCTATTTTTTTAATTCACTAGGAAAAAGTAAATGATTGCATATCAATTAGTTTAACTAGTCCATGTGCCATGTTTTGACAAGAGGAGAAATATGGCCGACATCCAAAGCAATTTGAGAAGGAAAAGTTATAAAGAAAAAAGTGGGTCAATTTTTTAATTTGGATGGAGAACGAGGTATCAATAGTTGACTTTCAATTTCAATAACTTAGTTGGATATTGTTGTGTTAATATGTCAATTTGAATTTCTTGTGTTGAGTTATTTATTGATGCGTAGGATGAGTTATAAAGTGCTTCTCTGTTGGCCCTAGATCCCACTCAATTGTCCCATTATTTCATGTTGAGGTAAAAAATATTGTTTGCCTTAAAGGGTAGTGGGTTATTTTAATGCCTTATTTTTATCGCATCTTTTAATTAATGACCATTGTCTTTTAATATCTCCTAAGTGTCCTCATTTAAGTTATGAGTTGTATCATTTGAGAAAATTAGTCCCATTTTGATTTGATTTATCTTATTTTCTCTCAAACATGGTATCTCAAGGAGTGCTTCCTTTAATTCATGTTGCCATTCTACTAAGTGATCCACATGCATCTTTGCCATCCTTCCTCACGATGCTGCCATTCTTTTAACATGTAAGAATATTTTGATGCATCTTGGTAGGCATCCAATAGATCTAACACATCCTTGTAGTCTACATCACTTGGCGTAGCTAACCAACCACTTAATTTTTCCATCTAATTAAAAAAAGACAGTAAATTCCTATCTTCCAAGTTAAAAAAACTCCATAAATAAAGAAATCAATAGTAAAAAACTTACAACCTGATCTGATCAACATAGAGAAGCATGTGATACTAGACTTATTAACATTCAAAAGATAAATGGAATGTCCTTAACACCAAGTAGATCTATCCAAAAAAGCTAACTAAAAACACAAACGTGCTCCCACACAAAATGGCCTAATGGCTAGTTGTCATAGACATCAAACTACCAAACTAACAACACTAATCAAGTTAACATATATGCATCATTTGTATAAACAACTAAACCATTTATGTGCTTGAATAAATAGTATAACTATGTAGATGAACTCAATTCATTTGACTTTATGCCTCTTGGCAGACATTCCTCTTGAATCTCTAATATCAGGTGCCCGAGACATCCCTGTAGCTTTTACCTTTCACCACCACCTTTCCTCTTCACTGTCAAAGTCGCCTCCTTTTTCCTTATTTGCATTTTTGTCTTTGGCTTCTAATTCATCCCATGTTTTACCTTCCTCCCCTTCAAAATATTCTTCTTCTTCTTCGTCCTCATCTAACTCCACAAGAGATTCATCTTCTAAACCTTCCTCATCTGATTTTGATTCCTCTTCTACATCAGAGGGTTCATATCCTTGATTTGACTCTTTTGAATTATTAGAATTGGAATCACTAGCTTCCATATTCAAAAATTCCCAACCACCATCTTCAATAAATTTATTTGGATCATCAGTAATAGTCTTCAAAATTGGCCGCCAATTCAAGTTCATTTTGCTTGCATAATACTTTATATCCATGGAGTTCAACCATTTGTTGATGCCATCAAGTGAAGATTGAGGAGTGGCGTCAATGGAGTTCAACCATTTCTCTTACTCACTTGACAAATCCTTGAAACTTCACATTGATTTTATTTTTCATGTCCCTCTCTTGCTGTTCTTCCTCAATTTCATCAGGATCATACATTGAATTTCTTGCCCTTCCTAAAGTTTGGACCACATCCATTACCTCCACATAAAATTGGACATCCTTGGTCTTCTTGGTTCCCACGCCATGATATGGTTATGCAAATGAAAATAAAGCAAAGTAATCATCTTTCTTCCTCTTCCATGGAAACCAAGCTCTCTAAATGGTATATCAAACTCTAGTTCAAAATATTTTAGATGAGGCTGCTCCCATACCTCTCTTACTCACTTGAAAAATCCTTGAAAATATGCATTGATTTTATTTTTCTTGTCCTTCTTTTGTTGTTCTTCCTCAATTTCATATGGATCATACATTGACCTTCTTGCCCCTCCTAAAGTTTGGACCACATCCATTATCTCCACATAAAACTGGACATCCTTGGTCTTCTTGGTTCCCACGCCATGATATGGTTATGCAAATGAAAATGAAGAAAATTAATCATCTTTCTTCCTCTTCCATGAAAACCAAGCTCTCTAAATGGTATATCAAACTCTAGTTCAAAATATTTTAGATGAGGCTGCTCCCATACCTCTCTTACTCGCTTGACAAATCCTTGAAAATTTGCATTGATTTTATTTTTCTTGTCCCTCTCTTGCTGTTATTCCTCAATTTCATCAAGATCATACATTGACCTTCTTGCCCCTCCTAAAGTTTGGACCAAATCCATTACCTCCACATAAAACTGGACATCCTTGGTCTTCTTGGCTCCCACGCCATGATATGGTTATGCAAATGAAAATGAAGAAAAGTAATCATATTTCTTCCTCTTCCATGAAAACCAAGCTCTCTAAATGGTATATCAAACTCTAGTTCAAAATATTTTAGATGAGGCTGCTCCCATACCTCTCTTACTCGCTTGAAAAATCCTTGAAAATCTGCATTGATTTTATTTTTCCCGTCCCTCTCTTGTTGTTCTTCCTTAATTTCATCAGGATCATACATTGAAATTCTTGCCCCTCCTAAAGTTTGGACCACATCCATTACCTCCACATAAAACTGGACATCCTTGGTCTTCTTGGTTCCCACACCATGATATTGTTATTCAAATGAAAATGAAGCAAAGTAATCATCTTTCTTCCTCTTCCATGAAAACAAAGCTCTCTAAATGGTATATAAAACTCTAGTTCAAAATCTTTTAGATGATGCTACTCCCATACCTCTCTTACTCGCTTGAAAAATCCTTGAAACTCTGCATTGATTTTATTTTTCATGTACCTCTCTTGCTGTTCTTCCTCAATTTCATCAGGATCATACATTGAACTTCTTGCACCTCCTAAAGTTTGGACCACATCCATTACCTCCACATAAAACTGGACATCCTCGGTCTTCTTGGTTCCCATGCCATGATATGGTTATGCAAATGAAAGTGAAGCAAAGTAATCATCTCCTTCTCCGCTGGCTAGAAGAATGCATGCTTAATATTTTGATACATGGTATCAAATCTCTCTTCTGCTCTCATGGTTGAATACTGAAATCCATTATGGTGGCCCTCCAGAGTTCCAGTCATCTTTCTTCCTCTTCCACCAAATGCTGGCCTGATCCACAAGTTTTCCAACCTAATTGCTTTTGTTTTTGAAAGCTAAAGTTTCTCCTAAGTCACCAATGTAGCTCTCTTTTCCTTTTTAGACTCTTTCATTTCTACAGATCGTTTGTGGGATTTAATAATTTGTACCACATGGTTGATGTGCTTTGAATCCTTGGATCTAAAGGAAATTTCCTTAACATAAATACTTCTAGGGAATTTCAATGTTGGAATTTAGTTTGCATTAAAGCCGATACCTAGAACATTGAAAATTATCCTTATATAAGAATTCCCACCATCTTGTTGGCTTCTAACACTCTTGACGGTGACTACATGAAATGGAACCGTGATGCAATATATGGGTCCTAGAAAAACATCATTTTTCGTATCAACTTGAATCATGAGCTCTCTACAAACGGGGATATCTTCCACATTTGTGTATGAAACCATCTCAATGGATGGCTTGGAAGAGCCATGTCTATCTCCTGTACCAATCCCCCCTACAACCAATCTTCTTGCAGTCTCCTCATTGTTTTCCAAAGGGTCGGCACTTAAGGTTATGTAATAGAATTTACAGTTGATAGTTAAATTTTATAACAATTTTTTCTTATGATCTTTACTAACGTTTATTAGAATTGTTGCATGTTTTACATCATTGGAATCACATATTAGCTATAACTTTTTTAAAATTTTATTATGGTATGTGCACTTTGATACGATGTAATATGATTATGGTTTCGTCTCATATGTTTCAATATTAGATATATAACAGAAAAATAAATTATTACATGAAATAAATAATAAATTTTCATTTTAAATATTTTTTTTGTAGAACACAGGTCTTCTAGAAGATCAAGATGATCCTCATCATGATATAGATCCAGAAAATATTGGTTCTACCGGTACGGATCACATGGCAGAGGATGATGATGAAGCAGATATGGAAGACACCAAGGCCGATGATAATGATGATGACGACGACGACGACGACGACGATGATGATGATGATCACGATGGTGATGATCACAATGGTGATGATGATGATAGGGTAGTTGCTGGTAGTACCCAAAAACATTCATGATCATATAGGTCGCATCATGGATCATTGCTGGTATATCGTTATGATGATGATGATGATAGTGGTGATGATGATGAGGTAGTTGCTGGTAGTATCTAGTGACATTCATGATCATATAGACTGCATCATGGATCATTGCTGATATATTGCTATGATGCCTCTTTTCATGGTTACTATCATATGTATCATTTTTATGGCCTATAGTACCATATTATTAAGTCGAATCATATTGAAATTTATCATTTTCACTTATATCATTTGGACATGTATCATCTTGACTTGTATCAATTTGAGTTACATTATTTATCATTTTTAATTATATCATTTGTACATGTCTTATTTTGACTTATGTCGACTGTTGGACATGTATCATTTTGACTTATGTCAGCTGTTGGACATGTATCATTTTGACATGTTATTGATCTACTGGCATATTTGAATTTCACTTGTTTTAGTTATATATGATGATGATCTTATTAGTATTGACTTGTCAATTTATATTTATTAAAAGTGGTCGATGATTAATTTTGGATGGATATTTATTACGTATGATGATTTTCATTTATTGCCCATGATGGATGTTGTCAAATTCAATTAAATTATAGATATTTGACTCACTTGTTATAATAATTATCTTTTTATTTCTAAAAAACACACCTCAAAGGCACAAAAAACACATAAAAAGGAAGTAATTAGGTCACCATCGATAAAAGGCATCGAATGGTGTTATTTGTGACAAATGCAAAGGAGCATTCCAAAAGCAGGTGTGAGAAAAATCAAGTGGCAGAGCTAAAGGTGGAGGAACTAGTGCAAGTTTGAGCAACAAAAAGGCATGGGAAGCAGTAGCGACAAGAATAATGGAGACTCCATTATTCTTGAACATTGAGAAGCAACATCAAGCTTTCAAAGGTGAGATCATAGACAAAAGATTGCAAGCTTTGCTAGTGTCATCTCATCCATTGATTCTTTGAGCAACCAAGAAATTTCGGGGCTATAATTCATGAGGGCCTATCACAGGTTCAGGGAAAACTCAGAAATACTGACCATGTTCCTGGAAGTGTTACTACATATGGGTGTGTCGAAAGAGATGGGGAAGAAGCTCACACAGATGGTCTTTGTCCATGCTTGGTTGGGGATATCAATGCAACCCTCGAAAATGTAGATGAGAATAAACAAATACCAATGCCCTAGAACTACTACATGCTCCAAATGCATGGTAGGGATGTCATGAAATTCTCTTTGATTTGAACCATTGACCCAGAGGGTTTTGAGAAGTTTGGGGATGAGTGTGACTGAAACGTCTTCTTCCTGCTCAGAGCAGTCAATCTGGTGACAAATCGTCCATGAGGCTGGGTAATCCGCTATGTCAAGGATGAAGGGATGGCATACAAGATTGTGGCAGGGGACAATGACAACTGGGAATTTTGTTCAGGAGAAGAGTGGCGCAAGGATGACATCAGGGACCCAGGGGAAAAAAACCAAATGTTCGGCCCACCAGAATTGTGGTGTTGTCTGCCCAGTGATTGCAGACTACATTGCCTACATGAAGTAGACATAGACAGATGATGATGAAGATTGAAAAATTCCCAGCCTGGTAAAAGTTATATTTTGGTATACATATGATATAGTAGAAATAGGGGAAAGCAATAGCGGATAGGAGTCAGTCTCGATTGGCATTGCCCGAGTCTAGAACTAGGACATTTTGTAACTGAAATTATATTAGCATGGGTAGGTAGGGTAAAGGTTTCTGAAACACATGGCCATTTTGTCAAAGGCCTACAAGTAAATTTTGGTTGGGAACTCATGTAAAATATTTTGTGAAGAAATACAGGGTGCTGCCCCTTAGCGGTGATTTAACTAGCAAAAAAAATAAAAATTATCTTGTTATTTTTTGATACGTAATTATCTTGTTATTTAATCATATGAGTTAAATAATTAAATTAATTACTCTATAATCATATGATTTATTTAAGAGGCATCATATATTTAACTAATTAAATTGAATTAAAACATATTAAATTAAAAAATGGAAGCAAAACAAGAAGCATTTTTAGAAGCAAAAAAGGAAGCAACAATGGAAGCCAAACTAGAAACAAAGCATAAGCAATCTTGGAAGAAAAAATGGAAGCAAAACCAAAAGAAAAATTGAAAGAAAAATTGGAAGAAACGTAGGAAGCAAAAATGGAAGCAAAACTGGAAACAAATTTGGAAGCAAAATCAGAAGCAAAACCAGAAGAAAAACTGGAAGCAAACCTGGAAGGAAAATTGGAAGTAAAATTGGAAGTAAAATTGGAAGCAAAACTAGAAGAAAAACTAGAAGGAAAATCAAAAGCAAAATTAGAAGCAAAACTGGAAGCAAAACTGGAAGCAATCCTAGAAGCACAAATGGAAGCAAAACCGAAAGCAAAACTAGAAGAAAAATTGGAAGTAGAATTGGAAGCAATACTGGAAGAAAACTTGGAAGCAAAAGTGGAAGCAAAAGTGGAAGCAAATTTGGGATCCAATTTGGGCACCAATTTAGGCGCTATTTTCGGTGCCATTTTTTGGCACTATTCCTGACACTAAAGAGGATGCTATAACTGGCACCAAATTTTTGGTATGGAAACCGATGCTAAAGTGGATGTTAAAGACGGTGCAAAATCTGGTGAAGAAATGAAGAAACACTTTTATGCTGAATTTTGTGTCACGAGATGGCTCCAATTGATGGTCTCAAATACACTAAAATCGGGTGCTAAAGTCGATGCTAATTGCCTATTTTGCTGTAGTGCCCACTTCCAAGTATTAACACGATCATGGATCTAACAATAGGGCATGATATGCTATCTTTAATGGATGGTTTCTTTGGGTATAATCAGATAAAAATATCCCCTGAGGATCAACATAAAATGACATTCACTTGTGCCTAGGGGACCTTTTGATAGAATGTAATGCCTTTTAGTCTAAAGAATGCAAGAGCGAACTATCAGAGAGAAATGACAAAATATTCCATTACATGCTACACACAATCATGGTAGACTATGTGGATGATATTCTAGCAAATTTTGTCAAAAGGGAAGATCACTTGACAAATTTGGAAAAGTTGTTTGATAGGCTTGAACAATATAAACTGTGACTCAACCTGAAAAAGTGTGTGTTCAAAGTAACAACTAGAAATATACTAGGGTATACAGTGTCAAGAAGGGGTATTGAATTAGATCCTACAAAAGTAAAAGTAATACTAGAAATTCCTCCACCAAAGACATTAAAATAGTTGAGAAGTCTACAAGGGAAGCTACAATCTATCAGGCAATTCATCACACAACTAGTAGATAAGTGACACCCTTTTACCCATCTCCTACACAAAGATATAACATTTAAGTGGGATGGGAGATGTGACCAAGCATTCTAGTAAGTAAAAAAAATACCTGCTTACTCCTCCAGTCTTGATGCCACCTATTCTAGACAAAGAAATTATGCTCTATGTGTCTACAACACAAGCAATGTTGGGAGCTCTCCTAGCACAAAAAGATGATAATAAAAAAGAACGAGCAGTCTATTACATCAATTGAACACTAGTGGGCTATGAGTTGAATTACTCACCCATAGAAAGAGCATGTCTCTTGATTGTATTCGTGACGCAAAAGCTAAGACACTATATCCTAAACAAAAAAGTAAAGTTGATTTCCAAGGTAGACCCACTCAAATACCTATTAGCAAAGGTATCCTTAACAGGAAGAATTGCTAAATGGGTAATGATTCTGAGTGAGTTCGATATAGAATATGTAGATAGGAGAGAAATCAAGGGACAAATCATAGAAGACCAACTAGTCAATGCATTGATAGAGGATCATAAACCTCTCATATTAGACTTATCAAATGAGAGTATATCGTTGACAAAATAGATAGGCCATTGGACCGTATACTTTGACGGGTCCCATACTCAACATGGCTTTGGAGTAGGTATCCTATTCCTCACACCACAAGGAGATAACATACCCAAGGCATACAAAATAGCTTTCCCCTACATAAATAATATCTTAGAGTATGAAGCCCTCATCACGAGACTCAAGATGGATATTGAATGGAGAATAAAAGAATTATAGGTCTACAAAGAATCTCAACTGGTGATCAGACAAGTGAATGACGAGTACCAAATGAAAGATGACAAAATGATGCTGTATAAAAGGATGGTGAATAGCTTCAAATAATATTTTTTCACCATAACATTTGAAAAAATTCCTAAAATCAACAACAAAGCAATTGATGCCATGGTAACAATAGGCCCGCTTCTTGATATACCACAAAATATTCCTAAGTATGAATTCTTGGTGGACAATTACTTGTACCAATGTTTGATATCTCAGAATTAGAGCTCATATGTGTTGTTTTTGTTCCTCAATCCCCATGGTACCAAGACACATTCAATTACAGCCAACATGGTATCACACCACTTGACCTGACTACAAACCCAAAAAAATATCTTTACCCATAGGACTTCTCAATTCACGATCCTAGGAGATACTAAATATTGTCATAGTCTAGATGGTATGTTACTCCAATGTATTAATGCAAAAGAAGCAAAAAATACCTTAAAAGAGGTGCATGAAGGTGTTTGCTGGTCCCACTCTTGCGGGCCTAACCTATTGCAAAATTTGCTAAGAAAAGGATACAACTAGCCCTCCATGAAACAAGAGTGTATTCAATATTCCAAAAAATGTCTTCAATTCTAGCAACATAGTGACTTGGTTCACACACTAGCATAGGAGTTAATACCTATCACCACACCATGGCCTTTTTTCGCAATGGGGATTAGAATTGGTAGGAAATATTTCTCCAGCTTCCTCAAACAGGCATAAGTTTATCATAAGCGCAATTGAGTATTTCACAAAATGGATAGAAGCAATTCCATTTTCCTATATCACCAAAAAATAGATGTCAAAATTCGTTTTGAATTATCTGATTTGTAGGTATGTGTTGTTTGGTGTTTCTGCACAACAACTCAGACAAAATAAAGTTATCCTATCTCTCTTAAAAGGTTGATCTCTATGAACAAAGAGATAACCCCAAGGTATTCACGGGTGTCAAGTTATGATAATGCAGTGGAACAAACTCAGTGATAAAATGTGAAGATGTTGGTAATCACAAGGGGTCTTATGTACAAATGTCAGAAGCTCTAAACTCATCAGATTTTAAGATATGGTGATGCTTTAATCTCAAGTTCTCACCATTTAATAAAATAAACAACAAAAGATGAGGGTTTCATAAGTCCTAATGTTGAAACTACTTCTAAGATTAACCATGCAAATGATGAAATACTTAGAATGGACCAATCCCTCAAACTAGTTTCTGGCCGACTCAGGCTATACCTGCAATCTTGTAGAAAACAGTGCAATCTTCTAAGGTGTTAAATATTTTTAGGCTGTAGGCATTCATTCAATGGGACTGACTGAATACATATAGTTGAACTAAGCACATGAATATTAGGTACATGTTGACCTTGCACACCATTCCCATAATCAAGAAGTTTTCCAAGATATGAACTGGGGATTGCTACAACACTCCAGGTGCTAAATCACAAACATTACAAACTAAATCTATGCTACATCCAAACATTTCCAAGAGATTGGAAAGATAGAACAAGAAACATGTAAGATAATTCAATGCAAAGGAGGCACCAGTCATGACACAATGTCTGCACTTTGTATTAAATCATCATATTAACAACATTTATGGTTTGTTACAACACTTGCTTGAAATGTGAAAACTAACTTCTAATCTTCTAACATTCTACTCTACTATTAAATCTACTGCTTAAACTTGATTGGTAACCAACTTAACTAGCTTGACCAATTATTCCAACCCTTACAAATGAGGCAGAGTGCCATACTTATAGAAAACATGCCCACATGAAACAAAGCTAGGGTTACGAAAGAGTCAGCCACCAACCAGATCAGCCCCGACAACCAACAATAACCCACCGCTCAGCCAATGAATGTAGAAAGGACCCCATCAGATCAACCTAGGATTGCATGCAACCAGGGAGATGAAACCTTGAGCCACACCCACCATCAATGAACACCCACACAAATAGCAGTGCGTGCGAACGCCAGGAGGAATACGAGCCATCGATCAGCCCAGACCCTAGCAAATGGATGACTCAGATCAAATAAAACTAGGTTGAGCCCCCCCAGATCATGTCTGCCAGCCATTAATGGCCACCAACCAAACCGGCCTTGCATGCAAGAGTGGGTTCTGTGATAGCAACCACAAAGCGTACTTGACCACACCTGCAAATCATGCCAAATCTTCAAAGTACATCCAAAAAATCCCAGCTCGATCCAACCTGCATTCAAACGGGGCACCAGTAATTCCCAATACACCATCAAAATCTGAGCAGGTCCAAAACAATTCCCAAGGTTAGAGAATCAAGCGCAAACCCAACCGGAGGCGAAACCAAAGAAAGGTGAAAGCGGAGCCACAAGAAAAACATGAACAAAGAGCCAAGACAGGTGGAGGCGGAAACAAAACAAAACCCTGGTAGAAGCAGAGGTGGAATGGGAACCAAAGGAAAACAAGTGGAGGTGAAAAGATAACCAACCATGGTGGAAGTGGAGGCGGAATGAGAACCAAAGTGGGAACCAAAGAAAAACAAGCGAAGGCAGAATGAGAATGACAAAAGAATCCCAAACTTGAAAAAGTTCAAAGCCAAATCCATCCCGATCCTGGAAAAATGATAGAAAAGCAAACTGAAGACAACCCAAGGGCGGAGAACCAACCCGAAGGCTGAAGACAAAAAAAATAGTGGGAAAAAAAAGAACACGGGAGGTGGAGCTGGAACGAGAATGAAGACAGAATTGAGAACATGGGAGGCAGAGCCAGAATAGGAACGAAGACGGAACCGAGAACGTGGGAGTTCAAAGTTCAGATCCATCTCGGTTCCACCTCTGACAAGTGAAGGGAAAGTGAATCGATGAAAACCTAAGGGAGGAAAGCGACCCTTAGGACAAAACAAACAAAATGAAGAAGAAAGCGAGGAAGTGGGAAGAAAGCAGAGCCGGAACAGGAACAAAGATGGAACTGAGAACATAGCCAAAGTCCAAAGTTCCATTCCATCTCGGTTCCACCTCTGGCAGAATGAAGAAAACAAGGAAAACAAGGGAAAACTAAGGGAGAAAAACAACCCTTAGGCCCCAAACAAAAACACCAAAGGAAGAAAACAAAAGGCAAAAGAAGACCACCCCAAAGAGGACATCTGCAAGACTCCAAAACCACCAGGAACCCAACACAAAGGCACCCACAACCAAAGCAAGCACCAAGGACCAAAACCCCAAAATTTTCAAAGATAAGCACAAAGAGGATGGAAAGCCACATAAACAGGCCAAAAGGGCAGGCCAAGAGAGGGTCCCCACTTTCAGAGGGGCGTGTGCACAAAACTACACAACAAATGGCGACTCCGTTGGGGAATGCTTTAGAGCATTTCGATGAAAAATTGGCATCAAGAACTTAGAATCTCTGGTCTCAATCCAAGCATCAGGTTAGAAATAGACAAGGTTCATACATCACCAATAAGCCATCCTTCATGTACCAGGGTCAAAGTGTGTGCATATGCTTTCATTTCCTTTACTAAGTTGCAGCAAGGACCAAATTCAGTCTGACAGGGCAAACTAAGGATTCTAACTCCAAAAGCAACCTGGATAGAGCCTCACTGCCAGTCAGGCATCCATAACAACGGTGAGGTTATCACTATGACTGTCCCTAGCATAGCTCTTCTGCCATCCAAGCGTCCATAGCCCCGATAGAGATACTAGGATACTCTTGAAAAGGTGATCATTTTTTATTTTCAATATTTTCTTTCTTTTCTTTTGATATTCTCTTTTGAGATTTGCTTTTAAAGCTTTACTTTTCACCTTGCAGGCAATGAAGCCCACACTCAAGGATGAGAACCACAATGACACTGGAGAGAAAATTAAGATTTTTCACCTAGTCAGACCTCCTAAAGACCATATGCAACCTCATAATCCTTAAGATTTGTGTGAAGATATAAGACCCAAATATATTCTAGATTTTAACTTAGTCAAGTGACACTATCTCCCAGCCCGCACAACATCAGATGAAGGAAATCCACCAACTTGAATGAATCTAAAAAGATGATAAGAGTTTGTGAAAGAAATACTAGAGCAACCCCAAACAAGCAACTAGTTATACAGATGCAACAAGCCCAGAGGAAAGTAGGACAACACCACAAAAGCACAGAGCAATAGGGAAAACCACCCAAGTAGACCAAAGCAAACCAAAACCAGAGCAACAGACAAGTAGAACAAAACCAAAAGAAACCCCACCTAAACCAAGGAAAAAACAACACAACAGAATGGAAACCTAACCTACTTATGTACAAGGATGGAGCTGAGAACAACTCAAGGCTGAAAATAATGCTTTAAATACCACCCATTGATAGTCAGTGGAATATCTCCTCCAGTGAGGGTTTTCAAATGGAAGGCATTATCCCCCAGGATCTTTGTAATCTGATAAGGGCCGAGCCAAAGTTTGTCAAATTATCCATGCTCCCCTTTCTTTTCATGGGCTTTATCCTAGTAGAGAACCAAGTAAGAGATTCTAAAGGCTTTCACCTTGGCTCTCCTATCAAACCATCTTTTCACTATAACTTGATGTTTGGAAATTTTTTTAGGGCTTCATCTCTTCTCTCTTCAAGGTGCAACAATTTAGTCAAGCGGGCTTCACGCTTATCCTCTCCATCATAATATTCATTGATGAATTGTAGGGTAGGGATCTTCAATTGGATGGGAAAGACAGGTTCCAAGCCATACACTAAGTGATAAGGAGAGGTTCCTAAAGATGTCTTATGTCTAGTGCGGTTTGCCTAAAGGGAAAATCTGAGCTAAGCATGCCAATCCTTGGGGTTCTTATCTAATAGTTTTTGCATGACTATCAAAAGGTTCTTATTGGAAGACTCACCCAAACCATTCCCCTATGGATAGTAATTGGATGCAAACTTTATGGCAATTCCATGGTCATAAGCCCAATTAGAAAACTTTAAAGATGCAAATGCAGAACCATTGTCACAAACTACAACCAATGGAAAACCAAAGCGATTAATGATACCTGATTCTATGAAATTGATTACTACTTCAAAAGTGCATTGTTTGCATGCAAGAGCTTCAGTCCACCTAGTAAAATAAACGGTTATGGTAAGAATATACCTGTGCAATGTAGATGAAGATGGGTTGATTGGACCAATGAAATCCATTCCCCATTGTGCAAATGGTCTTACCTCTATGATAGGTTAGAGTGGAAGAGCTACACACCTCTCCCTACTTGCTATAGTTTGACACACATGGAAAGTCCTCACATGGTGATGTGTGTCCTTGAACAGGGTAGGCCAATAATAGCCTACCCTCAGAATCTGATTTACGATGGAAGGTGTTGAACCATGGCCTATGCCATATTTATCATGAAATTCAATCATCACTCTCCCTGCCTCTTCTTTCCCTAGGCATCTCAAGTAGACACCTTCACGATTTCTCTTGTATAGGACAACTCCCTTCATCATAAAATTGCTACTGTTCAAATGTAGAGCCCTCCTTTGTACTGAATTAAGGTGCTTGGGACATTGTTGATTCAACAAACAGTAGATAATGTCATCATACCAGTCCCCCGAAGAAACATCTTCAAGATTATAATGTTGGGCAACAAGGTCAGGACCCATTTCTACCATTTTCTTGGTCAGTCACTGCCCCCTTACCAAATTCATGGGTTGAATTTCAATATCATATTCTTGTAACATAGTCACCCACTTGGCCTTGCATTCACCCAACTCATTTTCAATCAACAACAACTTGATTGCAGGATCAAGGACTATAGCAAATACCTTGTTTCTCAGTATATAGTGCCTAAAATTCTTCATAGTTCAGATCAAGGAATAAGCCTGATTTTAAACATTAGGATACCTCATCTCGGCATCCTTCAAAGGTGCACTCATGAATGCTATGGGATGTTCATTCCCTCGATCAAACCTTTGTGTCAATAAGCCCACACATGAGTGATCAAAAGTAAATGAATAGATGTAGAATGGCTTGCCATAATCAGGACTTACCAGAACAGGGGCCTCAACAAGAGATCTCTTGATTTTTGCAAATTCTTTCTTGGCCTCTATATTCCATTCAACTTTCGCTTCTTGTTTCAACATGGCATTCAATGGCTTGACTATTTCTGCAAATCCAGTGATAAATTTTCTAACAAAGTTAATCTTGCCAAAGAATGACTTCTTGCTTGCAGGGGGTTGAATTTTCAGTATTGCCTCCACTCGTTCAGGATCAATGGCAATACCTTGTACTGAAATAATGTGTCCTAACAACTTTCCCTCAGTGACTCCAAAGATGGACTTCTTTAGATTAAGTGAAATACCAAATTCCTTGCACTTCTGGAATACTTTGTATAAATCCACAACATGATCACTTCTCTTCTTGGAAAAGACTGTCAAATCATCCATGCAGATGATTATGCACTTTCCAATGATGTCTTTGAAGGCAATATCCATAGCTCTTTGGAATGTAGCTCCAACATTGATTAATACAAAGGGCATTCTCCAGTAAGCAAAGGTTCCCCATTTTGTAGTGAATGCAGTCTTGTGCCTATCTTCATATTGGACCATGACCTAATTGTATCCAGATTACCCATCCAAAAAGGACATCATATGAGATACATTGACAACCTGAAGCACCTCATCCAATGAAGGAACTGGATAATTATCCTTTTCTGATGCTCTGTTCAGGTTTCTGAAATCGACACATAGTCTAATTTCTCTATTTTTCTTCCTGATTGGAACCAAGTTTGCAACCCATGCTGAATGTCTTACTGGAAATATGATTTATGATGAGAGTAGCTTTTGCACTTCCTTCTGAATAATGGGCTCCAATAAAGCATTGATTGGTCTTTGTCTTTTCCTGAATGGCTTAACACTTGACTTGAGGGGAATAGTATGTGTAATGATTGAAGTGTCATATGTCCTCAAGTCACCATAACTCCATGCTATCACATCCTAATATGTGTGCAAGGAATCAATAATTAATTTCCTCTCCTTCGGAGTGCACACCTTACCAATAAAGACATTCTTGACATTGCTTTGGGTCCCCATGTTGTATGTTTCACACCAACAGTTGAGGGATTCCCTTTTCATTTTCTGCTCTTGATCTCTAATCCTATCTAGATCAAAGATCCTTTCCAATTGCACCATGCCTCTCAGGATGGTATTAGTCTTCAAATTGAGGACCCCTTCTAGGTCAATTTTGGCCTCTTGAGGCTCAACCTCATCAATTACTTGGGAAGCAAATACATCACAGCTAGTGATAAAATCAAGAATATGCTAATCATCCTCAAATACTTGAAAAATTGGTGACATTGTCTGACACTGAGGGTACTAGAACAAGCTCCATAGTGAACTTCTTTAAGTTGGAAAGTGATAATGGCTGTAATGTACTTGCTGCTTGTGCCAGAGAATTAACAGTTTGATTCTTACTCCAAGGTATCAGTTGAATGTCGAAGGCATCAAATCCTTCAATAAGATCCCAAATTCTGTGTCTGTAATTGGCCATCCTCCTTTCATGACATGAGTATTGTTTTCTCACTTGCCTAACCACCAACTTAGAATCTCTAGACACTTGAAGGATTTTAACTTTCTTTCCCAATGCCATAAGTAGCCCATGAACTAGAGCTTCATATTCAACTACATTGTTAGTGCATTGGAATTGGAGTCTATGAGTAGCAAATTAGGTTTTACCTTTAGGACTAATCAGCTCCAGCCCTGCTCTAGCACCTTGCTTGGATTTGGATCCATCAAACCTTAATAACCAACAGTCATTAGCTCTTGCTTTTCTTGGGATACCTCTATCCTTATTGTCACCCAGGGGTTCTTCAGGAGGTTTTGGATCCTTCCCCTTTTGACTATTTTGAAAGATCTGTATGTTTGACTCAACGATTGGGGTTGTGTTAATGTGCTTTTGTATATGTTCTACTGTAGTTTGACACAAGCAACATTCTAGTTCGGAATGAGGAGAACCATGGACTTGAAACCAATTAGGGAGAATAAATTATTCAAAGTTCATATTTCTACCTAGCTGAATCTGATCTTCTACACATTTCTAGATAAAATCTTGGAAGTTATCCAACAAACTGAGTTGTCTATCTGCCTGGTCATCAAGTTCCTCTGCTTGTTCAATTTGCACTTCAGAGCTGTTGGCTTCTGACATGGATTCACCAGAAGAGCTTTGCAACATCAAGATTTATTCTATGTCCAAAGCAAGGGAGGCTACGACATAGTTCCCCATACTGACTTCTGATATCAGTATCTCATTTGAAGTATTCTGATACTCAGTAATGACATACTTCGTTCTAGGTTCTCTCTCAATTTTGATATGATTTGGGACTCCTTTCTAGGGGAGCTACATGTGGGAATGATCTGTGGAAGTGTATCCATTTAGTGCCTTGGTGAAATCTCTACCCAAGATGAGGCCATAGGTGTCAGGAATGTCAACCACCTAAATATTAAGCACTTGTTGCACTCTAGGGTCTGAGGCAACTTGCATGGGAATCATGTTTAGTTCTCCTACTATATTCACCTCTGTTTTGTCTAATTGGGTGACCTTCTTTTGAGAGGCTATAGGGGTAATACCAAGAGCCCTATAGATAACAAATGACATAAAATTTGTGGATGCCCCTGAATCTAGCAGGAAATTGTGTAGATTTTTGCCAAATATACGAATGGAGATCAAAAAAGGAGGGGTTTCCATTTTGCCTTAGAATAAACTCAACTGTGAGTCAACTTGGGAAACCTAACTCTTATCTTTTTCTTAACCCCTATCCCCAGGATGTGACAGGCTAGGACCTTTGGGTGTTTGTGAGATAGGAGGCCTAGTAGTTTCCTCATTGGTAGCTATTCCGAGCATTTCTATACTTGAATTAAAGGATGCAAGGACTACATTTTTGATTTCAGGAACTCTTAATAACTCAAAAGAAGAAAGACTCACCTTTACTTTTCTGAGTTCCTCGGTGACATACTCTCCTAGCTGTTCCATGTTCATGTTAGTGTGGACCTCCTTAGAATGACCAGTCTTCCTATCCTTTGTTGCATCAGCAATGCTTCCTTTGGAAACATCTAGTTTTCCTTCCTTGGTGAGGTATTGTGTTGGCACCCGCCTGGTGGAGTAGTAAAATTGTGTGGAGGGCCAGATGTAGTGAATGACCCTCCAACTTGTGGATTCCTATGGGGATTTCTCCTCAGATCATACTTTCTGACAGGTTGCTGAAACATTTGCACTTCCTCCACACTAGCCTCTTCTTCATCCAATGGGCCATTGTCATTCTCTAAGTTTCTTCATCAAACAACTGAGATATTTCATCTTAATTGAGCACTTGTTTAGCCTCTCCATTATGGCTACTTGATTCTTCTTCTGGTTCATTCTCCTCATCCCTTAGGAAAGGAGCATGATTCAACACTAAAATCGGGGAATCATAGGGATTTGAAGGCACCAATTCTTGGCTAATAAAGTTGTTTTCAACTTCATATTGAAAAATGGAAGCAATAGTTTGAAATTCAAGGTAGTCAAGCTCAGAGTGCTGACTTGTCTTATGTAGCCTACACCATCCAGACAAAGCGGCCTCTACCAAGTACACACCACCTGGGGGTTTCTTTGGATTGGAAGGTTGATCTAGTGGAGTGGGATCTCCTCCATTGTTAGGCCCAGTGTTCCATGGCCTATTCTATCTAGGTGGCTGTCTTCTTTCAAATCCTTGTCTGCCTTGTTCATTTCTATCAAAGTTCAAACCAGAACCTTGTCCTCTTTCCAAGTTCTGATTTCTATCATAGTGTTGCCCTCTGTTATAACTTGACTGCATGCCTTTCTGATTAGCTTGGAGTTTATTGTTCTAGTTCCTTAAGTAAGTTACCTCTGTGCTCAACTTATTCACTTGATCAGTTAGCTCATCTAACCTTTCTTTATCAAGATTGTTGTAAGGGACTAGATTCATAGTGTTTGGGGAGTATCCTAACACTCCTATAAAACCAGTAGACTAATTCAAAATTTCCAAGTTCTACAAATATGTAGGGAAACTAGCTTGTGACTGTGAATGGAAGGGATGGTTAGCATTTTGTTGGGGATAACCGGTATTGGTTGGACCTTATTTATTGGATGACCCGGGTGAGGGACCAGAGGCAACAGTGGAATAGGATTCATGATAGGTGTGTGATTGGTCAAAGCCCGGGTGAGAGATTGGACTTGACTTGGGTGAGCAACTGCTCCCAAAGATGGTAGAGGTCCATACAAGTGTTGCCTTAGGTCTGTATTGACCTTAATAGCCTCCATATACGCAGTGAGCAAGGTAGTTGGTGGATTATTTCTCCACTTAAGGAAGGTGGAGCTAAGGCTATCAAGGGCTTCGAAGTAGACCTCTAGGGTAGTGTCCTCATTTTCGACATAAGGTGCTTGAAGTCTAGTGTATGCTCGGTGGAACCTATTGTTGAATGATCCTATAGGCTCATTGACCTCTCTTTTTACTCCAGTAAACTGCATATATAGCTCATTAGCACTAACGGGGATCTTGAATTTTAGCAGGAATGCAGCCTCAAGCTCATCCCAGTTAGAGATGGATGCAACAAGTAAATGATTATACCAACAAAAGGCCTCTTATCCTAGAGAATAAGGGAAGAGTTTGCATGCAACATCTCCATGATTAATCCCTCTATCTCTCAGATAGTTCTAAAATATCCCAACGTGTTCTTTTGTTGTCCTATTTGGGTCATTCGTATGAAACTTAGAGAAAAAATGCTCAAGGTTCTTGGGCATAACATTGTAGTTGTTGAATGTTAGGGGTGATGGGTTACTTACCAAGAAAGCCATCGGTGGAGGTGGTAATGGTCGATGAATGAATGGCCGAGGTTGTGGAATGGAACCGGCCTCAGAATCAAATGATTATGGAGTGGTGGAGATGAGGATGGTGGAAATGATGGATTGGATGATGATTCCTCCTTTCTTCTGGTCCTTCTTGACCTGGTTGGAGGTGGTAATTATTGAAACTCTTCTTCTTCTCCTGGTATAGATCTGGTTCTCCTTCTAAGCCTCTCAGGAGAAATGGCATTTAGAAAATGCTCTAGCTTGCTTGTTCGGCCCTCCTTCTAGCGCTAATCCTATTGTTTGGTGTTTCTGCACAACAACAACTCATACATAATACAATTATCCTATCTCTCTTAAAAGGTTGATCTCTATGAATAAAGAGATAACCCTAAGGTATTCATGGGTTTCAAGTTATGATAGTGCAGTGGAACAAACTCAATGATAAAATGTGAAGATGCTGGTAATCACAAGGGGTCTTACGTACAAATGCTGGAAGCTCTCAAATCATTAGATTTTAAGATATGGTGATGCTTTAATCTCAATTTCTCACCATTTAATAAAAGAAACAACAAAAGATGAGGGTTTCATAAGTCCTAATGTTGACACTACTTCTAAGATTAACCATGCAAATGATGAAATACTTGGAATGGACCAATCCCTCAAACTAGTTTCTGGCCGACTCAGGCTATACTTGCAATCTTACAAAAAATAGTGCAATCTTCTAAGGTGTTAAAGATTTCTAGGTTGTAGGAATTCATTCAATGGGACTGACTGAATACATATAGTTGAACTAAGCACATGAATATTAGGTACAGGTTGACCTTGCACAACATTCTCACAATTAAGAAGCTGTCGAAGATATGAACCGGGGATTGCTACAACACTCCAAGTGCTAAATCAAAAACATTACGAACTAAATCTAAGCTATCCAAACATTTCCAATCAATTTGAATGATAGAACAAGAAACATGTACGATTATTCAATGCAAAGGAGGCACTAGTCATGACATAATGTCTGCACTTTGTATTAAATCATCATATTAACAACATTTAAACACTTGCTTGAAATGTGAAAACTAACTTCTAATCTTCTAACATGCTACTCTACTATTAAATCTACTGCTTAAACTTGATTGGTAACCAACTTAACCAGCTTGGCCAGTTATTCCAACCCTTACAAATGAGATAGAGTGCCATACTTATATACAACATTCTTGTGTGAAACAAAGCTAGGGTTACGAAAGAGTCAGCCACCAACCAGATCGGCCCCGATAGCCAATAATAACCTGCCACTCAACCGATGAATGTAGAAAGGACCCCATCAGATCAACCTGGGATCACACACAATGAGGGAGAGGAAACCTCGAGCCACACCCACCATCAATGAACACCCGTGTGAATAGCAACGTGCGTGAACGCCAGGAGGAACATGAGCTACCGATCGACCCAGAGTCAGGCAATTGGACGACTCAGATATAAAAAAACCTGGTTGAGCCCCCCAGATCATGTCTACTAGCCATTAATAGCCACCAACCAAACTGGCCTTGTGTGTGAGAGTGGGTTCTGTAATAGCATCCACAAAGTGTACTTGATCGTGCCTGCAAATCATGCTAAATCTTTAAATTACATCCAACAAATCCCAACTCAATCCAACCTGCATTCAAACGGGGCACCATTAATGCCCAATACACCATAAAACTCCGAGCAGGTCCAAAAAATTTCCCAAGTTTAGAGAATCAAGCGCAAACCCAGCCGAAGGCGGAACCAAAGACAGGCGGAAGCGGAGCCACAAGAAAAATAGGAACAAAGAGCCAAGACGGGCGGAGACGGAAAAAAAACAAATCCCGACTGAAGCGGAGGTGGAACAGGAACCAAAGCGAGAACCAAAGGAAAATAAGAGGATATGGAAATAGAAAAAACCCCAATGGAAGCAGAGGTAGAACGGGAACCAAAGCAGGAACCAATGGAAAACAAGCAGAGGGGGAACGGGAACAGGAAAGGAAACCCGAACTTGGCAAAGTTCAAAGCTAAATTCCATCCCAGTCCCGGTCTTGACAAAATGACATAAAAGCAAACCAAAGAGAACCCAAGGGCGGAGAACCAACCCGAAGGCTGAAGACAAACAAAACAACGAGAAAAAAAGAACACAGGAGGCAGAGGTGAAACCGAGAATGTGGGAGGTGGAGTTGGAATGGGAATGAAGACGGAACTGAGAACGTGGGAGGTGGAGCCAGAACGGGAATGAAGACGAAACCGAGAACACGTGAGTTCAAAGTTCAGATCCATCTCGGTTCCGCCTCTGACAAGTGAAGGGAAAGTGACCTGACAAAAACCTAAGGGAGGAAAGTGACCCTTAGGACAAAACAAACAAAACTTATAAGAAAGTGAGGAAGCGGGAAGGAAGCGGAGTCGGAATGGGAATGAAGACAAAACCAAGAACTTAGCCAAAGTCCAAAGTTCCATTCCACCCCAGTTCTGCCACTAGTAGAACGAAGAAAACAAGGAAAACAAGGGAAAACTAAGGGAGAAAACCAACCCTCAGGCCCCAAACAAAAACACCAAAGGAAGAAAACAAAAGGCAAAAGAAGACCACCCCAAAGAGGACATCTGCAAGACTCCGAAACCACTAGGAACCCAACTAAAAGGCACCCACAACCAAAGAAAGCACCAAGGACCGAAACCCCAAGATTTTCAAAGATAAGCACAAAGAGGGGGGCAAGCCACAGAAACAGGCCAAAAGGGCAGGCCAAGAGAGGGTCCCCACTTTCAGAGGGGCATGTGCACAAAACTGCATAATAGTATGGAATTCCCCAAACAATAGTAATAGACAATGGAACCCTATTCAAGAATCAAGAATTCCAAGAACTTTGTTCCAAGTTCCCTATCCAACATAGATTCTCAACACCCTATTACCCCCAAGGAAACAACAAGGTTGAAGCATCTAACAAAACTATTTTGAAAATATTAAAGAATACTATTAATGAAGCCGACCGTGATTGGAATTTGTAATTAAAACAAACTCTATGGGCTTATCGAACTACATCTAAACACCTACAGGTGCCACACCATTTTCCTTGGTCTATAGATCAAAATCCATCTTACCTATCGAGGTCAAAATCCCCTCATTACCAATTTCACTACAAGGCATGGTCAACAATGAAGAGTATCGGGTATCTCGATTAAATGAGTTGGAACTCCTAGATGAAAGATGTTTGAGCACATTAAACCATCTTCGAGTTTATTAGAATCAGCTCAAACGAAGCTATGATAAAATGATCAAAGACAATTTTTTTAAGGTTGGTGACTTGGTACTCCAAGAGAATCAAAAGGTACAACTGAATCAAGATGGGAAAGGAAAATTTGAACCCAACTGGTTAGACCCATTCATAATCACAACAAGCTATGGCTCAGGGGTGTATTATTTGGATAATCTTGAAGGAGAACCTTTAGCTAAACTATTGAACAACTGTTGAACAACAACCACCTCAAGAAGTTCTATACATGAAGCACATTAGAATACCCTAGGCAAAAGGGTAAAAATCCGAAAAAAATCATCAAAAAGTTGAAAAAACAAAAAAATCAAAAAGTGAAAAACAGTAAAGAGAAATAAAATTTTCTTTAAGTGAAAACCACTTTGTTGTGCTTCTAGAATAGGTACCATAGTGAAAACCTAGCAAACAAACACTGTGTTTGAATAAAACTTGCATCGTTATCTATCGATACTATTTTCCCAGCATCCACCCATTCGTATCATAATAAAACATGAATCCAACCATGGATTGATGAATGATTATTTATTGAACATTGTTACGCCATCAACATGCATCTTTCCTATAGAAGGTCATCTTGTCCCGAACTAGGGGCAATAAAATAAAAAATCTAGAAAACAACAAAAATAAAAAAACATTCAAAAAACATAAAAAAATCAAAACAAATTTGGATTATTCCTTCACTCAATCATTCTAAGATATCAAAATTTTCTTGAACCTCATGGCTAGTTCAAGTAGATTTTGTGCAAGATATCCTCTAGGAACAAAAGTGGAATATCAATCCAAGTTATCAATGTTGTTTAAATCCCAAAAATAGTTATACTTTGAGTCAAAACGGTTGAACTATGTGGTCTCTGCATGTACAATGTAGGCAAGGCTTAACAACCTTGAGGCCTTAGGTCAGTCCCATTAGGTTTCTATCATGCTTTATTTCAACTTAGTCAAAAAATACAAAATCCAAAAATATTCAAAATTCAAAACCCAAAAAAATCTAAAATAGACTAAACCAAGCAAACTACGAGCCTCTGTGTGTACAACGTAGGCAAGTCTTGTATTTGATGAGCACTTGAGGCCTTAGGTTAGTTCCCCCCCCAAAAAAAATTCAAAATTCAAAATGCAAAAAATTCACAAAACAAAAAAGATCAAAAAAATGTTCACAACAAACCAAGCAAACTACAAGCCTTTGCGTGTACAATGTAGGCAAGGATTGTATTTAATGAGCCCCCAAGGCCCTAGGTTAGTCCCCTAAAAACATAAAAAATGACATCATAAAACTCAAAAAAATTAAAAAGACCTACTCCACAATCATGACTCGTAATAAACTTTTCATCCATAATAATCAAATCGTTGCATTCACCCTTTGAAAAAACAAACAAACAAACAAACAAAACATCAAAATCTAGAAATTTCAAGAAAACAATTGTAGAGCTTCGATTACAAAAAGAATTTATAACAAAGCCAAAGTATTAACTACCTATCTTTTGACAAGTCACCAACAACATCCTGAGATACACCTTAATGGATCCATTCCTATGATAGACATGATTAGCAACGGATTATAGCCCCTACCCAAATAGATATGGCAAGTGATATTGCAACTTTGTTTTTATCTTTTTATAGTCTTATTTTTATGATTTATTTTATTGACTCATTTCGAGGATATCTCGAGGATGTCCATAAGGATTTAGAGAAGAAGGAATGGGGGAAATTGAGCATCATTTCGGTTTGTTGTTTGTAAGGTATTTTTGTATTACTACCACAATGATTACTTGCTTTATTAAGTGTATGGAAGTTGTTTTGAAATAGTTCATGTAGCAAGTGCATGTTAGGTATCCTATACCTCTCTATGTAACTAGTCAGAAAGGTTTTAACACAACTCAACCATACATTTTAAACAAAGTTTTTGAATGTCTGGTATGAGCAAGAATTATCTTTGTATGTCGAGTCAAAGTCCACGTAATAGATACAAAGTCGCCTTGGTTATTAATATCTTGGTGCATAGTATCTGTTTGTTACATCAAACAAGATTGTTACAAATGCGACGCCTCCAAGAAAAGTGAAAGAAACTCATCAAAAATGAACATCATATTTCTATCCATCATCAAATATTTCTTCTAACTAACATTGATCCTGCATCATAGTATCATTAACATCACATATCCATCCTGCATCCACAATGCCATCAATACATATCATGATGATAATAAACCAATGAAAACATCATGTATCATGTATAGTTGTCATACATCCATCATATTGATTATCCATCATATACATAATAAAACATCATATAAGATAATATATGATCTATCCATCCACATCATATGCATACATTAAAAAAATTATAAAAAACATGTATAAGCGTACATCATCATACATGAATCATCACATAGACATATAATGAGCCAAATTGAAGCATGCATATCTCATATATATCATCATCAAAAAAAGGAGAATTCATGGTACATCATCATCATGGGAACAAGTGTGATTGGATAGTAAAAAAATAAAACATATATACAAGGCATTGACTGGGTTGATGAATATATATACATATACAAAATCATGTCTACAAGATGAGTCTTTGAATAACAAACATAATAAAGATCAAGTACAAATATGAAACTCCCCGACAGGAAGAGGAGGACTTTAAAGACCAGATTGTGGGTCACCCTCTAGATCTGGCTGTCTGATAAAGTGCCCACCTAACTCAACACCACCCCTCACAACACTAGGCTCTCCAAACTATGGTCATCATGGTGCTTGAGGAACAAAGGCATCATACAAAGTCTGGTAATAGGTAGCCCTCTATAGCAACTAATCTTGTTCAGTGCAAAGATTGTCACACTCTTTCCTTGGACTATACCTCTCAGTGATAACAACCTGCAACTGTGTCTCGACAACGAGATGATTCCAAATATATGTGTCTCGCTCCACCCTCAAACCATCTTGCTCTGTAGTGAGAGTGACAATCTATGCCTCTGTGGCTTGTCACCACACTATCTCTACAACTAAATGTGCACCTTCATCCCCAGGTGGTGGAGGGGGACCTAGAACTTGTCCCTGATCCTGCATCTGATCACCCTGTCCACTCTGGGAATCATCCTCTCGAGCCCTACCAAGCTGCTTTGCTAAAACCTTGAGGCATTATCTCTCACCTTGGTGAACTATGATGCCTGCTCTACCTACTACGGGATCACCACCAGGATCTGTGAATCTCAAAGGAAGGCATCATTCCCACCACTGATCATAATCAGGTGTAGTACCTAGATCCACTAAACCCATTGGCCAACCCCATCTAACTGGGGCAAGAGCTTTGAATGAAGCAACAATAGCATTCTGATAAGCTTATAGACCTGAAACATGGACCTCTTTGGTGGTTTGACTAAACCGAGCCTCATAAGTATTCAAAAAGTGACCCTGTCTCTCTTCAAATTATCTGTGAACCCTATAAGGAAGTTACCTTTCCAAAAGAAAGTGTGTGTGACTAATCAGCCATATAGTCTGTCTAAAAAACACCAAGTGCTCTTGATCATCAGGCCATGCCTCATAGTCCACAGAGGGTCTCCACAAAAAAACATGGCATATCATCAAATACACGATGCCAATAGGGAGGTTGTCCAGGAAATATATAATGTAAAAAATATCCATAGTGATAAGAATATGGATCCTCAATAGTCCGATCCAATATACCATCAGGCTGTGTGACTCAGATATTCTCCTAGATCCATAAATGAAGAAGAGTGACACTGATAGAAATAGATTTCCCACCCCAATATGCAACCTCATTCATATCTCTGTATAGGTGGGAAAAAGGACATGGACCCCATGCGTATCCGGTCCCATGCTCGAAATTTGGTCGATGCATATACCCCATCCCACAAGAAACTAATAGCCTCGCCTATCGGGAACAAGCTTGTAAACTAGACCACAAAGAACAAAGGAAACAGGATCAACACTGCCAACAAAATCTGATAAAATAATCTTCAACTATTGAACCTTCAGACGTCTAACACCAAGAACGCGACACATAGCATGGGTACCCCATTGAATGGAGTATGTAATGAGCTCTCCATGAATAGGTATATGGAGGATCCTCCACACATCCTCAAGAGTAATGGTAGCCTCCCTAGTAGGTAAATGAAATGAAGAAGTCTTTGAGTGCCACCTCTCTGTGAGTGTAGTCATCATTGCACTATGACATCAGATGGTGGGCATGTAACAAATGTGACGCAACTCGACAACATCTAGGAAATATTTCTCTAGCTCAAGAAACTCTATGATTAAGTCAAACAAATCACGTGGTCATCGCTCCCTTGACTGAAGTGGATTAAGGACCACCTACAATCATTCATCACACAATATTCAGGATTCACTAAGAAAATACAAAATGAACTTCAAAATGATGAACAAAGAGACTTAGAGTTCCAAAAGGTCAAAATCAATTTTTTTTTGGCAAAAGCGATGAATTTTTATCAAAAGCAAAGAAGTTTTTCAAAGGTGAAAATTGATGAAAATAGCGTAGAAAATGAAACCAAGCATTCAAAGGTGAAGATTTATAGCAATTTTTTTTTATTAAAAGCAAAGATTGAGATCAATAGTGCAAAATGAAGTCAAGTGCATAGGGAAAAGGAAAAAATGACCATTTCAAAAAGTCAAAAGAGCTAAAACTGACTCAAAAGTGCCAGATTCCTAAATCTCACGCTATCACCTAAGTTGACTTTGTGTATTAATTACAAAAACATGGAAAGACGAAAGCTAAAATCAAGAGAGTACATACCAGGGCACCGACGCCTAAAGGTTGTCCAAACTCTCGAACCAAGTCCGTGTGATGTGGGACACCCTAAATCCTCGACATTGCTCCTCGACAACTGACAAAATGAGAAAACTAGAGACACGAATTCAATCTAGGATCAAAGTGAAAATGAGGTAATTAGAACCCTAATTTTACTTAGGAAACCATCCTAGGATAAAATTAGGACCTCCTAGGAACATTTGAATGAGAAACAAAAGACCTATAGAATTAATTTTTTGTCCTCTATGCGTATGAACTAAAATGAAATAGTGTTGTGAGCTTGACTGCAAAATTGCAATTTTTGGCCAACATCTTGATGGGGTAGCCTAGAGTCCTACCATCATTCCGCTGACCGCCAGAGCACAATGGAGCATATAATTTTTTTTCAAAATCTTGATCTTAACATTGAAATCTTTGAAACAAAGCAACCGGTACTTTATCTCAAAGAGGGGCAAAATGTAGACATGGGAAATTGACCTAACATTATCACACATAATAAATGAAAAATTCTCATCATCGAACATCACTGCATTTCACATCAAATTCATCAAAAACCCTAATTTCCTCTATTAATTGAATAATTATACATTATTTGATTAATTCACTTTTTCATCATTTTTGACGAATTAAATAAATTAAATTTATTTAATAAAGTCCTAAAACCCTGATTTTTGCTATTAATTAAATAAAACGACATGATTTAATTAATTCACTTTTTCATTAATTTTGACTATTTTAATAAAGTACATTTATTTAATATAGTCCTAATCTAACTTTATTCCTCCTTATTAATTAAATAAACACCAATTATTTAATTATGTTGCTAAATTTACTTTATTCTCCTAAGTCGGTTAAATTATTAAAACACAATAACTTAATTAAATCACTTTCCCTCCAAATTTGAATAATTTGAATAAACTATTCAAAAAATCATCAAAAATCAAATCAAACTAATGCAACTTTGTTTGCAAAAGTAAAACTTGATTTGCATGTTCAACTCCAAAAAGAATTAATTAGTTAAATCAATTAATTAATCATTCTCAACCACTTTCTTGATTACAAATCATTGATTGCTCAATATTTTTCCTAACAAATCAATCTATTTCGTGATAGATCAATCTATTCTTCAATCCCACAGATTACTCAATCTATTTCTTCAATCACACTAATTAAGTAATTAATTTTCATAGATTATTCCCATCTAAATCCTCTCAACATCTTTCGACTATCGATCTAGATATTCTACTACGTGATCTAGAGCATTCATTCAGAATCACAAATTCTATATAACAAACCTCTTCCTTCAAAAAAAAGGATTGAAGAATCAACATCATTCATACAACGAAGTAATGCATGAATCCTAATTGACATTGAAAAATCTTCAAACAACATCTTCGATCAAATACACACACACTCTTCAAAAGCTCTCACATGCAACAATGGAGGCTTCACATTGATACAAGTAACCACATCTTTGCAAACACACTCTGACACAAGATGGTAACACTATTTTTTTTGGATTTCATAGTCATTTCTCTTAGTCAATTTTACATTCTTGATTTCCTTAATAGTTTAGTTTCATTTCGTGAGTGAAGGAATAAATCTAGATCATTATTTTGGATTATATTAGTTTCTATTCTTTGTTTTGATCTTATTTACACTCGTAGATTTCCCCTCACACATACGTTAGTGTCATCTAATATAGTGCAGTAAAAGACCATTTCAATATTGTTAAATATGCATTTATTCCTCTTGCAACGTACGAACTGTATTCCCATTTCCATGTGCAACATATAAGTCTATCGACTTATTCTCCATATGCAATTTGTGCGCAATATATAAAGCTTTGGTTATATTTCACATTTGCAACACTAAATTAATGTGCTTATGTTAATACAATGCCCTTTAAATATATAACATTATATTCTATGCACTTTGAGTTTATTCCCTTCTTGCACTTCATGCGTACAACTTTAGCTTAGCCTTTTCATTTTATAAGGCTGCACATTCACTCAAGCTCTTAGCTTATCTCAAGGATCTTTTATTATAGTAAATGGCTTAATATAGCCTCTACTAGCTTTAGCCCACACTATGCTTAAATTTTGGTAAATATTTTAAAATTCTTTTATATAAATAATGTTTATATATAATATATATATAAATATATATCATTTAACATATGCATATGTTATATAACATTCATCATTATATATATTATATAAATATAAATATAAATATAAATAAATAAATATATATATATATATATATATATATATATATTCATTTTTTTAATCATTATTTATCAATCACATACACACACACACACACACACACACACACATATATATATATATATATTTAACAATTATATATATATGCATATATTAATATGTATGTATTTAATTTTTTTTCATATATATATATATATATATATCATTATCTTGATATTCATAGAAAACACATATATCTACATATTCATTTATCAATGTATATATACATATAAGTATGAATGTACAAAGAAGAACTTACTCTTAACACAAAGAAATAACCACATGTTCCAAAATTAAAAAATCAAAGACTAAAACCAAAGTCATTTAAATCATCCTCAAACTATGACCAAGGATTACTTACCTAATTCCCAATCTAACTTGACTCTTCTTAACTAAACTAGGACATGAGTGTGTGTATGCTCATTCAGGCTCATTAAGGTTTACCAGAACAAGTTATTCTCTTGAGTGATACTCCCCCTCTCATACTAGAGGGCTTGAATCCTTCTTGCATCCAACTTAGTGCACCACATAGGTAGTTAGTCGTTCACATGGAATCCATTTGCATCATCAAACCATTAAAATATTCACATTGCAATACATATTCATTCATCACATTTTCCATCTATATAAAAATTAATCATTCCTTGAAAATAAAATAATATCTTAATTCATATTTTAGTATTTCATTCACCTATTGAACATATTAAGGTCACAATTTACATTTATTATCATATTCACTCATGAAGGTAAAAGTAACATGGTAACTAAGATACGAGGTGTAACAAATTTTTTGTATTCGTTGTCAAGGCCATGTAATAGCTTATGTGAGTTTTAGCATAATTGAGTGGGTGGTTTATGAGGTTGTGTGAATTTTATCATTACCAAGTTCACATTCCATAACCCATTTCAATTTATTCACTATCAACTTTGGGTTTCATTACCCATTTTAATTTTACCATTGCCAACATAATATTTCATTAATCTTTCGATACTAAATTAGGTATTCATTGACTAGCAATGTAGTTTTCACAATGTTTTGTGGTAAATTAGCACCGGTTTTCAGTCTTATCATAAAATGAGCAGTAAAAGTGATCTTTAAATGAAATTGACATATCTCTTGGTAGATTAATTTTATCAGAGGGCATACCTATTTTATCTATTTTCAAAAGCATTGCATGTCATAGATATAAATGGTAATATATTAAAATTAAATTGTTTTAGAGGGTTATTGCAATTTAAAGTATGTTTCTAGAGATTTAGTTTTACTATAACTTATGATCAATTATATTTGGTAGAATGAGATATGGTAATTGACCCTATTCTCTAACTTTTAGTTTTCATTTAATAGTTTTCCATGTGTGTAAATTTTCCCTCTTTTATCTTTGGTTTCATCGAGGGAAACCGGGTGTTGCCTTTATTGGCTACTTTTGTTGATAAATTAGTGTTTATCTTGATTTCTATTTAATGGTGTTGTCAAGATTAATCTGCCTGAAAGTTCAAATGGACAAGGATTCTAAAAATTATATGGTCCTAAGTTATTGCTAGAAGAGAGAGAAAGAGAGCTTGGCATAGAGTGTATTAACATTGAAAGATTCAAATTTATTGAATACAAAGGACTAGTAGTATTTGCAATTGTTTTGGTCATAATAATGGTTGAAATATACTCTTCTAATAGATATGGAAGATGAAAGAGAGGAATTATAACAAAACATAATGAAATAAAACACATAAAATAAATGATAATTTCCGTTAACAGATTTCAAAAAATAAAAATCCCTAAGATCATGATGAGTGACTTACCTAAAGATTATGCAAAAATTGTGTCATGCTCTCAACAATATGTTGAGAAAAAAACAACAAAGTTTGCAAGAAATTTTTATGGAGCCCTACCACAAGAATTTTTTTTCTAAAATTAGACTAACTAAAACCAATCTCTTTATAGTTGTTGCTTCAATTTATTCACCCAATAGAGGAAAAGTGGATATGAAAATATCAGGGATTACAACCTAGATGATACGTGGATATTTTAGAATTGGAAAGTTAGATTACATTTGATTTGATTCAGAGATTTTGATTTAATTTGATTTGATTGTCATTGATAATCAACATAGTTTAATAGTGTAGTTTGGCGATTCATAAGCTTTGGCTTATTTGTCATTGATTTTTTCATTTGATTGAAAGCATCAACTATTTTGTGGGAAATTTTGCAGGTGTGAGATAGATTTCAAGATGAAACGTTCCACTATATGTAGCCTATCAACTAATAAAAAGTTAAGGTAGAAATTAATTTTTATTGTACAAGAGAAGAAAGTGTATGTCTATATTTTTTCTTTCTTATTTTAAGTCACTTTATGTTTAGAAATTTAGTTCATAACTCTTAACAAACTTTTAGGTTCTTTTGACCAATTCACTAAATCAAAATTTATTTCAACAATTTGGTATGCTTCATTAATTACCTCAGAAAATTTTCAATACATTTCTCGAAACACTTCCTATCTTAGATAGGTTCATAACTATAGTTATGTCACTTACACAAAATTACAATCATAATCTCATCCTCCTTTTTCCAAAATTCAACTAATTCACATGGCATGGCATATTATCTTAGACATTACTATTAAAGAAGTCATTCTTGGGTCATCTTAATTATTAAAAAAATCAACAACTAATCCCTCAACCACAACCAATAATTCTAATTGTTATCTAACCACCACCTCAACAAATGATTGATCATTAGTCCATCATGTTTCATGGTTAGGAGGAGGAAATTTCCCATTAAGAATAGTAGGAGTGACTCATAATTTACTTTAAAAACCTAGAAAATCTTATCCAAAATATGTATGTGGTGGAATTCAAACAACAAAGAAACATATTCAAGCCTTTTAATATGTTGTAATAAGGACACAAATTCAACATGAAGGTGTAATGTGTTGATTATCTCATATGCACAAATGGGGTTTCTTATAATTAGTACCTTGGCCTTGTTGACTTCTTCTGTGGCATTTGTCCTTGATGTCAAAATTGCCCTGGGTTGGTGCCTTGGGATTTCACAGTTTGGTCTCATTATGGAATTTTATTTGGCACATGATATGGCATTGGTTATTTTAGTGCATTCAGGCTTTGAGAAACACACTGCTCATTCCTTTGCAATTGGTTTATGGTATTTGGTATGGGAGAATGGCATTTTGAATTTTGCATAATATCTAAGCCTTTATTATACCTCTTAAGGCATTGTATATTATATTGCAGTTGGACTTTGAAAAAGAGAATCACTTAGTTCATTCTTTTGCATATGGTATTGTGTTTTTTGGCATGGGTGTAAGGCATACTAAATTCAACATGTATATCAACCTTTATTGCTCAAGACAATTCTTCGGGTATACATGACTTTCTAAGATGGCAATCGACCTTGGGTAAAGGCATTCATTTGATCTCCTATTTGCATTTGTTTCGGGTCTATTGGTTGATATTTATTTGGGCCTCAAGGCCGATAGTAGGTATAAAGGCATTTATTAATATTTTATGTCACATTGGATGTGACTTAGCTTTGATCATTTGGAATCTATCATGCCTTAGGAAATCGACATTTGATAAGCAAGGTGGTCATTTAAAATTCTTCAAAGCATATTTTTTGTCGATGATTTCACAATGACTAAAATAGTCAAATGTTATCATGCCTGTCGGCATGATTATCCCTGAACTGGCCGCTGATTTCAAACATCATTGTGATTTTTTGGTTTATCATTGACTATCCTTTTAGACTCCAAGCAATTATCATTCTTTGCAAAGGATTTTGTTTGTTTTCTTGGAAATTTAGGGCAAAATGTTTATCATTCTTACTGTTCACGTTTTTGGAACCCTTCGCTGGCCGCCACCATGAAATCTTATCCTCAACTGTTTCTCTACTCTCTCTGGTATTTTGATCTTGGACAACGTATGGGGGAGGTGAAAGGACCATTACAATGGTCATTCTGTGTGTCTGCTTCCTGCCGTTGGGTGAAGGCACGAGATTGGAAGGTATTGTGACCATTTCTTCCTCTACAGGACTGGTAAACTCCTTGTGACAACAACTTCATTACTTCTGTCAGGTATTCATCTTTAGATTGGTTTGCAAATCAGTTACTTCTCAGTCTAGGTTATTTCGAGCTAAGTTTCTTTCTCTTCAAAAAATAAGGAAAGTGGAAAAACATCTATTCCTTTAAAGAGAAAATTCTGAAATAATTACTTTAAAACGTGACTGCAATTTTATTAAAGATCATCATGACCGTTTTAAAGGGTTTATATTTTCTGTGTGTGGGTAATCAAAATATCTTCATATCTCTTCAAATCTTGTCTGGAATCGTTTGGTAATGAATCTTAAAAGAATGATTTTGGATTGTAAAACTTAGGTGTTTCTGTTACAAAAGATTTGCAGCTATTAAAATGGATATTATTCATGATTTTAAAAGATGCGTTTATACTGTTTTGGGTAAGCACTGCCTATGTAGGCCGCTTGTGAAGAAAAGTTCAGTTACACCTCTATTTTTGGAAACTGTTGTTCTATTCTTGTCAGAAAGAAAAAATCTAATTGTTAGGGCACAATATCTTCTGGAACTATTGCTTGACAGTAGTATTGTAACCTGAAAATTATCTTTGTACAATTCCTTGAAAGTGGAAAACGAGCAACTGTTGTAATCCTTCTTGGAATGTAATGATGGATTCTGTAACAAGACAAAAATGGAGAGATTAGGGATTTATTATTATAGAAAAACCTAAAAAGGAAACAGGGCAGTTATTTCATGTGCTGAGTTAGGGTAATTATCTTTTGATGCTGAAAAATTGGAAAACATAGTGTGTTGTCTAGTCTATATTTTGTATCATGAAAGATTGAAAATGAGATAGTGAGAAAAAGAAAGAAAGATCATATCACTGTAATGCAGTTTGATGAGAAATTGAATTGACACTGTAACTAGATTTTTCTTCAAGTTGTATCAAGATTTGATAATGAATGGAATTCTGAAGAGTCATTCTTGACTCTTGAGAATTCTATGCATTGTCTGTTAAGAGGCACTTGACAAATTTTAGAGAAATAGAGAGATCCTCTATATCATTGTATGTTCTATTGAAAAACACAAAAGGGGTTGGTGCTCCTTGATATTGGTGTCTCTAAATAGAGAGGTTGGTGCTCCTTGAGTCGGTGCTAAAAAATCAGCCATTGAGGCATTGTCAAAATAAAATTTGAAATTAAGCCAGTAAGGCAGTTTAGGAGTGGTTTTTCTACCCCAGGAGGGTTTTCCACTCGAAAATTTATGTGTCTCCCATTTGTGTGATTTATGTCTATCTTGCATAATCTTTCTTTCAATCATTTATGTTATTGTGCTCATTCAATTGGTCAATGCTCTGATACTTTAAGGCTGTTTAAAAGTTTTATGTCAATTTGCTCAAGTTTGTCATGCAAATTTAGATTATGCAAATATGATGCAAAATGTATTTTATAAAGTGAATTAACTTCTGCATTCTATGCTCATTATATGAATGCTCAAAAGATTGTCAAATGCAAGTCAAGGTTGCATATTATGAAGTTTTATAGTTCTTTTGATAATGCACAACAAGATTGTTCATAAAGCTTTAATTGAACAATATCATATGATGCTTTTCATATGGGTTGTAAATGTCAGTCAAGTTTCATATCAATCTAATCTAAAGTGCTAATGTTCACATTGGGTTAAATTAGTAAAAGTTTCACTATGCATTCAATGTTAAAAGTTAAAATTAGTCCACTCTAATTCACCCCCCCTCTCTTAGAGTGAATCCACTTCCAATAGGCCTACCCAATGGGTCCACAAAATCTTGGTGTAGACACATTATTCTAACTAAATGATTAAATTAACACAATTGAATAATTTCATATTATTTAATTAAATTTATATTATCCATTCCTCTATATTAGTTAAATAATTAATGTTCTATAATTCATTTACTAATTATTCTTCTATTCTAAAGTTTAATTACATAATTTATTATTATTTAATTAATCATCCATGTTCCACAATTTATTATTATTTAATTAATCATCCATGTTCCACTTCCTAAATTAAATAATTTATTATTGTTTAATTAATTATCCATCTCCCACTTCCTAAATTAAATAAAAGTTTTTAATTATTTAATTTATTTCTCAAACATTATCTTCTTCTAAAATAAATAAAATCATTAATTTATTAAATTCAACCTTGCACATGTAAATAATAATTAAATTTATTTAATTATTAAATACTCATGCAAATTACCACTTCCTAAATTAAATAATTTATTTAATTATTTAATTTATTTCTCAAACATTATTCAAAATAAATAAAATTATTTAATTAATTTATTAAATTCAATCTTGCACATGTAAATAATAATTAATTTTATTTAATTATTAAATACTCATGCAAATTCCTTATCTATTTCTCATCTCCAAATTAAATAATTTATTATTTAATTATTTTCCACTTCTTCAATTAAATAATTTTTTCAATTATTTATTTTATTTCTCAAACATTATCCAAAATAAATAAAAGCATATATTTTATTTATCAAATCCAATCTTGCACATGTAAATAATAATTAAATTTATTTTATGCAAGAAGCAGAGTGTTGGGGGTTTACGCGGGGTTAGTGCAACGTAGGGGTGGGGCTGTTGTGGACTCAGGGGGTATTCGGTAAGCAAGGGGTTCTTTTTATTTTTTCTATGCAATTTTTTGTTGTTGTTGCTGGTATGACTGCATGTGCAGTTGAGAATATTAATCAAAGCATGCCTTTTTGTGAGGTTGTTTTGAGGTTTTTTCCTCCCCCATCTACTCATGCAAAGGTAGTCAATTTTTTAAATAATTCGGTGTATGTTGGTGGGTCATCTCAGTCAAGTGGCCAGAGACTTATGAAAACAAATGGATGTTTAGAGAGGAGTTCTACTTGTGTGATGTTAGTAATTCAGCAAGATTCAACGGTGGAGGATGTTACATATTTGTGCATCCATGCTCTTATTTGTAAGTTTATGGGTACATGAGTTTCACTTTTGTTCTTGGATTCGTGGACTCATCGTACCTAGAATGTAGAGGGTGATATGGAGGTGATGTTGAATACAAACAACTATTTCATTGTGGTTCTTTCTTGCCTATTGGATCACAACAAGGCTTATGAGGGAGGGCCATATTTTTGTAATCAGGTGGGCCTTTTTATTAAACCATGGAATATCGGTTTTAACCCTTTGGAGGATCTCTCGTCAAGAGTGTTGGTGTAGGTTTGTCTTTCATGGTTTCCATTGGAATTCTGATGAAATGATATTCTACATATGATGACACTTTTGCTTGGAAAACTAGTTGGTCCATCGCAGTAGACTTTGGATAAGAAGATAATTTCCTATGCATGCATTTGTATTGAAATTGAATTGAATAATCCTTTGCTAGATTCTGTAGAACTATGAGTTGGAGATACTGTGTGGAGTCAACAACTTGATTATGAAGCTCTTCCTTTTCGGTGTCGAATATGCCATGAGTATGGGAACCTGCAAAGGAAGTGTTCTAAATCTAACCCTTTAGGGAACGAGTTTTGTAGTGTTGCAACCAAAGCTCCATCCTAAGTTGAATGGGCGAATACCAAAGGAAAGGCTCCAATTGCATAGGGGTCAATAGATGTAGAGGGGCTTATTCTCGATAAACCTCTGAACAAAAGTAGGGGTCTAAAATGATCTCTCAAAGATAGGCAGATGGATGAGTCCTTTAATTGCTTTGAGGCCCTGGAGGATTTAAACTTAATGGGGGTCCAGATAGTATGCTTCAAGGGGCTTCTCCTATCAAGGAAGAGTAGATGACTAACCCTCTAGATGTTAACCTACTTAGGTAGGAATCTGAGAAACCTATGCTCTAGTTGGCTTCAATTTAGGTACAAGCGAGGTCATGCACATTGGGTTTGGCTAAGGTTTTAGATGGGGCAGTGATTCCTTCAGGGCATAATGTAGATTTGAGGATGGATGAGGAGGTTTCTCCCCTAGGAAAGGAAACAAATTTTTTCCTTAGTTAGGTTTGCAACAAAAGAATCTTAAAAAAGTTCTTCAAAGAAGCCTTCTAAAGTAGGGAGGAAAAAGGACCAGGATAAAATAAAGTTAATGGGTGAGAACTTGGTGGAATCGGGGTCGGTTAAGCCTATTGAATCCCATTTTTCTAACCCCCATAAATGATTATTCTGTCATGGAATGTAATGGGTTTTGACAACATCCTTAGACAAGAGGTTGTTTGTGAATTAATTAAAGTTTATTCTCTTGATGTAATGCTTATTCTGGCATCCAAGGTGTTGATTGATGAAATGGATTGTATTGCACCTAAGGTTTGGAGTAGAGGTCAATTTCAATGTATTGGTACCCATAGAAGGGTGGGGGGGTTGTGAGATTTTGGGATCCACAGAAGGTGACTCCTCTTTGGTGGATGTCTAATAGATATTATTTGATTATAGTTGTGTCTACCTTTCTTTCCAGAGAAGTGCTTCTCCTTTCCAATGTTTATGCTCTTATATGCTCTTACAAACTTACCTTAAAAATATTGTATGTGGACTCACATTCGATATGTGAGATCTTCAGCACCTCATCTCCCTTGGATTCTGGCAGGATAATTCAATGCCATTTCTTGTATGGAGGAAAAAAGGGGGGTGTGGCTAGGTTGGAGGCCTCTTCCATTCTTCTAAGGGATAAAATTTTCTTCTTGAATTTAGTTTATATCAAGCCTAGAAATGTTATGCTCATGTGGAGAAACAAGAGGTGTGGGGTGGAATCTATCTTTGAGAGGCTGGATAGGTTTTTAGTTTCTTGTTTCTGGATTGGTAATTGATGGGCGAGCAACTCAGATATTCTAGATTGGAGGGGCTCTGACCATTGTCCTATCAATTTCTCAACTTCTGGGTTGGGAGTTAATAAGAATTCATCTTTCAAGTTCCAAATGATGTGGTTGCGAGAGCCTTCTCTACTAGAGTTGGTGAGGGATTGGTTGTGGAGAGTTATGCCTTCACATAGAACTACCATGTATTACTTTATGAAACATATTCAATTCATCAAGCTTCAACTTAAGAAATTAAATAGGCAGTGCTTTGGGAACATCTTCCGGGCCAAAGTTGCTGCCTAGAACCATCTTGATATAATCACCAGAAATATATGGGATCAAGGTATTTCAGAGAGTTACCTTTGAGAGGAAGGTGAGGCTTTGAAGACTTTGGAAGAATGAATGATACATGAGGAGATTTACTGGAAGAATTTTTTTAGGATTGATTGGCTTCAAGAGGGGGATACAAATATTTCTTTCTTTTTTAATTCAATTAAAGATAGAAGGAATGGGAACTTTTTATCTTATTTAGTGTCTTCTCAAGGATGTCAACTTTCCTCCTTCCTTGAAATATTTAAGGAAGCTACTCAATAATTCTCTTCTCTTTTCAAGTAGGACTCCCTGTATGCGGTGATGGAAGAGGATCTTATTCTAAATTGTATTCCTTCTATGGTTTCTAATGAGATGAATCAAAGTCTATGTAGGCCTATCACTCTTGATGAGGTCGAAGAGATTATTTTTCAGATGAAGAAAGGGAAGGCACCGAGACTAGATGGTTTTCCTATTGAGAGCTTTGAATGACACTTTTTTGGTACTCATTCCCAAGAGGGATGGTGATAACTCTCTAGATATGTTTAGACCAATTTCTCTTTGCAATGTGGTCTACAAGATAATTTATAAGCTCATGGTAGAGAGACTTAAAATGTGGTTAGATAGCATTATCTCATAAGAGCAGGGAGGATTTGTGTCTAGAAATCAAATTTTGGATGGAGTGGTGGTTGCGGTTGAGGCTATCCATTCGATGGCTAGTTCCAAGGAAAAGGATAGATTCATAAAGTTGGACATAGCTAAAGCTTATGATAGGGTGAGATGGTATTATTTACAAAAAGTTCTTAATGCATTTGGGTTTGGAAATGATTGTATTGATTTGGTTATGAGTTGTGTATCCTCTACCTCTTACTCTATTCTTATAAATGGAGATCCTTTTGATTTGTTCGGGGTATCTCATGGAATTCGACAGGGGGACCCCCTATCTCCTTATCTCTTTATCATTTTGGCTAAGGGTATTAGAAGGATTTTAGAGGATCATGTGTGAAAAGGGCTCATTTAGGGATGGAATTGGGGGGTTGGTCTCCCTATACAGTCTCACCTTTAGTTCATTGACGATACTACTTTCCTACAAATTTCAAAAATTAGGGAAGCCACCAATTTCAAAAGGGTGTTGGATATTTACCTGGTAGCTTCGGGTCAAAAGATTAATGAAGGTAAGTCTTCCATTTATTTTTTTAATACTCCCCCTTTAATCAAATCGAGAATTACTAGGATTCTTAAGTTTGAAATTGGTACCCTTCCCTTAGAGTACTTGGGAATTCTTATCTTTGTGGGTCCTTTGCCTTGAGTGACCTAGAAAAAGATTATTGATAAGTTCCAAGGTAAATTTAGCCATTGGATTGTCTGGTGACTCTCATTTGTGGGAGAGTGTTACTTCTCAAATCGGTGATTCAGGATCTCCCTATTTACAAATGTATGGTGCAGGTGGCTCCTCTCAGTTTTATAAAGGATTTGGAATCTCTTTCTAGATAGTTTTTATGGTTTATGTGCTTGGATGTTTCTAAGTGGAATTTGGTTAAGTGGGAGGACATTTTTAGGTGTCTATAGGAGGGGGCCTTTGGTTGCGGCAAGATGTTCTCTCTAGCCAAGCCCTTGCTATGAAGCTTTACTAGCGATGGTGTACTAATTAGGACCAAGTCTAGGCTAGGATTTTGACTCATAAGTACTTGAGTGGAGTGGAGAGTTTTGATGTTCCTAGGTATGGTGTGGCTGGTAGAGGCTCCATGATTCAGGATACCCTTAAGAGAGGGGCCAATTTAATAAAGCAAGGTCTATTTTGAATTTGTAATAGGGGCACTAGGGCTCTTTTTTGGCTAGATTCTTGGGACAATCATCCCCCAATTTTGTTTGAGTATCCTCATTTGTGGAGCTTAACTCACATTTTTTGGAGATTGGTTGGACTAAGGTCAAATATTTTAAAGTCAATAAGAGGGTGGATGATATGGTGGTGTTCAGATGAAAATTCCCTCACAAATGACTACCTGTTGGTTTGGTTGTGGACTGTGAGGAGCTTTATTAGATTCTAGAAGTGAGGGATTGCAACTTCCTCCTTTTAGAGGACACCCTTGCATGGAGCCCTAGCCCACAAGGGGTGTACTCTATGGTTGTTGGGTACCAGGTTTTTGGAAGGAAAAAGTATGGTGGAGGGGAAGTTTCTTGGTGGAAGAATACTTGGAATAAATTTTCTTGGCCCAAATGCAACTTCCTTTTGTGGCTCATAGCTTGTGATCAATGTCTTACTTGGGAAAATTTGAGGAAATGTGATTTCTAGGGACCCTCAAGCTATGTATTATGTGGTTTCAATGAGGAGTCATCCTCACATATTTTTTCCATTGCACCTTTGTTAGTTTCATGTGGCACCATTGGTGGGAGGCCTGGAAGCATGCTTGTGTTCATAATTAATCTCTGGTGGAGTTTTGGAGTAGTCTTGGGAGATTACTTGCCAAAGATTTGAGTCTCCAGGTGGCCTAAAATTTGGGGCCCTCTTGTATCATTTGGTAGACTTTTCTTGAGAGGAATCAAAGGATTTTCCAAGCCAAGGCTTTGAAAATTCAACAAATTTGGTAGCGATTCATGGGTATGGTTGAAGAGACTATTCAAGATAAGTGTGAGGCAACCTCTCCTACTAATCGTGAGGAGGTTTGGGTTTTTTTGAGGCTAGAATTGAGTGGTAAGTGGGGAAGGATTCTCTCTTCTTTGGGTAGGAATCATAAGAGGAAAATTCAATGTGATGGTAAATGGAATCCCCTTTCTGATGGTGTCTTGAAGATCAATACAGATGGTTTGTCCATGGGGAACCCTAATCAAACTAGTTTTGGTAGAGATAAATTAGGCCCAATTATGTTTTTATTCTCCATCTATAAGGGGCATCAAACTAATAATATGTTAGAGGCTCTTTCTCTCCTTATTGCCTTGGAGAAGGCCTATGCCCTGGGATGGCATAAGGTTCCTTGCAAATTTGACTCTATTATTCTTGTTAATATGTTGAATAAGAAATTTTTTGAGGGGGTGAATTAGAAATCAACTTTAGTGGCTAGACAATTTCTAAGGTTGAACAACTTCTTGTAAAGCTAAAAAATAAACACATTCCCAAATAAGAATTTCCATGTTCATTGAACATCACAAGTAAGGTAAAAGAGATAACATGTGTAAAATTAATATCCATAAGTTCTCAAAGAAAATTTTATTAAATGAATTACAATTACATACACCAAAGGTTGTTACAAATCATCTGTTTCAATGATACATCAAGTTTACATCAGTAATTACATTCATGAAATAGAGTTAGAATTTACAAATTGGCTAACAAGCCATACATAAATAATAAATGAAGTACATCCATATCAATAGAACCTCTAAACCTCATCCGCCTTGACACCACTGGTCTTCTTGTGCTGAGGCCAAAAGTGCGGTTAAGGCACCTTTTCTGCCCAACCATGAAGTACATGACTTCCCCGGGTTTCTTCCTAACTTGAAGAAATCCCCAACCTTGCACGATGAGCCTAGCAACCTGGAACAATAAAGTAGGATGGAACTCTTGATGCATTCCTATTTTCCTATATGCATTCCTATACTAGAAAAAATATTTCTTGCAAGCAAGATGTGGTAGAGACATAAATAACATAAAATTCTAGGCTTTTAATCCATCTATTTCAATGGTACATTTCTTGGCCAAGCATAACGAAATATAAATGGTAGTTTATGAAAAGGCTAAACTACCATCTCTGTGTGTCCACATTCAAAATCCTATCTCGAAAGTTTCTCATATAATATAAATAATGCATAGTTCATACAAGTTGTACAAATCTCATTAAATCAAGTATCTTTTTGGAATCAGTTACATTTCCAAGTTTGCTATCTAATTTCATAAGGAAATAAGTTCCTAGGAAAATAACTCCACATTTGGTATTATTACATTTCTCATTGAATTCATTAGAGTAAACCACAATTCTCCAAGTAATAAGAGAAATTAATTGCACATATACTCTTTTCTATTTGATTTCAAAGTGTATAATCTTATGTTTCCAATTAAATATCTTATTCTAAAATAATGAATTTGTTTAAATATGTAGAAAAGTTTTCAAGTAAAAGTGTATACATGTTGAAGAGTAAAATCATCTGAATTCTCAAAGTGCCTATGCATAAGTCTATATATATGTATTGATAAACATTTACACACTTGATTGATTATTCTGAAATAAAACAATTTATACAGAAATAGGTATCAATTTTAAATAGTAAATCTAATCCTTCAAAAACCGATTCCATTATCCATTCTTTTGAAAACTTATAAGGTGCTCTTGACATAAAATATAATTTGCATTTGTTTTTATATGTATATATATAGTCACATATATATATAGTCATATATATATATAGATATATGTATATATACTTAAGTGGACATACAGAAAAATTTACATTAACATATGAAAAAGTACTACATTCAGTCATAAACAAACGAAATGACATACACATAGGTTCAATTTAATATATATAGATATGTATATATATAAGTATTTATTACATATATTTATATAAATGTATATATTTTCTTTGCATTAAAATAGAATATGCATTACAACTGTATATGTATATATGTCTATTTTAATTATACAACAAACTAATTCTTAGCAGATCTCCATTAAATATATATATATTCACATTTATGAGTTTATTAAAAATCGAAATATAGAAGGGTTTTGAATGCTAACTTTTATATATATGAAAATTAGAATATGTCAAGGTTTATATTGCTAGGCCATACATGGACAACAACCCCCATGGGGGTGCGCTGCTTGTGGGGGCAGTGACCCCTCCACAGGCCGCGACCTGTAGAGGGCGCTACCTCCACAACGCAACCCACCCCAATGGGGAGGCTCGGTCACGGCTTTAGGGCCCTCAACAAAAATTACAAGCTGAAACATAAATGACAAACAAAGGCACGTCTACAACGTCGATTTCGGTTCCCTATCATTTGAGTTTCCAAAATTTAATGGCACATAGATTATTATAGGTTATATATATAATATATATAATCCTACAGCTAAATATATATATGTGTGTGTGTGTGTGTGTGTGTGTATACGCACAAGATAATTTAATTTGTAGTACTGGAAAAACACTTCTTCAATTTCTCTGGAAATAAATTGTATTTCAACAATAGATTCAATATGAAACAAGAATAATATAGTAAATACTCAAGTATATTTAAGTATATATCATAGGTCTTGAAGGTTCAGGTATGCACAAGATTTGCCCAAAATTTATGAAATAACTAATTCAATTGGGGGAAATTTCACAGAAGAATTCCACTTTCCCCAAACACAACAAATTTGTTGACACATTTGAATTAAATTGCAATGGAAAAGGAATTAAAAACCTGGAATTTGCTTCCTGTTGAGTCTCCTCTCCTTGTTTTCCTTTCTTTCTTCTTTTCCTCCTCTTTCCACCGTGCTAGATTCACTATACCTCCGAAGCCCTCTTCTTGGCAACCATTATTTTAGTTATTTTTGTAGAGCAAAATAAGAAGAATGTAAAAGTAGTTGTGCTTTTCTCGTTAATCATTTCCTCTTTTTAAAGATTTCCTTTCAATTCCTGAGACATAATCTTGAAAATAGAAGATTAAATAAAATTTATTTCATTCTCAATATTTATCCCCAATTAAATATTAATAAGTAATTCCAATTTATCCCCAATTAAATATTAATTATAAATGAGCGTTTTTCCTCAAAAGTAACTAAATAAGCCATTATAATTGCAATTAAATATTTATTTGAAACAAATAGTATGGCAATAACATTCAATTACAATCAAAATCCATACTGATTACCTACCATTTATACTCTGGAACTCTATGTGGGTATATAAGTCTTGTTGGATGCACATGCTCAACCTTAACTCACCGGCATTCCAAACATCAGGATACAAAAGAAGTAACATCTCTCTTAAGTCCTAGCCAAAAATACAATGTCCTGAGTCCCTCTACCATTTTCGTCACTCCGGGGTGGCCAAAATACGGTGCATTATGAAATTCTTCTAGCACTAGTTCTCTCAATCCTGCTGCATTAGGAACATAATATGTCCTTGGAACCTCATGAGTCTATCCATCTCAAACATATATCCAACAAATCTACGATCTGAAGGATCCTTCTCTAGGGCTTGTTTCACCCTTTCATGATGCTCATCCCTTGGCAAGGCTTGTATCACCCGTTGCCTGAAACTTGACCTTATAGTGACCATGGCTGCAAGGTGTCTTCTCCTACTTAAGGCATCTGCCACTCTATTTTATTTTCCTTTACTATACTCAATGCCAAAATAATAATCACTCAAAAAATCCAATCATTGTCTCTAAATAACTTTCAGGTTGGATTGAGTAAAGATATACTGCAACCCTGAATGATCAGTTCTCAACTCAAAAGGCTTCCCCAAAAGGTAGTGCTTCCACATTTGAAGAGCATGCAATATGGAAGCCAACTCCAAATCATGTGGTGCATAGTTCAATTCATGTTGTTTCAGTTTCCTTGACTCGTATGACACCACTTGTCCATCCTACATAAGAACTGTTCCTACACCCTCTCCTGAAGTGTCTATTATCACTATGAAGTGCCCATTTGGATATGGCACAATCAAGATAGGTGGAAAAGTAAGTTTCTCTTTCAGAAATTGTAAATTATTCTTAAATTTGTCATTCCATTCAAATTTCTTTCCTTTCTTTTAGAGTGTGGTGATGGGTGTTGTGATTGTTGAGAACCCTTAGACAAACTTCCTGTAATATCCGGTAAGCCCTATAAAGCTCTGGCCTTCTGAAATTTTTTATGGTGCTAGCCACTCCATAATTGCCTTAATCTTATCTGGGTTCTTTGCTATCCCATCAGCTGAAATAACATGTCTTAGATAGTGCACCTCAGTTTGGTAGAAAGTGCATTTAGACATCTTCCCATAAAAATTATGATCCCTCAATCATTGCAACACTATCCTCAGGTGTTTGTCATGTTATTCCTCTGATTTAGAATATATCAGGATATCATCCAGAAAAACTAGGACAAAGTCATCTAGATAATCTCAAAAGATGTTGTTCATCAAATTCATAAAGGCTGCAGGGGAATTAGTTAGCCTAAATGGTAACACCGTGAACTCATAGTTCCCGTATCTTGTCCTAAAAATAGTTTTGAAAATATCATCATCCTTTATCCTCAGTTGATGGTATCCCGATCTCAAATCAAGTTTTGATAATACCTTAGCTCCTTTCATCTGATTGAATAAATCATCAATCCTAGGGAGCAGATACTTGTTCTTAATGGTAACCTTGTTAAGCATCCTATAACCAATGCACAACCTTAAGGTCCCATCCTTCTTCTTTACGAATATGACAGGTGCTCCCCATGGAGAAACACTTGTCCTTATAATACCATAATCAAGAAACTCTTACAACTGGGCCTTCAACTCCTGTAATTCAATAGTGTTCATTCTGTATAGTGCCTTAGACCGAGACTCAACTCCAAGTAACAAGTCAATTGAGAAATAAAATACTCGCTTAGGAGGGAGTTCAGTCAACTCATCAAGAAAAACATCTTGAAATTCCTTCAAAATAGGATGATCATTAACTAGCCACGTCAAACTATCTAGATCACTAACTTTTATTGCATAGATCATGCACCCTTTTCTATGAGCCTTCTTTAGTTGCTTGGTAGAGATCTGCCTAAGTTATAGGGGCCTTTTTAAACCATGAATTTCAACATGGTTATCTTGATCATCAAGACACCTCACTATTTTCTCTTCAATCAATGGGGGACTTATGTTCAGTAAGCCAATTTATTCCCAAGATTACATCATACGACCCCAGAGGTGCTACATACAAATTAACCTGCATTTCAAAACTAAGAAGCTCAAGTTCGTTGTAGGCTAGGAATTGCTCCACTATCCTCTCTACCTGATTTCCATACCGAACCTTCCATGAATTAGCCATATATCTTGGTTTAATAGATAATTTAGAAATAACACAAGGATATACAAAACACTCAATGGCTCCAGTATCAATTAAGATAGAAACATGACATCCAAAAAATTTACCCAAAAACTAGATGGGTGTAGCTTGGTATTCTGCTTAGCGATTATTGACTACCACATGGATGTGATTTTGATTCCCGTTCTTCTGATTATTCCATCTCCGAGGACATACACTAGCATAATGCTCACCACCACATGTATAACAACCTCCACGGGGTGCTCTGGGTCTGTCAGAACCATCTCTCCTGCTATTGTTGTTATTATTGTAATTTTCCCTTTTATTATTGTTTTGGTTTCCATCATGGCGATCCTGAGAATTGTTACCCCTCTTGAGATTCCTGATCTGCTTGTTATTATTGTTGCTCTGATTGTATTGATTTTGATTATTATTATTCTAGCTATTCCCCTGATACTTCCTCTTGGCATCTTTTCTTTTCTTGTAATTTGCAACCTATTGTAGCTTTTGTTCCTTCTTAGTAGCTTTCTCAAAAGCCTCATCCATGGTGGAAGGATTATATATATCCACTTCAGCTCCAATTTGAGGCCTAAGCCCCAGAATGAACTTGCAAACTCAAAACCTCTCATCAAGCTGGTACTGGGGTACATATTTGAGCAAGTGAGAAAATATTTCCTAGTACTGAGTCACTGTCACTCCCCCCTAAGTGAGAGTCTAGAATTCAGTCATCTTTTTATCAAAATATGACTGTGGTAGCCACCTTTTCTTGAACAATTGCAAAAATTGTTCCCAAGTCACCTTACCATGTAAAAATTGCTTTTCTACCTTTTTGTTCTCCTACCAAGTGGCAACTTCACCGGTGAGTTAATATGAACCCCATTCAGCCTTAGTTTCATTGGAAAAATTCCACAAGGAAAAATAGTTCTCCATCTCAATTATCCATGATTTTTCCCTATCACCAATTGTTTTACCATCAAATTTTGGTGGGGTGACCTTTTTGAGGTCCTTATTTGAGTTTTCTTCAATCTCAGGCTGTTCTGCATTAGTATTTTCTTCATTTCCACCAAAATTTAGTCCTTGTGGACCTCTACGCCTTTCTTGCTCAAGACTGTCAATCCTGGCCTCTTGTCAATTCAATAGGGCTAGAATCTAATCCAACTTGTCATTTGTATCACCATGGGACCCACCTCCATGATTCTTACGATGATAAGTTCTAAAATCCATCAAAGTTACTCTGGAACACACAACATTAAGCGTAATTAGGCATAGGTCCTAGAGTTTAACCTAGACGCTCTGATACCAAAATGTAAAGCTCAAAAATCAACACATTCCCAATTAAGAATTTCCATGTTCATTGAACATCACAAATAAGGTAAAAGAGATAACATGTGTAAAATTAATATCCATAAGTGCTCAAAGAATTTTTTATTAAAATAATTACAATTACATACACCAAAGGGTATTACAAATCATCTATTTCAATGATACATCAAGTTTACATCAGTAATTACATTAATGAAATAGAGTTAGAATTTAAAAATTGGCTAACAAGTCATACATAAATAACATATGAAGTACATCCGTAGCAATAGAACCACTAAACCTCATCCGCCTTGACACCACTGGTCTTCTTGCACTGAGGCCAAGAGTGCGGTTAAGGTGCCTTTTCTGCCCAACCATGAAGTACATGACTTCCCTAGGTTTCTTCCTAACTCAAAGAAATCCCCGACCTTGCATGAGGATCCTAGCAACCTGGAACAATAAAGAAGGAGGGAACTCTTGATGCATGCCTGTTTGCCTATATGCATTCCTATAGTAGAAAAAATATTTCTTGCAAGTAGGATGTGGCAGAGACATAAATAACATAAACTTCTAGGCTTTTAATTCATTTATTTCAATGGTACATTGCTTGGTCAAGCATAAAGAATATAAATGGTAGTTTATGAAAAGGCTAAACTACTGTCTTTGTGTACCCACATTCGGTATCTTGTCTCGAAATTTTCTCATATAAAAAAAATAATGCATAGTTCATACAAGTTGTACAAAGTTCATTAAATCAAGTATCTTTTCAGAATCAGTTACATTTCCAATTTTTCTATCTAGTTTCATAAGGAAATCAGTTCCTAGGAAAATAACTCCACATTCGGTATTATTACATTTCTCATTGAATTCATTAGAGTCAACCACAATTCTCCAAGTAACAAGAGAAATTAATTGCACATGTACTCTTTTCTATTTGATTTCAAAGTGTATAATCTTATGTCTCCAATTAAATATCTTATTCTAAAATAATGAATTTGTTTAAATTGGTAGCAACGTTTTCAAGTAAAAGTGTATACATGTTGAAGAGTAAAATCATCTGAATTCTCAAAGTGCCTATGCATAAGTATATATATATGTATTGATAAACATTTACACACTTGATTAATTATTCTAAAATAAAATAATTTATACACAAATAGGTATCAATTTTAAATAGTAAATCTAATCCTTCAAAAACCAATTCTATTATCCATTCTTTTGAAATCTTATAATATGCTCTCGGCATACAATATTTGAATTTTTTTAATATGTATATCTATATATATATATAGTCATATATATAGATATATGTATACATATTTAAATGGACATACATAAAAATTTACATTAACATCTGAAAAAGAACTACATTCAATCATAAACAAACGAATTGACATACGCATAGGTTCAATTTAATATGTATATATATAAGTATATATATATACATACATTTATATATGTGTATATATTTTATTTGCATTGAAATAAAATATGCATTATAGCTGTATATGTATATATGTCTATTTTAATTATACAAAAAAATCATTCTTATCAGACCTCCACTAAATATATATATATATATATATATATATATGCATTTCTGAGTTTATTAAAATTTGAATTACATAAGGGTTTCAAATGCTGAGTTTTATATATATGAAAATTAGAATATGACAAAGTTTATATTGTTGGGCCATACATGGACGACAACCCCCATGGGGTGTTGCCTATGGGGGAAACACCCCTTCCACAGGCTATGGCTTGTGGAGGACGTTGCCTCCACAACGCAATCCACCCCAATGGGGAGGCTCAGTCGTGGCTTTAGGGCCCTCAAGAAAAATTACAAGTTGAAACATAAATGACAAACATAGGCACGTCTACAACGTTGAATTCGGTTCCCTATCATTTGAGTTTCCAAAATTTTATGGCACATAAGCCATATATTATAGGTTTTTACATATAATATATATAATCCTACAAGTATATATATATATATATATGTGTGTGTGTGTGTGTGTGTGTGTGTGTGTGTGTGTGTGTATACACACACATGATAATTTAATTTGTAGTACTGGAAAAGCACTTCTTTAATTTCTCTGAAAATGAATTGTATTTCAACAATAGATTCAATATGCAACAAGAATAATACAGTAAATACTCAAGTATATTTAAGTATATATCATAGGTCTTGAAAGTTTAGGTATGCACAATATTTGCCCAAAATCTATGAAATAACTAATTCAATTGGGGGAAATTTCATAGAAGAATTCCACTTTCCCCAAACACAACAAATTTTCTCACATTTGAATTAAATTGCAATGGAAAAGGAATTAAAAACCTGGAATTCACTTCCTATTGAGTCTCCTCTCCTTGTTTTCCTTTCTTTCTTGCTTTTCCTCCTCTTTCCACTGTGCTAGATTCACTATACCTCTGAAGCCCTCTTCTTGACAACCATTATTTTAGTTATTTTTGCAGAGCAAAACAAGAAGAATGTAAAAGCAGTTGTCCTTTTCTCATTAATCATTTCCTCTTTTTAAAGATTTCCTTTCAATTCTCGAGACCTAATCTTGAAAATAGAAAATTAAATAAAATTTATTTCATGCTCAATATTTATCCCCAATTAAATATTAATAAGTAATTCCTATTTTAATTATAAATGAGCATTTTCCCTCAAAAATAATTAAATAAGACGTTATAATTGCAATTAAATATTTATTTGAAACAAATAGTATGGCAATAACATTCAATTACAATAAAAATGATTAATCTAAATAACAAAGCTTATCATTTAATTACATTTTAAAATATTTAATTGAACTAAAATTAACTCTTTAATTCTTTTACACTTTTATTTTATTATTTAATTAAACCTTATAAAATTTGTAAACCAATAAAATAGTCAGCCTAATTTAATTCTAAATGCATCTACATGACTCTAGGTGTTTGTGTGTGATCGAGAGAACTGGTCTTGTTTTACCCTACCAAGAAGCTAACCTCCTCTACCTTAGCCTCACTCTTGGTCTTCGACATTCCTGTAGCTCAGTACACTCAAGCACCCATTAATAGATTAGTATCTAGAAAAATACAAATTAAAGAATTATACTGCATTAGTCTAAAATGCATTATTCTATTTTACATTGCTTTCAAAATAAAACTCAATTTCATACAATTTAACTTTTTCAAAATTAGAACACACATTTTCATATTTCATCACACGAAACACCATATAATTCATTATTTACTCTACCACACACATTCATTCATATATCAAATTCAAATAAAGCGGAAACAAGGTGCATCATAGTTCGAGACATGACACTTCCTAGAGGAGGTATCCTTTACTCATATCCCAAGGGAATGGAACAATGTTGCTGATTTCTTTGCCAAATGGGCTTCTAAGGGCCAGAGTGGTTGGCAGGTTTATGATTAGGAGTAGATTCTAAAGGATTTGGTGGGAAAGTTAAGGAGGTTGGTTCATGAGGATATGCATGGTTAAGGAGATTGTTGTCTTGGCCCCTCACTGGGGTTTTTTCAAATTGGTTTCTTCTGCTTGCCTTTTGATTCTACTCCTTTGGCCTTTAGGGCTAGTCAACCTTCTGGTTTTGGCTACTGGTTGTAATTTTGAGACTTTATGATCAATAAATTTTTACAAGGGCTTTTCTTTTAAATAAAAATAAATAAATTTATTTAATTAAATACTCATGCAAATTCCTTATCTATTTCTTATCTCCAAGTTAAATAGTTTATTATTTAATTAATTCTCACTTTTTGAATTGAAAAATATTTTTGAATTATTTAATTTATTTCTCAAACATTATCTAAAATAAATATAAAATCATTTATTTTATTAATTAAATTCAATCTTGCACATGTAAATAATAATTAAATTTATTTAATTATTAAATACCCATACATTTTTAACTCTTTGGTTGAGACTTACCCTCAGTTTACCAATCAATCTAATAAGTCAACTCCTCAATCAAATTTACTTCATTCCTACTCATTTCAAGTCTTCTAATCAATCAATTTAGTTAACTAACTGTCAATATTAGTTAATGCTTCAATCAATCCTCTTAACTGAATCATGTAATCAATTATCTAAAATCATGTAGCTAGTTAACTATCAATCAATTCCTCTCACCAATTCTCAACCATTTATCTTTTCAATATCTCATCTGATCATGACCATTGATCAAAGTCATCAAATATCTACAAATGCAACCATCCTCTCATTAATTTTTAATCTCAGATCATGTAGGAAAAACTCTACTTCTATTTTGCAAGTTATTGATGCTTATTATGCTAAATATAAATTTGAGAGAAAAGACATTGTACCATTTCTCCCAAGGTGAAATAGAGAAGATCAATTGAGCTAAAAGTAGGGTAAATTATTTTTTTAATGATTTCATGTTTGTATTTATTTTTGAATCAATTTACTTTGATTTCTTTTTTGTTGTGATCTTCTTTGATTATGATTCTCATTTAATCATTTCCTATTTATTTTAGCTTTGCAATCATTTTGTTTCATGGTCATACATTCTGGCACACCCGGTGGGATCCCACATCCCTAATTTGACATTTCTTTAATTTAACCTTATTGTTTGCAAGTTTCTAGTTTTTTATATCTTGTAGGTTGCAAGTGATTTTAAGAGACTTTGAAAACTACACTTTTACGAGCTTTTTGAGGATATATATTCATCATAGTTACATTCAGAAGGGTCAAAAGACACATTTTCATAAATAATACACCCTATTTTGGTGTAGGATAATGCTTTATGCTTAAAAAACATGATGTTTTATGTCTATAGGATCCCATGACATGTTTGCGTGATTAAAGTGATGCTTTTGTAGGTTTTTGATGCTTTTGATAGATAGAAACACTTTTGAAGATTCTATGACACTTTTGTTCATTGAAATTTGTAGGTGATAGTGTGATGCTTTTAAAACTAGTTACAATGACACATTTGTGAAAACTCGACACTTATAACTAGTAAATATTTACACTTATGTTCTGTCAGGTAATTGTTAATCAATTTTAGAGATTTATAATTTGACTAATCCTAACATGCACTTGTTCTCTTGAGTTTTATAACATATGTTCAACATGTGGCATATGTTGGGAAAATATTACTTCACAAACTACTAACAATGGGTTTAACAGGTTTTCATTAGTCTAGAATTTCACACTTTTTTGGTGCATTAAAATTTTACTACAACTTGAACATCTCAATTTGGTGCATTAGAAATTATTCCATATTTTTCTTGGTGTACTAAAATGAATCCTACAACTTGAACACTTCAATTTGGTGCATTAAAAAGAACCTATAACTATCATCTTTCGATTTTGGGTTTTAAATTAAACAAGACAAATTGCATTTTAAATTTTGAATAAAATTAAACTCACATTTGATTTTGGATACCTTAAAATGAATCATATTCTATGTTTGGTAGATTAGTAGTTGTCTATTCTCTTTCCTTATGCCTCGTGCGATCTTTGAAATAAAAAACACTATTAACTTACAATCTATTTTTTCACTTGAGGTGTGGCTATCTGCGTATGCTCTCCCCTCACGACTCCTAAGAATAATCTTGAGGATTAGAAACAATGCCACTTCCATTTATTTCAAGTACGAGACCTTCCTAAGGATTTTATCACCTCAGGGTTTAATCTCAACCGTGTGTTCAAGTACTGTATAAAAAAGAGGGGAGAACAAAATTTGTACCCTAAGGTGTGACCAACATCTTATAATCCAATCTTGAAGATTCTTGGTCCATAAAGACTTGTATAGGTGAAGAGGAGAGAGGATACCCATCTCGACTTAAGCATCCCTAGATGGGTCCATTGTTCACTAATTTATCCATTATGAATCTTGTTAAATAGTGGCTTATAAGACCTTTTGGCCGTCAGTTTATAGGGGTACAATGTACAATATCATGTGTGAAGTTACTCACCATGTATTGTCCCTTGTTGAGGTGACTGATATTCCATGATTAGGACTTTGTCCTTTTCAAGGTGTGTAATGCCCCGCAAAGTAACCCTAAAGGAAGTTGTAATTAACGTCTTAAACGAACCAAATTTTTTTTATAAAGTGCATTTAACATACACATTCACTTATTAATTAACAACAACCTCTAAGGCTACAAGGTTAGGATTACTTAAACCCACACATACATATTACATATAACCATAGCATTATGAACTTTATGAAATAACCATTATACATCATAAGAATACCACATAACATAATAATATAATCAACCAAGATACAATCTCATAAACATTAACTTAAGTCAATAGTTACATCACTCATTCCCAAAATGAGGCAATAGTACATAAGGTTACAATTACAGAATTCCACCTCATAAACATAAGAGGGATAAAATAATTTATACAAGTTAAAATATTACAATGCAAGTAATTACAACAAGAACTGCGAGCTATCCATCTAGATGTCTCGCCACCAAGTACTGAAGATAGATGGGGATCCAACGGTTTTGGTGCATGTTCCACCCAACCAATGTGGTACCTGAAGGCCCACCCCCCATGCTAGGAGATAGTAACAAAGTAACATGGACAAGATTCTACTATCTCTAACCAAAGGCAGACTCATACTGATATAACCAAACAAATGAACTAACAAGTACAACTCAATTACCATACAAGTACAAATCAAGTACAACTCCAACATCACTGACATAGGTCACATTGCTTCTAGACATAATATTACTCAAGTATGTTCAAAGAACCATACACATAAAACAATTAACAACAGTTGTCCTAGATAGAGTGTCATTGCAAGGTTTGTCATGAGATCTCCTCTAGGCATTCTTCATAGGCTCCGGCACAAGTAATCCTGGTGGCCTCAACCGAATCCCGGTACTCATACTCACTCATGCAGAATCAACTACCTCTCGCAAGGACAAGATAGTTGATCTTGCCATTCCAGGCCTTCTCACTCATCCCAAGTCTAAACGAGCCCTTGTGTCTATGAGTGAGGATTAAATTATCTTGATTAATGTGAATGCATCCTAATCATCTAAGTACATTAATTTAATTATCACTTGATTAACTCACTTTTGAAGGTTACCCGATTTACCACTTTGGGCTCCGGCCCCTATCAAAAGCCACTCTTCTAATGGACAACACACTCACAACCAATCACCAAGGGAAACACAAGTGCATACAAACTAGGCATCATAACCACTCCAACACAAGAGGATACAAATAATAGAAACTCACTCCAACCATCTTGGAGGCAACAACACATAGTCCACTCCTTTCACAGGAGGAAACAAATAAAAGAACTCACTCCAAACATCTTGGAGGCAACAACACATAGTCCACTCCTTTCACAGGAGGAAACAAATAAAAGAACTCACTCCAAACATCTTGGAGGCAACAACACATAGTCCACTCCTTTCACAGGAGGTACAAAACATCCCCGTTCATGGGTAAAACTGAAAAGACGCCATGCACTACCCAAAGGAAAACAACTGGATGGCATAAATATTCAACAACCCTTATCATCTAAGTTCTTCTGGAAGACTTATAATTTAGGACTAACACTAATTCCCAAAACCAACAATGCAACTTGACGACATTGCAACAAAAGCATTCAAGTCATCAATCAAATCTAATATTTGGATTTCCTAAATCCATACTCATTCAATAGGTAGTGTTGACAAAGTCAAAGACACGATAACTAGATCATCTAAAATAATCATAACCCCTATTTTCCCTTTCATTATTGGAAATCTAAAACAATTAAACTTACTTCCCTTTACTGAATACAGAGAATTAAATCCTTTAAGATAATCATGAGGAAGATACTACTTTTGGATATACTAAATCCATATCTCTTTCATAATCCAATCACAATGATTCAATTAATCTAAATAGAAATTAATAAATAACATAATTGATTGCCTCATCAATAAAATAACTTCTTAATTTACTTTTAAATCGATACAAATCCATGCAAGTAAACTCTTTCCATTTCCTAACCAAATCTTACATCTCATTCAATTTTCTATTTATAACATTCAATCACTTTAATATAAAAACATATTGTTTCTCTATCCATTTTCCATATATACTAATCAATCCATTTTTAAATCTCTATTCAATAATATATTGCATGCATCTCATTAAAATAAAATACGATAATGAATTTTACACTTAATATATATATATATATATATATATATGCTCCATATTATATAGACACCAAATATATATATTAATAAATTTAATTACATATATTCTTTAATATTCCATTCACAATGACTAGATTACTCTATGGAACTAAATAAAATATAATAACTATTTGCCTTTTTCAATATAGTTAGTTCCTAAATTTACTTCTAATGCAACCTAACACTATTGCAAACAATCTTTTCAATTTTCTATCCGGAGTCTATGTCTCTTCAACTATCCATTTAAAAACATGCAATTTCATCAATGTATAAAAATATCTTTTGGCTTATCTATTTGACCACGCATTCATATTGTTACTAATTAAATCTCATTGATTAAAACAACCATTTAAATATGAATATTTCTATAATTCTTCAATATATTTAAATATCTTTTTCCTTATCAATTTTGACCATACATTCAAAACTTATCATTTAAATTCTTCATGCAAAGCTAAATTACACGCACTTAAATAAAACAAGGTAAATACTGATTGAAAATACTCATGGATATATATATACACATCTCAATATATTTTCTTCAATCATATTAACAAAATAAATATTTCCTTTTAAATCAAGTAATTACTTCTATTATTCTCTATACATTTTCTGCACATACTAATCATTTCTTTTAGAACACTAATAATACTCAATTTGCAAACAACAAATAAAATAATATAAAATATTATTTATTCTCTCAAATGGATATATACCTTCAATATATATATTTTTCCAATTAAATCAAATTAATAATTGGACCTTTTACACATGAATTTAAATTATACAATAAAATTTTAAATTATGCATTCTTTAAATCAAATATTTAACTCCTTCAATTAAACTTTAACATGCCATTTTAAAATAAACAATAATTTTCCATACGCTTATAATTTTAATTCCACTAATCTAATATACAAATTTTATTTAAAATGATATAAATAAATATAATACTTTAATATTATAAATTATAATATAAAATATTATTAAATAATATTTTAATATTATAATAACAATACATAAAATATTAATATTTATAAATATCGATTTATTATTATTATATTTTCAGAGCAGCCATGGAAAAATAACTTAACAATAGTCTCATGTTTCAAGCGTAACTCAAAAACTGTGATCTGGGTATTTGCGATTTTTTGATAAGGATAAGAAAATTTCAAAATGCAAAAACCCTTTAAATTTCCTGGCAACCCAGTTTGTGTAAGTGGAGTTATAGGTGACACAACCAGACCATTTTACCATGAAAAAATATAACTATCTTGCAGATTTTAAAATCCGATTTTTAATAATAAACAGAGGGTTTTATTTTCTAAAATCATTCTAAATGCATTGTTCAATATCTATGTTTGATTTCCAATAACAATATAATCGATTTCTCCAAATAGTTTAAATTCAACTAAGGTTTTTACAATTTTCACTCAAGAATTTTCACAAGCAAAGGCTGTAAATTTATTTAATTCTTTTCTTCTAATATCAAATTCGTTTTCTAAAATAGATTTAACAAACAAATCTTTAATCACTACTATTTAAAAAAAAACAATCAAGAACAATAAAACACAAAGAGGAAAACCTGGTACAAGAAGCTACAAGAAGAGATGAATTTCCGATGCAAGCCTCCTCCAAAATTTTCCTGATTTTTTTTCAATCCTCTAATGAATCCAATCCAAAACCCAACAAATGCAAACAATCTTTCCTTCAATCAATTCTACAATCAAAACTTTTTTCAAACCCTTGTGCAAATTTCCAAAATTTATTCTTTGCTGTAAAAATGTATTTTTTTCTAAATCTCTTTCTGTTGCCCTAAAATTAAAACATGTATTCTTTATAAATCAAAAATACCTAATACAATTCTAATTCACATTACATGCAAATTAGATATTTCAATTTCAATTTCAATTTCACTTTTCGAAAACCCACTTTCAATTTAAAATGCAATTTCAAATAATAAATTAATTTCCAAATTTGAAACTCATTTCACAAGTAAACATTTAATTACAATTTCTAATTTAATTCCCACACGTTGAAATTAAATTCCAAAATTAATTTTAATTCTTTTATTTCCTTTCATTCTCTTGCATCACGTTTAATTAATTAATTAAATTATTTAATAACTAAATTCAACCTCTATGGATTAAATTTAATTAATTAAATAAATTAAATATAATTAATTAATTTAAATATAAAATTTTACCCACATTGCATTATTTAAATTAAATAACGATCAACCTGATTTAAATGTAATTATTCTAAATATCTATTTCCAAATCAAGAATCTTTCAGAATTAAATAACATTAAAGCAAGACAGACAATGACTCGACACACACAATTGACGACACACTAAGGCTAGGGTGTAAACTTGACACATGTTACCTAGCTACTATCTCGCGTTCAACTTAACCGTTGGATCAACACGCTCAAACCTGTGAAACTAGGTGGAGTCGATGTCATGTACCTGCAATCCTGCAACCAAGTAAACAACATCATACAATATATCCAACATATAATACACACCGTGAAGAAGAATTCACAGATTCGCAGGGCGCTCACAAGCGACTGATGCGAAACCATCCTCCTCACCAATACACTCATCGAAACTGACACTTCCTTCATAATTCCAATAGTCTCATAATAACATCTCATGCTAACTCTACAACATCATTAATTCATAATGCATGTGAAACAATAATCAGATAACCACATCCCACAATAATAGTTGTCGCTCAATAGTAGCAATCCAATCATCATAACAAAATGTATCCAGTATCAAAGTAACTGTAACCAAACATAGCATAAAGCAACTTGAACAAGAAACAAAACAGAGGGGTATTACAAGGTGAGAGGTGTGAAGGTGGTACATGATTGTTTTATACTCTAGTCACCCATTAATTGGATGGTATAGCTTCGACACTATGAGCCCAATATAAATTAATAAACCTGATCTACCACTTATCTAGGTTGTGTATGTATGGTGTGTATTCATTGTTAAACTACTTGTGACACCAATTAGTGTGATCTTGTTGAAGAAGACGCAAAATTTATCCATAAAATCTTGAGATTTATTCCTATATGAACTATTATTTTCTATTTTTATTACTTTTCAGATCAAAAAACATAAAACTAGTCTTCAAACAATAAGAAAATATCGAACCCTAGGTTGATTTAGGTCCAAAAATTATAATTTTTTATCTCTATGTCAACTTGATGTGTTTGACTGATGTCTTTCACTGCTTGTGTTTGCATCTCACCACATCTATTTGCATACCAATGTGTCTGAGTTTTCATCTCTACACATCTATTTGCATACCAATGTGTCTAAGTTTACATCTTGATGCTTTTGTCTACAAATCAACGCTTTTTCCTAGAGCAGTCTTTTGTCAAAACCTAAAATAAAGTTATAGTGATGCATTTTTTTGTTAGATACCAAATTTTTTGTCCATAAACCTACAAGTTTAAAAAATATCAACACTTAATGTATGTGGCAGTACAATGCTTTTGACTGTGAGTTGACACATTTGTAAAATGGTGCATTTGACTAACAATCAAAATTTCCATAATAGTCAAAACTCAATTTCCAAAAATTCCATCACACAATCATCCTAGGATCAGAAACTTGTATCAGACAGATTTGTAAGTCACAATCAATCTTCAAAAAAGAAACAAACTAAGATTTTTTATATCATCCCCATATCATGGAACCATTTATCTTGGATTTTTTAAGAAACACATTCCTTTAGTTTTTGAACCAAGCAACAAATTCATCCATAGTAACAAAAACAACTCATCCAATATCAAACCAAATTTAGACATTAGTCTTTTAGATATCTTATCAATATCCCGTAGTTTAGCAATTTTATTTGGAAAGCTATCATTCACAAGTAAGTTGTTAAATTAGTATCAATATATGTGAACAATTTTTCTTAGAGTAATTAGTCCATAATTTCCTTATCATCTCCCTTCACTTGGACTCATTAGTCTAGGAAAATAAAGGACTATCAAGAACACCAATCAAAAACAAGATCTAGTTAACTATTGTCTTTTTTAGGTTTCATATCCTAAACACATCCATCCAACATTCACATCAAAGCTTTGGTTCAAAATATACTTAGTGTGTCTTTCTCTAAATCCAACTTGAACCAAAATATCCATAAAAAATACACGACTTCACAACACCACCTCCATCATAACTACAACATGATTCAATCTAATCAAACCATTCCCTCACAACACACATCCTATGCCATCATAAAATCCCAACAATAATTCACCCCACCTAACTACATACATTCACAATAGAACATCCCTCCATAATATCAAAACCCATCATCATCAAACTACCTCCAAGTTCAACAATCAACATATCCCATATCCACTTACAATGCAATCAACGCACCACTCATAATAGATCTTAACAATCTAGCTTTAAAATTCAAAATTTGCAACCAATGGAAAATATCCATATGGGATCAACTAAAAGGAGTTATACAATGGAGGACATATGTCCCTATATTTTCGATAGGACAATGCCCATGCTACCTCCTCATGCTCAACTCACATTAAGCTTACAAATGCCACCCAACATTCAAACATCAGTAGTTGTTCAAGATAACTCACAAAGAGGGCCTTCTAGGAAAAATAACACCCCACAATGAAAATTCACTTCTTTGGGAGAGCCCATTGAATCGGTCCTTCAAAAAATAGTCAAATCCAACTTAATAACACTACTAGAAATCAATCAATTTGAACTATAATTCAAACCATCATGATGGAAAGACATTGATTTATGTGAGTACCACAGGGTAAAAGGAAATAAGATCCTAGACTATATAAAATTGAAAAAACTCATTCAAGGTTTTATCAACCAAGATGACATCATTGTTGAGGATCATCTTGCAAACCCATCCAATAATAATCACATCAACAATATATGTAGCTCACGTGATGAGAAATTAGACATTTATAAAGGTAATTTTACCGAGTGAAATCAAAACCATTCACCTATGTCTAGAAATATCCATAACATATTCACCTCATTTAAATTCATAATAGATCATCTTGAAGAAGTGTTCCCACAAGAAGTCTCCATCTCTCCTTCCATTCATTCATCCCTGGAACCATTGCAACATCAGTCCACATCACCCCCATCAACTGAATCATCCACTAATAAAACCTTCCATGATTTTACCCAAGGGCTATCCATAATAGATGAACCACTATTTGAAACAAATGCAATCCATAATCATGAAATTTTAGACCAAATACCATCATGTATCCCATCACCCATCATGCCCACTTTGAATATTCCTATTCAAACTCCATTACCACCATCCCAACATATTGAGACTACCCAAGAGTCCTTTATTCTTAGCACATATTAGAATTTGATTTATGTCAAGAACACTATCCAAAGCATCAAGTAGAAGTCTTTTAAACTACTCAAGATCAAGTTATTCAAATCTTTCCATTTCATCATATCCTAGCTCAAGATCCCATTATCCATTTTCATGATTCCAAAATCAAAGTTGATCCTATCCATATGCCAACAACATCCACTTCCACAGATGAGACACAAGCTTCCACTGGACACACAAATGATCTCTCCCTTGTTCATACAAAACAGGAATATTTCTCTCTAGACATATTTGAAAAGAATGAAGTTATAGCTGAATTCATAGGACTCCATGAAATTATCTCACATAATATTGAAGAAACAAGCATAAAGATGGAGAAAGTACCAGAATCTTATAAACTCAACTCTCTTAAATTGGTTAAAGCAAGCCTTCTCATTGATAAGAAGACAACAACCATTGATGATTCCTAACAACATAAAGAAGAGTTAGCATCTTGTTATCAGAACAACAAATATCTTATTGCAAACAAGATTTTCCAAATAATGTAGTATAAAGGAAAAGGATTAGGCCTACATGAACAATGTATTCTAGAACTAGTATAGTTTTTTGATAATCCTAATATCAAGAACTTGGTTATTCATCAATCAATAAATCTAAGAATGTTAGTGGTGCCTCCATGATGTCGAGGGTAACTGCATTTGAAGAAAACATCGAAATTGTTGTTATGAACAGTCCTTATCATAAGGTTGTTGCTAGAATTCTTCCAATTCATATCATAGAAATCATTCACTAATTCTTGCATCCACTAAAGGGGAACGGCAAGAAAAAATCTTTACAAATAAAAAGATCAGAGTCAAGCCATTGAAGCCACTAAATAAAAAAATCAAAGTGGACACATAAAGTCAAAATGGATCTCAAAGAAAATTGGATCATGTAAAGCATCCAATCAACATCCAAATCCAAATCTAATAGTCAATTAAACTATTGACCCACACCAAAAATTCCTTCAAACTATCAAAAGTGTCCACCTCCTTCAAAGAATAATTCAATACAAAGACACAAAGTGTCTAAAAAACTATCAGGGATAGGAGACTCTAGCTAAACTATCTACAAAAACTACTAATCAATTGTAAAATTCACTTTTAACAAATTATCGAACAAATCATGCCCTAATGGATACATCTTTCCTACAATGGACAATTTTCACTATTGAGCAACTCTTTTCCGGTAAGAAAGTCTCATAGCTATTGATTTATTTGGTCCTTGAGTCCTTTTATTACTTGATTTATCTTAATTTTATATTCCAATGTTCCTCAAGGATATCTCAAAATGATTAGAGGAGCAAGAATGGGGCAAGGTCATTGCTTTAATATGATGTGTTTGTGGAATTTATTTTAGTGTTGTTATGATAGATATGTTTCCTTGTGTGTATTAGACTAGATTCAAGCATTAACAAATTACCCTATAGATAACACCATTGATTACCTTTATGCATTAGGGTTAGCATGTTGTGAAGCTATATTCCCTTACCTATTCCAACAAGGTTTTATCATGTCTAGTACATTTCAAGAACAATCCTTGTTTGTTATGTCTTTGTCCATCTACAAAGGATATCAAAGTCACCAAGGTTTGTCTCAACTTGGTGTACATATATCCATCCATCTCTTATCAAAACTTTAGGCAAAATGAAATAGATGCTTCCATAGAAAATCATGTCTTGGTGTGCATACATCCTCTTGCCACATAATAAAATACTCTATGATGATAAAATAACTCAAAGTAGAAAGTACCTGCTATATCAATCCATCTATTTCCATTTACATCACTCTATTTTCTCATTTATTCCAATATATAACATCAATCAACATTCACTATCTTATCACTATCTTTCTTCTATATGAATCTTTCTTCCATTCCAAATCTTTCACATTCTACTATTTCCAATTCCTTCACCTCTATCACATCTTTTCATTACTTTTTGAGAGTTTAACTTAATTATTTCATTCTTGTATCAAACTCTCGAAGGGGACATCCTACATTCATTTCTTTATTTTACCATGGCAAATTGGGGCATGTCATCACTTTCTTTTAAAACAATGCTATAAAACACATTGTTTCAAAGAGGGGCAAAATGTAGACACCTAATTTTGACTAAATGATTAAATTAAAAATCATTTTCACTTCATCCTGATAATTAAATAATTTCATATTATTTAATTAAGTTTATATTATCCCTTCCTCTATATTAATTAAATAATTAACGTCATTTAATTAATTTACTAATTATTCTTCTATTCTAAAGTTTAATCAAATAATTTATTATTATTTAATGAATTATCCATTTCCTACTTCCTAAATTAAATAATTGTTTTTAATTATTTACTTTAGTTCTCAAACATTGTCTTCTAAAATAAATAAAATCATTTATTTATTAAATTCAACCTTGCACATGTAAATAATAATTAAATTTATTTAAATATAAATACTCATGTAAATTCCTTATCTATTTCTCATCTCCAAATTAAATAATTTACTAGCGCTTGCACCAGGAGTGGGTGAAAGGGTTACACCGATAGATAATTATTTGCTTGTAGTGAATTGAAAGAAATATTTGTATAAAATTGATTTTTGAAAAATAAATTATAGTAACAATAAGAAGATGAGATACCAGTTTTGAAACAAAACTAAGCACATAAGTGTATTATTCTTATAAGTTGCAAATTATTCAAAAACCACATCTTCGTAGAGCCAAAAATCAATCTATCTGTGACTAGATGAAATACATTTTTGACACTATTGAAAGTGAAACTATAGAAAATTACAAGCAAAATCTTTTAAAGAGATACAAAAAATAGATACTCTAATAGACCTCTATATTCAATAAATCTAAATTTGTCCATGTCTAATATACTATATGCCAAGCTCTCTTTTTCTCTCTTCTAGAAATATCTTAGGACCCTATAATTTTTAGAATCCTTATCCATTTGAACTTTTAGACAGATCTATCTTAACAACACCATTAAAAATAAATAAAGATAAACATCAATTTATCGACAGAAGTAGTCAGTAAAGACAACACCAGGATTCCCTTGATGAAACAAAAGATAAAGAAGGAAAATACATATGAAGAACTATTAAATGAAAACCTAAAGTTAGAGAATGGAGTCAATAACCATATCTTAGTCTACTAAATATAATTTATCATAAGTTATAATAAAAATGAAGCTCTGGAAACCAACTTTAAATTGCAATAACCCTCTAAAACATTTTCATTTGATATATTACTATTTATCTACGATATGTAATGCTTTTGAAAATAGATAAAACAGGTATTTCCCTCTAATAAAATTAATCTACTAAAATATATGTCAATTTCAGTTAAGGGTGATCCCACAAAAATGGTTTACAATTCTGTTGAGGAAGCAAAGTTGCAAAAAATGCCCCCATGAATTTTTTTTGGGTTTTGAGGGGTTCAAACGAACTTATGGTTCAAACGAACCCAATAAGGGTTTGCTCGAAACCCCCTTCGAGCGAACCCTATTGAATACTAGGTCCCACATATTTCACATTTTCTGGAATAAGAAAAAACAAAGAGAAAATTTGTAGAAAGGGGGGTTCGCTCGAACCTGGGTGAACCCCCCCTTTCCCCCCTTCTCCCCCTCCCAAAAATCTCCAAAATTTTTCCCATCGAAGCTTGAGTTGAGGATGAAAATGGAGGAGACTTCACAGACCCAACTGGATGATGGTAGTCCTCGAAATGAGCTATCCATCGAATATAATTTTAATATGTTTTGGTTTTATTATGTATTTTTTTTTTAGTTTGACTAAACATAGGTTTTTCACTAAAAATCAAGCTCTCTGTTTTGCACGTGGAAAAATAGCAGATTATCAAAATAAAATTCTAAAAAATATGTGCAAGCTAGGTATTGATGTACTTGATCCAGTAAAAAATAATTGAATTTCGATACATACAAAAAATTTATGTTGTATACAGTCTGCCTATGTCTGAATTGTAATTGGTTTGACTTCAAAACTTGATTAAGGAAAAAATATTCAATAAAACACTATGAAACCAAATGAAAGGGTTAGATATCATAGTTACAAATCTAAATTAAAAAAAAAAAAAAGAATTTTTCCTTCATAGAAAAAAAGTTATGTTGTATACGGTGAGCATCACTCCTTAAAAATGGTGTTTACTGATAAAAACTAGTTCTTGAAGGAAATGGAAAAAGAAGTGCAATCTAATTCCAATTTTTTTTGAAAAAATATATTTAGAATCTATAGAAAAATGCCACAAATCACTAGTTTGCATCATCTTCAAATTCCTAATGGTTTAGCCGCTATAGGTGCCCAAAAGTGAAGATTTAGTTAGAAAAAAATAGTTCAGTGTCCAATTTGGCCAAAAATTGTAAACCACTATTGTGGGATCACCCTTAAAAATCAATTTTATTGCCCATTTTATGATAATAATGAAAACTAGTGATAATTTACCATAAAACATTGTCAAAACTACAATGCTAATCGATGAATACCTAATTTAATATCAAAATTTTAATGACATAATTAGTTGGAAACAATAAAATTGAAATGGGTAATGAAACCGGATTTTGCAAAAACCAAAACCAATTTCCTTGCACGTGATGCTTCAACCTATTTGTAATTGAACCACCAAAAACATATACAAAGAGTGAAAGAGGATTCCCTATACTAGGCTCCTAGGTTTTTTCACCTAGGAGCACTTGGTCTAGGAATAGCTCTCCTTCACCTAGTGATATGTGTATTTGGTGATTGAATTCAAATGAAGGGGTTTGAATAGGGGTTTGTGATGTGCGTGTAAAGTTTGGTTAAGTGTTGTAATAGAATGAAACTAACTAACTATGAAACATGAACCAAATATAAATCTAAACTACATGCAATGTAAAGTAAATAACCTAAATACTTGCAAACATAAAGGAAACGGGAAATAACAGAACTTGTGCACCTGGGTATTGGGAGTTGTAGATGAGGAGTCTCAGAATGTTCTGGAATTTGTCAAAAATCCTCACAGGGACACTTATGCCAAGTTGGGTGACCTAGTCCTCTTATCGAGAAAATATGTCAGATTGGGTTTCTATCAAATGGGTACCTAGAAATGTGAAAATCCCCAAAATATAGGCCTAGAGGGACTAGGTCACCATTGGTGGTGACCTATTCCTCTTCTGATTCCTAAGAATCTGGAAGTGGAGATTAGGGTCTTCGGTCTACACTCCGGGTCTTGATAGGTATTTGGTTCAGATTCTGCAAAGAATGGCTTGGAAGAGGTCTCCAAACTGCAACTAGGACTTTGGTGACTTGAATGGATTTGATGAGCTTACAACACCTTTCTTCTTGACAAACTGGCAAATCACACATGCAAAGAGGGGACAAGGATTAGGGTTAGAGAATAGGGGTTTGCCTTAGTCAAACCCCTTTGATGATAATCAAATCTAAATGAAATATAATGAAAGGAATGGATGATTGAATGACAAAGCAAATACAAACACTTACCAAATCCTTTGTTGAGGATGTTTGCAACATGCAAGAGTCAACTCCAATGGAGATTGCTTGAGATGCCTTATGCTTGAATGCTTTCTTTGGAAGTCTTGAGTGCAAGAGTACTTGTGAAGATTGAGTGAAGGTGAAAAATGGTCTAAGGAGGGGAGAAGAGGAAAAAATGAGCTAAGGAGAGGTCAAAATGAAGGTTAAAACCCTTATTTATACATACTAAACCCTAATTTTCCCAAAAATGTAGCATGATAGGCCGACCCTAAGGCTTAGGAGGAAAATTCCCATTAAGAAATTGTTTTAATTTTGAATTTTATGCCTAAAGGGACTAGGTCACCCAAAGTGGTGACCTAGTCCACTTGGGAAAATCCAAGTGGTGGTCAGGAATAAAATAGTGATTAATGAGGTTTATTAAATTTTCCTCCTAAAACACACTTTAAGCGGGCCTAAAAGTATATTAAGGGGAAAAAATAGCATAAGAAAAGGGTTAAATTAGGGGTGAAAAACCTAGGAAAGTGTGAAAATGCATTACAAAACTTTACAACACTTTGTCACAAGGCTTGGAAAGGGGTAAAAGGGTGTTGTTTAGGTGAATTATGTTCAAAGGGTCTTAGAAAAGTGAGGAAATGTGTTACAACACTTCACAACACCTTAGTAAAACACCGTTAGAATGTTGTTGAATTGCAAGCTTTCAAGATTGAACTAGGACAAAACAAGGCCAAAACAAAGGGAAAAAGGCCCAAATGAGTGAAAAAGTGCTAAAGACTACACTTTTTGGTGACACATTTAGCCCCCATTTTAGTGAGAGTATGAATATACTTCAAACTCACACTAAAGTAGCTGAATCATGCATGTCGAGTGGGATCAAATGTATATATGCTAGCAAGATGAGATGACATCAATCAAGAGGGATGATCAAGCCCCCAAGATCAAGATCCCATGGCGAGTAGAACATAAGTACAAAAGATCACACAAGGAGTGATGTGAAAAAGGTAAAGAGAGGGATAGAAAAGTTAGATCAAGCTTTGACCATTTGTCTAGCTACTTGTGGATCAGATCTAGGCTGTTTGTCCGAAAATAAAGAGGGTACTCACTTTGGGCCGACAAGACTTTAAATTGTCCACCAAGTGAGAATGCCAAAAAGGTGAGAGAAACATACAATTGGTTGGTATGCGTTCACACACACAAAGGTGGCTACGGGGAAAGTCATACCGCTAGTTGGGCTTCCCACTCAACCATATCAAATTTGTACTCCTTGAAAACTTTGATAAGGCACCACAAAGGACAAGGGTGTGGTTCATGAGACAAGAAAAGCCTTGGATGCTTAGATACCATGACCAAGTGCAAGATGGAACCACAAGCATGCAAGTTGTGTTATGCAAGGTGGCCATGTATGCAAAGGTGCAAAAAATATAATATGTAAAATAAAAAAAGGGTAGAATGCAAAAGGGATGTTCAAAGGAGTCTTGTTTAGTTCATGTGAGATCTTTGACTTAGGGAACATTGTGTGTAATGTCTCCAAAAGAGGACCAATCAAAGAATAGGGAATTCACAACTTAGGGGATGCAGTGTGCTGCATCAAGCCACCAAGAGGAATGTAATATGCTAAGATAGGTCACTTTCATGAAGGAAATTACACCCCATGTCATCCATAAAGTGAGAGACTCATCGTACAAAGTGGCAAGGCTGCACTAGGAACTAAAAAAAAGGAAATAGTGCTAGTGTATGCCCCCACTTTAAAGGAATTACCAAACACCAAACTCTGAGCAATTACTTTAAAGTAGAGAAGTGAAAAATGTAAAGAAGAAAGAAGGAAATGAGAGCCATCTTGGCAAGCCCTATGTCAATTGATATGTTTCCAAGTGAGGCTGCCTCATGGAAAGGATAGTATGTCACATGCAAGTTAACCTTAAGACATGTCATCCACATCTCCAGCTTGCTCTTGTATGTTCATGAGATGTTAACGTCTAGTCAGAAGATGTAATGATAAGTGACATACGAGGACAAGGCTAACGAACCTCTTGCCCCCACTTAGTGCAAGGAAAAGGTGAGCCAAATAGGGTGAAGGTATGCATTAGGGAGAGGAATTAGGTGCCCCCACAGAAGGGAGAGCACCAAGCTCCTTGAGATGTTTGAAGTTTATTGGTTTAAGGCAATGGAGAGGAGGGAGGTAACCCTAAATATTTCTTGAAAGAAGGTGATATGTCAAGCTGCGTTATGTGTTCATTGCATCCATGTGTAGGAAGGAGATGGTGGATGACACCATAACGATATTTCAAGTTAGATGAAGGGGTTGTGTTGTTTGGAGAAGGATTGGTTGTTGTATAATAACACAAATCCTTTTGAGTGTTATGTGTTGCTCCTTCATGAGGGATGGGAGTTATATAGCCCCCATCACTGCCATGGGATAATGTTGTTGATGTTGAACCAAGTTGAGCATAGAAGACATAGGGTGGTTTTGGTGTAGGTCATGAGGTTTCACACCCTCCTTTAAAGGGAGGCGTAAGACCCCAATCGTTATTAGAATTGGTATCTGGAAATGAATTGTTTGACTCTTTGGACAAAGAGGGTGAGATTTTGGAATTTTTATTGAAAGGAGGTGTAGAATCTAATGACCCCCAAAGATCACAAAAGAGGTTTGTTGTAGGTGAAGGATTGGAATCAACTTGGATAAGTTGATATTTAGGAGTGAAAGGAGTAGGGGAGTTGGAAATGTTGGGATTAGTTGATTCATATCTTCATGCATCTGCATCAACTATGCATACCTTGTTATTATGTTCAAATTTCATTATATGGTGGGACTCCTTTCATAGCATGAATCCATGGTCTCCCTAGGATAAGATTGTATAGAAGGGGTCTAGGCATGATATGGATAGGATTAGGCAACACTACTAGTCTGACTTTGATAGGTAATGTGATCATCCCTAGTGATTTCCTATTAACATTATTGAAGCCACAAATATAAACATCATTAAGTTGAATGAGATTTTTGTCCATGCCAAGTTTTTGAAGGAGATCCATGCTACAAAGATTAATGTCTGATCCATTGTTGATGCGAGTGTTCCTGATTAGAGTTTCATTAATGATCACTTTTATCATCAAGGGATCATTCTTGTTTTGGATCTCAAGTGAGGGCAATTCATGTTTAGGGAATGTGATGTCAGATTGGGTGACTTGCATAGGATGAGAGGAGGGTTTGATATTGTTCGATTTTATGTAAGATTCAATCTCCTCCTTGTGTATTTGTGTCATTTTGTGAAATGAAAATCTGATTGTAGGTGAAAGTTGAATAAGCTCCCATACATATATATCAGCAGGAGTCTTTTTAAGGTCCTCAACACGAGGGACTCTAAGGTGAGAAAAGGTAAATGGCATAGGAGTGGTGTGTGATCCCCTAGATATTTGAGTCACTAAGTTACAACTTAGTGGCTATGGAACATTGGTATGAGGAGAGTGAATCATGTATTTCAAGATATCTCTTCGTTTTTTATGTGACTCACTAGTGGAAGGAGACTTAGGAGGCTCATTAATTAAAGGAGATCCCACTTGTGTAGTCATAACCTCAAGAATATTGTTTTTGTGTTCATGATCGGTTAAGGAAGGGGATTTGAATGTCACATGATTATATTCTCTGAGGGAAGGTTGAGATTTTGAAGGATAGGTGTCATTTTTCACACGTTCGTGCACCATGATAGTCTCCTTAGGAGGAGATTTTTTAGGAGAACTACAAATTGAATTTTCTTCACATTCAAAGGTTGGTTCTTCTAAAAGAAATTCATTGCAAGGAGGGTAATGATCAATGGTGGAATTGTCTTGTTGAATAAGGGGTTCCCTAGGAGAAGGGGGACAACTAAGATACTCATGACTTTCATTGATTGTATCTTCTAACGACAAAGTATCATCTTCGCAACTAGGAGAGATACTAGAAGAAGGACAAGTGTTATTGTCATGATTCCTTATGGTAGAGTTTTCTTGTTTGTTAAGAGAGGTAAGAGGAGAGAAACAATAAGGGTTCTCAAAACTCTCATTAATTGGTTCTTCTGACACAAAAATCTCTACATCACCAAGAGGAGAGAGATTAGGGGAAGAGCTAATATGATTGTTCAAAATGTCCAAGGTTGTATTATCTATCACTAAAATGCTCTCATAGGGAAGGGGGAGGGAAGGATTCTTAGCATATCTATATTTGTATGATACTAGCATTGTTTGAACAAAAATGAAAAATACGTGTAACCATTGTATGCACCATTTCAGCAATATGAACAATGTGGACACAAATATACATAACATTTTCATCCAATGTATGCTAAGTTTGAAGAATGTAAAAAATGCATATGAAATAATGAAAAGTACTTTTAGTAAACTTATGCATAGTTTTATGAATGTATACATTGTATGAGAAAAAGTAAAAACTACTTTTATCAATGTGAAGCACATTTTAAGAAATGTAAGCATTTTGTAGATCTAATGATGAAGGTATATAAAAAATGACCACCCTAAATTGATGATTTTGAGTTAAAAGCATAAAACCTATGTTCTCAAAACTTTCCAAACTTTAGTATATGGTACTAGGAGGTCTAGGAAGCACATAAATAAGGTTTTTGATGCTATAACAAGAAATTAATAATTTGAACTGGGACTACGTCGCCCATAATGGCTATCTAGTCCCAATAGGGATTTTTTTCAATTTTTTTGAGTTTTTAAAGTGGTTTTTGATGTGTTTCAAGTTGTATGATGTAATCCTAAGGTTAAAATGCATTTTTTTAAGATATTTTCAATGAAAATATATGTGCAAAGATAAAAGCTAACATGAGCTTTCACTAATGCAATATTTTATGAACCCTAGGATGCAAACAATGCAAATTTTTAATGCAATGCAAGCTACTTCCTAAGATGAAATGCAAAATCAAAAATTTAAAAAGTGTTGGATAGTTGGGCTCACCAAAATGAACCACCAAAAACATATACAAAGAGGGAAAGAGGATTCCCTTTACTAGGCTCCTAGGGTTTTTCACCTAGGAGAATTCGGTTTAGGAATAACTCTCTTTCACCTAGTGATATGTGCATTTGGTGATTGCATTCAAAGGAAGGGGTTTGAATAGAGGTTTTTGATGTGTGTGTAAAGTGTGGTTAAGTGTTGTAATAGAATGAAACTAACTAACTATGAAACATGAACCAAATGTAAATCTAAACTACATGCAATATAAATTAAATAACCTAAATACTTGTAAACAGAAAGGAAACTGGAAATAATAGAACTTGTGCACCTGGGTATTGGGAGTTGTAGATGAGGAGTCCCAGAATGTTTTGGAATCTGTCAAAAATCCTCATAGGGACACTTACACCAAGTTGGGTGACCTAGTCCTCTTGTTGAGAAAATCTATCAAAGTGGGTTTCTATCAAATGGGTACCCAGAAATGTGGAAATCCCCAAAATACAGGCCCAGAGGGACTAGGTCACCATTGTTAGTGACCTAGTCCTCTTCTGGATTCCTAAGAATATGGAAGTGGAGATTAGGGTCTTTGGTCTGCACTCCGGGTCTTGACAGGTATTTGGTTTAGATTCTGCAAAGAACAGGTTGGAAGAGGTCTCCAAGCTTCAACTAGGACTTTGTTGACTTGAATGGCTTTGATGAGCTTACATCACCTTTCTTCTTGAAAAACCTACAAATCACACATGCAAAGAGGGGACAAGGATTAGAGTTAGAGAATAGGGGTTTGCATTAGTCAAACCCCTTTGATGATAATCAAATCTAAATGAAATATAATGAAAGGAATGGATGATTGAATGACAAAGCAAATACAAACACTTACCAAATCCTTTGTTGAAGATGTCTGCAACATGCAAGAGTCAACTCCAATGGAGATTTCTTGAGATGCCTTATGCTTGAATGCTTGCTTTGGAAGTCTTGAGTGCAAGAGTACCTGTGAAGATTGAGTGAAGGTGAAAAATGGTCCAAGGAGGGGAGAAGAGGAAAAAATGAGCTAAGGAGAGACCAAAATGAAGGTGAAAACCCTTATTTATACATACTAAACCCTAATTTTCCCAAAAATGCAACATGATAGGCCGACCCTAGGGCTTAGGAGGCAAATTCTCGTTAAGAAATTGTTTTAATTTTGAATTTTATGCCTAAAGGGACTAGGTTGCCTAAAGTGGCGACCTAGTCCACTTGGGAAAATCCAACTGGTGGTCGGGAATAAAATAGTGATTAATGAGGTTTATTAACCTTACCTCCCGAAACACACTTTAACTGGGCCTAAAAGTACATTAAGGGGACAAATTAGCATAATAAAAGGGTTAAATTAGGGGTGACAAGCCTAGGAAAGTGTGAAAATACATTACAACACTTTACAACACTTTGTCACAAGGCTTGGAAAGGGGTAAAAGGGTGTTGTTTAAGTGAATTATGTTGAAAGGGTCTTAGAAAAGTGAGGAAATGTGTTACAACACTTCACAACACCTTAGTAAAACACCGTTAGAATGTTGTTAAATTGCAAGCTTTCGAGACCAAATCAGGACAAAACAAGGCCAAAACCAAGGGAAAAGGCCCAAATGAGTGAAAAAGTGCCAAAGACTACACTTTTTGGTGACAGTAATAAATGCAAGCATTGGTTGCCAGTTAATTTTTTTTTTCAGACATCAGGCGAGCAATGTTTCAATTGCTGAAAGTTGTTTTCTAAAATGAGGCAAACTAAAACCACTCTCTCGATTGCAACATTAAATTGGAAATCCAATTAAATCTATTTTTAGCATTTAATATTGATATTTGGAAAATTACAAGAAAAATGCTTTGAAGAGTTGCAAAAAATAGATACTTTAAAATATCGTAGAAAGTGTTAGTACAAAGATCATACAAGTAGAATATACTAGAATAAGCATAAGTAGAATTGCTAGGAGAAACCAAATTGGAAATTGGCCACTAAATAAATATAATTTGGCATGCGAATTAAATTCATTCTCCATATTGAGGAGAAAAAGGATGAAAGTTGCAAAGAGAAGTAATAGAGGTGCACATCAATTGTTTCTTCAATCTATTCATAATGAACACCTTCCAAACCAGTCTCCCTATAACTACTGCTTCAATCTACTAACAATAAACTAAAAAATGGATCGAAAAAATATTTTTATAGTGTACCAGTGTGGCAATAATAAATTTTTATATGAAACTATACTTGAAAATATAAGCACCTTTTGTGTACATTATGGCTTACACTGCTAGAGTATTTAATTTAATGAAATAAAAATAATAACCAAAGCTTGGAAATGAACATGTATATTCTTGTATATATATGTAGAACCAAGCTTGGCATAGGAACCCTAATTTACATTAAATAGACAGTTGTGTAAATTATTTAAAAGGAAAGAAAAGAGATAATAACTATAAACCAAATATATTAAGAGTCATCAATAGATCCATTCAATGCTGCATATTGACAGTTGGCCTCTTGTCCCACTATAAAAAAAAGATCCCACGCAGTTCTAGTATAAATAAATGCATTGGAATTCTCAATCACACTTTAGAGTAGTTTGATACTTTGCCACAATTTAGAAAGTCCTATAAAATAAATGTTTCTAAACATGTCATTAAGAGATTTAAGAAAGACCTGAAGTAGAAAATTGAAGGCATCATAAAATGAGATAAGAAAATTCACATATTAAAAAAAAAGTTGACACATAATTACCTTTCAGAAAGATCAATAAATCTTTTAACTGGTTGAAGGACATAAATTTTAAATAGTTTTTTGATGTGATATGCGTGCTCCTTAAGAAAATCAATAATGTTCTCTATTTTATAATAACTACTTGTAAGAAAGAAACAACATGCAATACATGAAAACAACCAATCTTTCAACAATTCAGAGGCAAATATTACTATACACTGTAAAGAAAAAAATATTATCTTATTTCTAGTATAGCTAAATGTGATCACTTCAAGAACCCCTTTAAAAATGGAAAACCAAATTATTTCCTGTCAAGAAAATTATTGGTGGTGGCTGCAATAAAACACCAATCCATGGTAATGTCAGTATGAATAAGAAAATCAAGTTAAGATGACAGTTGCAAATCAATGGAGATAATATCATAGCTTAAGCACACCCTTGGTATGTTACAACAACAAAATTTTCACAAAAAGGATGTAGATAATACATATTTCATTCTTTTAATTCTCTTCTATAGTAATTAAAAATAATCCCCAATATGATGAAGTAGTGTCATAAGCTAACTGCTTCTAAGAAAATTTCAAAATACTACAACAGTGCCAAGCCTCATGCAATTTCTCAATTTACTAAACCTTGAACTAGCATAGTATAGATTATCCAACTACTCCAAATTTTAGCAGTATGCTTCACCCCCATTGTTGTCTAGACTCGACTAAACAATATCGAAATATCTCACTATGTTTTATAGGCATTACAAGACAATCAGGCATAGCTCCACTTCAAGAATCATGAAACATTGAACCCATCTGATTAACCAACCCAATCTATATTATTGACTACTTATTACCCTCACCTATATTCTCTAAATATTGATCTATATAGTAATCTCAAGAATGTAACTTAATGAGTCAAAAACATTGGTTGTAGAAAATATCGATTTTGCAGTCAATACTCTATGCAATTATGCCAACTACAGTAAAAAAAGCAAGTACTTAACATTAAATTGGAACCAAAAATACAAGTAACCAACTTGGAAAAATAAAATGACCCTAAGACGAACTAATGAAAAAGAATTGTGGCCCATAGGTTGCATCTCTCATCATTAACCACATAAATTGCAATCATAGTAAAATGGATTCTTATACAATTTAGTAAAAAATGATATCATTAGCACACCCATAAGAAAATTGGGAGAAAATATTCTCATTTTTATATATTTTAGAACCTTAATAATAGTTAGTGGTTACAAATTAGTTAGAAACCAGAATCATAAAAGATGAAACTTAGGATTACTCCAATAAAAGGACGTACCTAATATTTTACTCTTAAGAGCCAAGAGGAAACAAAATCATGATAGAGTTCTTTTTCCATTTATACTTAAATTATATAACATGTAATTAATTTTTTACTACAGTCCATAAAAACATCCTAATAGCCACCTTAGCTTTCAAGTTGCTGACATTAATGCAACTGTGAACATAATTAGCCATCCTATAGTGCTATTTCAGATAACTAATAATAGACTTGGTGAGTTTGTTATATGCAATGGTAAGTGTGGGAATGTATCTCATGTAAATTGTAGTAAGACGTAGTTATACAATTTGACAACTTAACCTGCTTGATATGTGATCTAGGTTGATTTTCCAAAATATATTTTTTCATGTTCTATTTTTGCATCCAAAATAAAATGTTTATTATTGCAACTTAAAAATTCAAATGGGGTGTTTTCAAGTGGTAAATCATTTGGGTTTTCATGTTGGATACTCATGTTCAAATCCAAAAGGAAAATTGAACCAAATGACATCCTACAAGCAAAATTTACCTCTTGAAGAAAAAAGGACACCTTTTGTCACCCGATAATACTAGGTTAGTCCACTTAAACTATAGTCTAGTGATCACTCGAGATTCATTGGAAAGTGGTAATGCATCTTATGTAGATCATGGTAAGATATAGCTCCACAAATTGATGACTCACCTTGTTTGATTCATGGTAATTTCTACAATAATAATAATTTTTTGTTTTATTTTTTAGTCCAAAATTGTACAACTATAAATACATGTAACCAAAATTCTAAAAATTTAAAATTTCTTAAAAATGGGAAACTCAACTTTAAAATGGAAAACCATGACACTTTAAACATCAGAAAGATTGATCTGTATGCTAATTTTTTTAATTTTCTACATAGTATGTTAGAACACAATTACATGATACAAGGAAACTTGGGTATAGATTCCAAACAATTCAAATAGAACACATGATACATCTTAAGCTTTCCCAACACAAAATAAAATCGATTATCTTTCTAGAGGATTGAGGTGAGCCTTTCTGCTCTACAAGTGAACTTAGCTCCATATTTTCTATATCCTCAAATGAAGCCATGTCATTCAGTTCTACAAGTAAAATTCTTGGTAAAACCAAGAACAATCTAGTAATACTTGTAATATATTCAATCCTATTCCATACAACTTCTTCAAATTTGAACAATGTTTCTTCAAAATTTATAAGGATCAAAAGTGTTTTGCTGAAATATTCAAGCAAGGAAAATTAGGTGTATCCGATCAAAAATAAAAAAACCTAACTAGACATCATGAAATTTTGAACAGTAAACAAAAGCAATGGCAACTGACCATAGACATTTTAATTTGTATTTTTTTTTTTTTTTGGGGTTTGAAGATGTTTTAAGTTTTTGAAAACCCTACCTCGTAAGAGAGAGAAAGCCCATAAATGAGTGAGTGAACCGAATGATGGATCAATATTCAAGTAGATTAAGAACCAATGTCGTTCATTTATAGAGCCCTTTATTTTTATTCGTATTAAGGGAGGCATAGATGGATGCTCCTATACTTTTATTTTTAACAACACTTTACAAATCAACAACAACAATGAACTAGACCTGTGAAATGAAACACAAAAAATAAATGATATTGACTGCTAACAGATTTTGAAACATAAAACTCGTTGAGACCAAGGAAAGTGACTTACCTCAAGATTCTACATAAATTGTGTCGTGTTGTCAACAATTTGATGAGAAAAAATGGCTAGAATTTACAAGAAAAGTTTACAAACCCCTACCACACAAGATAGTTTTTTAAAATTAGACTGACCAAAACCAATATCCCTACAACTGTTGCTTCAATGAAGTCATAGTAAAGGCAAAGCGGATTTGATATTATTGGGGTTTAGGGCCAAAAACTACAACAATGAACAAAGCGTTGGGGATCAAACCTACTAAAATTTGTTTTCACATGTGTGATGAGGATATAAGATCTGGTTAAATTAGATATGATTGGAATATTTGAATCTATGATGCAAGATGCAATAGTAACCTATCAATTCACCCCAATTCACAAAAAAAGACTATTTCAACTTTCAACCAATTTCACATTTCCATGGAAAGAAGATTTTGCTATCCAAACAAATTTTATTTTGCAACAAAAAATCTTGGTTTTATTGATTAAGTCCACACCATATATATATTTTTCTACAACACAATGTTTATAAATAAATTACAAATGATGACTCTTCTTATGTTTTTCCCAATTTACACTTTCACCTCTTCCTGCTGAGCACTAGGTTCTGTATTCTACCATATCTCTTGATGTTCTGTATTATGCCATATATCAATTTAATCCCTTCATCGTTGGGTCAAAAAACTTTGAGCAATTCCTCTATGTTCCCTTTGGTTGTTTCCCACCATTCACTCATAGTTGTGCATCTTTCTTTACTCACCTACAACGCATCCCTCTCTTCTCTTTGGTTGTGCCCTTCAAAATCAATGAGCATCAAATTTTTTGCTGCATACTCCCTCTCTCAACTGCAATACATTTGCAATTGCTCATTCTTCATCATCTGATGTGCCCCCCTGCCTTTTTTTCTACTCTCTATGATGCCTGGTCATTTTTTATTTATTTGGCCTATTCTCCCTTTCCCATCGGCTTCCATACATTTTTTTTGAAGGTGAAAGAATCGATCATGTCATTTACTTCACTATTTAATTAAAATAAAAATATTTCGATGTCTTTAAGTCTTCAATTTTCCTTCTTTGTATCTTTGTTTTATCTCATTTATAAAATAAAATACCTCCAAAATCCCCTTCCAATTTTGATGTGGACTATCCTTTGTTGTGGAAAAGGCCCAACAAAATTTGAAGATCAAAGTAACAATTTTTTTTTGGTGGTGCTTATTGCCCATTCACCCATGCGTGCTCCTACACCAGACACACCAGGTAAGTGAAATGTTCCTTGAGTTGAGAAAGTCAGGAACATTGAAAGGTGCATGGGATAGTAATCCCATGTTTTTTTTAATCCAACATTGTTCCTTGTCCACGAGAGTCTTCCATCTTCCACACATTAGCTCATCCTCAACAATTGAGCCACCTCCATTGGCATTATCTTATTTCTCCCAACAACTTCTTACCACTAGTCCATCTCGGTGCCCTTCAAATTCCTTTGGGCTGCTACTCTTTGTGCCTTTATTGTGTTGCTGCAATAAATCAAAATCCAATCTGCCCTTTCCTCTTGAAATATGCCCTCTAAATGGCTGAAAACCTCTACACTCACTTCGTTCTTCTTGTACTTGTTGCTTCTCTGCATTGCAACAAACAACAGAGCTGGATTCTTTCAGTTGCTTTTCCTTCTCTTTTAGAGAATTCAACATATACTGTTGCCCATATTTCTAGATGGTATACACATTCCTCCTACCATCATAGATGGCTTCCCTGTCGAACTACCATGGTCTACCCAAAAACACATGACACACAATCATAGGCATCATGTCACACAACACCTCATCTTTATAAGAACCAATCCGAGAACTTACTAAACATTGTTCTCTCATAGTCATTTCATGTTCCTTCTACAACCAACAAACTTTGTACAGACTAGGATGCTTACTCCTTTTCAAACTTAGCTTTTCCACCATTTCTTTTGAAAATAAGTTATCCTTACTACAACTATCAACAATAACCTTACAACACTTACCTCCAACCTCGCACACAGTCCGAAAGAGATTCCTTCTTTGGGATGGTTCCTCCTCCACTATCTCTAGATTCACCAACACTCTTCTCATCATGAGAGATTCGCCTTCCTCTGGGTCTGCTACCTTCGGCGGTGCATCACATTCTTCATCTTCTTGTGCCAAGTGGTTTTTTTCTGCACTCTTCTTGTTGCCCTCTTGTATTTGATCACATTAGAATGCACGATGACCAACTTCTCCACACTGGTAACATCTAAATGGAAACCCTCTGTTGCTGCTACCACATCCTCTTGTTAGTATCTCATTTTCTTTGGTATTTTGGCCCACTTATTTGCTCCATTTGGGCTTGGATTCTTCCTCCATTTTCTTTCCTTTACTGCTGCTCGCTTTTCCCTTTTCAGTTCCAAATCTTCCCTGACTTTTGGAATTGTTTATTTTCCTCTTCATTAATTTCTCCTTTGCCTTCAATGCATACTGGTATGCTTGCTCAACTATGGTAATTTTCAGCATACTCATCTCATCTTGTATGTTAAACCTCAAGCCATTCACATACCTGGATACCTTTTCCCTATCAATTTCATGCCTTCTAGATTGAATATCTAGCTTGTAAAATTCTTCCGTGTAATCTTCTACACTCATATCTTTTTGTTTCAAATTTTGTAATTTTTTAAATAACTCCATTTCGTAATCTCAAGGTATGAATTTATTCTTCAACCTCATCACCATTTGGTTCCATGTCGTTATTCAGGGATATCCATCCATTTCTCATTCTTTTTGCAACCCTTTCCACCATAACACAACATGCCATTTTAATTTCGTTTAAACTATCTTCACTCGTTGTGAGTCTTTAATCTCCCCCATTTTGAAGTACTGCTCCAACTCTCCAATCTAATCGATTAGCTCATTTGGATTTAACGTTCCAAAAAATTTCAGAAAACCCATCTTCAAAAATTGCTTGGATTTGAAATCTAGAAGCAAAAAAATTAAAATCCATCTTATTGCTCTTCGTTATTCTCGAAAGAGCTCCCAAAAATCTCTCTTGTTCGACATCCACTGGTCGTTCTTCCTCCTCCTCCTCCTCTTCTTCTTCTCTTTCGTGTTCACCTTCGATTTCTTCCTCATTCTCGCATTCTCTTCCTCTTTCTCTTCTTTCTCTTTTGTTACCAACACCTAATTCTACTTGGTTTTTGATACCTTCAATCACCATGTCACAAAATATTTCAAGTACAACCTCTAGTCTAGGTCTTCCTCTTCCTACTCGGGGTGAGCATCTATATTTTCATGAGGAAGGGAGATTCATATAGATATATATTTTTGAAATATATTCATGTGTACATAAAACAATTGCTAATATATTTCTTATAGGTTGTTTCCATTGTATATTTTTTGAGTGTGTTTTCAGACAAAATGATATTTCACAACATCAATACTATTTACAATAATAATTTAAATTGATTTACTTGTAGCTTGCAATTATGACAATATTGTTATGTTTGTTCCTTCAACAAGTCACAAGAAGCTCAAAATAAGAGTATCAGGATGTAATCTCCAAGGTGAAATACCCAAACATGAAAAAGGTATGCTTAGATATTTCGAAGGTGTCAATCATTCTTTTTTAAATTAATTCAAAGGTTCAATTTTCAGAACTCTAATTAAATATTTTGTTTCTCTTTGTAAAAATGTTAATTAAGCTTTTGGATGAATAGATTTATGAGGCAAGAATAAAGTATTTGGTTGCTTCAATTTTGTTGTAGGATTTTAAAAGGTTGATGTTTAGCTTTTCTCTGATGCTCTATTTTTGGTTTTTGTTTGTTAACATCTTTGTTGATTGTATTTCATAAAAGTGTTATTATGGATAATTGAGTATTTTTTAGGATTTCATTCCGACAAGTACAGATAAAAATTTCAGTTTAGAATTTTATGAAGGTGGTATTCTTACATTTCAAATAGAATTTCGGGTAAATAATATAAAGATTGTAATATTATTTTAAAGACCTTTTAGCATGTAATTAAAAATTTGGGTGATTAAGGAAGCAAATTTATCTAAAATTTGTTAGAAATTGTTATTTTTTTTAATCTTGTCTTTTCCCCAATTCATCCATTTATTTATTCAAAAAATTGACTTTCAGTTTTAAAATTAATGAGCTTAAACAGAGCAATTGTGACTAGTTAGTTTCTAAATTTATATTTTCATTTAAGAGTTACATCAAAATTTATAATTTTTTGAAAGCCTTTATGTGAAGATATACCATAACCTTTCAATTTAGTTGTAAGTTTTCTACCCTAATGGGTTTTCAAACCTATCTTCAAAAACCTATTAAAATAATAAAAGTGTAGAAATTTTAATGATAAGGGTTTAGTTAGTATTTCTAAACTCAAAATTTTCAAACTATATTTGCATGTATACTTGTAAATTGTTACTTATTTATTATTTTTCTTTGTTTTTTAGATAATGGAAAACATAAATGAATCTTCTCCACCACCCCTCAAGGAGTCAATGAATTCAAATACATATGTGTGAACTCCTATTTCAAATTTGTGTACATCAATTGTAGCCCATTAAAAATAAATCATTAAAGAACTTCATGACATTGCACTTCATGCATGAGCAGTCGAACCACAAGAAATGGATGAAATTGAAGAGACTGCTCAAAAATTTCATAAAACATGTCAAAAAGTAGTAGGATTTTCTTGTTTCTTAAGAGAAATATTTAATGATGAAAAATACAACAAGGATCTTCAAAAGATATAGTTGAAGAATTCCTTTTGTATTTGTATGATAATTAGAATAGACAAACATGTATCGTATATAGGGTTGTTTATCATTTGTTAACTCTTATGAATAGTATTTTGATATAGACTTTGATGTCTGATTTTGTAATAAACTATTCATATGAACTTGCTATATAGGTGGCCTACTTTATTTGTATATAGTGAAACCTGTTTTGCTTGAAATGTGTTGTAGGTATTTCCATTTATGTGAATAGTTATATGTATTTTCCAAATCACTTCAAATAAGAAATTCAAATAATGATCTAGTCCTTGAATGTGATTTTTGTACATCTAATTATGGGAAAATAAACCAAACCAAAAATATCCATTGATAATCTACATCAAAAATTTCTTCTATAAATTGCAATTACTCTATACAAATTGAAAATTTATAAAAAAATTACTAGATCCTTTCATGCAATTCGATAACTTTCCATGACTATACAATTTTTCCCTATGAAACCTCCTTTATTTCTATTCTATTTGTGTTCTTACAAGACTAGGTGAAACAATCATATTTTTAAAACAATAAAATCAACCCCACCAAACCATCGATGAATACAAGAGGTTAGTTCCAATCAATTTCTTTAATATGATAAAATAATTCATTATTGAAAATTTCCTTACATAATATATAAAAGTAGATAATAATTTTGCAACGATGTTTATCATGTTTAATTGTAAAATGTGTAGATGCATTTATCACAAACAAAACATTCACTATTACAAAATACATTATATCTAGGCAATGTTTATTTGACATATATTGTACCTACATTATTATGAAATAGGGATGGATCATGCAAGAAAAAAAGGTTCTAAAAGATTCATGCCTATCAGAGCATAAAATCCTTACCAGAAATGATGGACAATAAAGGCTCATGTGATGAAAAACAACTTTGTTATTTCAAAAATATAAATGAGGATGGAAAGGTTTTTAGCTTTGATATTCTCAACTCTGATGGTGATGAAATCATAGCAACGTGTTTCAATTCTATAGTAGAATTTTTTTACTATTGTATAGAGATTGGGAAATTGTTCATCATTTCCAATGGGACCTTGAAACCAACAAATAAAAAATTCAACAATGTAAACAATGATGGGAGATTCTCTTGGACACTAATTCCACAATGGAAATTTGTTGAGCACACAATTACTGAAGCTTAACTTCAAATTCAAAATAATTAGTGAACTTAAGGACATGGAAAATAATACCATTGTTGACATCATAGGTATAGTACTATCAATCAATGAAGCAAATACTATCTTAAAAAGGAATGGTACACAAACACAAAAACATACTCTACAAATTAAGAATATGTTAGCTGCCAAAATTGACTTCACAATGTGGGGTTATTTTTGTAATAATGAAGGTCAAAAAATTCAAGAAATATGTGATGCATGGTCTTTTCCAATACTTGACACAAAGGCTACATGAGTTAGTGATTATGGAGGGAAATCTGTAGGCACAATTCCAACAACCCAACTACTCATAAATCCCTAGATGCTAGAGTCTGACCAATTGAGATCATGGTTTGATGATCAAGGAAAGAATCTCATTTCCCATTCTCTGAAAAAGGACTACTCATTTGCTCGAGAAATACCAAAATTGAAAAATATTGCTGAAATTAACATTCACAGAGATGACATATCTAGCAGAGGCCAGTACATTTTGGTAAAAGCAACATTGTCTTTCATAAAGCAAGAAAAAATTTGTTACACTACTTGCCCCATGGAAATTAGTGGTAAGAAATGCAAGAAAAAGGTTGACAAGACAAAAAATGGTTAATGGCATTGTCAGTGATATGGAACTGATTTTCATGATTGTGATTATAGATATCTACTCCAATACAAATTAGAAGACCACACTGGTGTGGTTTGACATGGGTGGCTACTTTTGAGAAAGAAGCTGAAGGAATTATGGGCATCACAACAAACAAACTAAACAATTTGAAGCATGAAGTTGAAGATCAAATGAAGTTTGCAAAAATAATACAAAAAATACTTTTCAAAAAATATGTCTTTTTGGTTCATGTCAAAGAATAAAATTACAATGATGAATAGAGAATCAAGAGCACAGTCATCAAAACTAAAAAATTTAATTACTCATCTAAAAGCAAGGCTTTTCTTGATTTAATAACTAATTTGTAAATTTCATATATTTTGTCCAACATTGGTATACAAACCATAGGTGTCAAAAAATACTACACTTATTTCTTAGAAAGTTGCAAATACTATTATCTATTGCCATAGTACATGTATGTAAAGTTAAAAAAAAAAAAAACTATAAATGTATTTGAATTTTTGAAAAAATATTATGAAATGATATTTTTTACCAACACACATTCTCTAATAGGATGTAATCTATTAAGAAGATGTAATAGGAAACATGATAGCATTATACAAAAAATTACAATCATGTCATGTTCACATTAAATCAAATACAATATCAATATATGAAAATTATGTTATATCATTATTTTGTAAGGTTTTTTAACATGCATTTGAAAACACATTAAGATAAATATGAAATTTTAAAAATTAGAAAATTTCCCAAATTTAATTGCTTTAAGAAGATTCTAGGTATATCTAGTTCCTCCATTCCAAATTTACAATAACATAGGTAACAAAAATATTTAAAACTCTTGTTCTACATAGCTATTAATCTTAATAAACATATCATCTTCGAGATTCACATGAGTAAAAAACTTTAGACATCAATATATGTCATACAATTGTCTGTTGTAGCTAACATAGTATTTTGTAGAATTTGACAATACACTATAAGCATGATAGTTGAAAAATTTGTTTGACATTCTAGCTATGGGTTGACCAAAGAGGCACTTTGAATTAGAAGAGCAAAGGAAAAAATATCAAAGACAATACCATAGAGAATATCATAGATGACAAAGGGAGAAAATGACAGATGCATAAAGGGAAGATCAAAGAAGGAAAAACAAAAAAAGCAGAAAAAACAAGATATACAAGACAAAGAAAAGAAGGAACAACTAAACAATTATATTTTCAAAGCAGATAGGATGAAATGCACATATACAAAATCCAAATGGATTACTTGCCACAAATTGCATAGAAATTTAATTGGTATTTCATAATCATTTATAATTCTACCAATCACCAAAAATTTGTTATGCTTGTGAAGAAAGTTACATTAGAATCAAAGTAATAACCACTTTAGAAGGTACTATGTGCACAAGAGAAAGGAATACATTGTTATTCAACACAAAATAATATGAATCCAGGAGCCCAACCAATTGAACTAACAATCCTTACACAAGTAGAGGAATGTTGATTGCATGAGTCAACCCAATTTTACAAGTCACCCATGCAAAGGGTGGTCAATATAATTATAGATGACACATGATCAACTTCCCACAACAAATTGAACAACTATCAAATACGTTGCCAGATTATATCACAAAAATACCAATCATTATGGTAAGAAAGAGAGACCAACGTGGCACAATTTACCACTTCATAGTGAATAAAGATCATGTTTATAAAGCATTGAAGTATAAAATCAACCACAACAAATTTTACTCAAATGTCATCATCAATGAAAATGCTCTTGACAGTTTAAGTGGAAAATTTGAGAAAAATATTTTTTACCTACTTAGAACCATGCATATAGAATCTCAAACTAATCAAAATTTTATAGGACATATCAGCCCAACTATCGAGAATAATGAAGAAAACATTATTTAACACACTACATCAATGGTTTGTCAACCACTTAATTCACAAAAGGAAATGGACCTGATCCATGCATGGGTCAACAACCCAAACATAGATCCAATGACATTAATTATCTAACCAAAAGTTGATGATTCTCCAATAAATGAATATGTGACACCAGGATTTCTTGATATGGCCTTCCCAACATCATTTCCAAATGGTATATGTGATTGGTTAGAACGATGCACCAGGAAAGAAGACCTACATGAATATTTCAGACACTTATGTCATTATAGAGATAATTTATTTTGTAAACATCCAAGATCTCAATATTACATGGAAAATATGATAATGAGACATCATGCACATACATCAGCTATAGTTTTCATGAAAATAAATCTCCATGATAGGCCTATCATAATCAATGAGCTTCACAAACATCTGAACAATACACCACAATCACAACTAGTAGATATATTGATATGATTCAGAACTTCACTTAGAGGAACAAGGTCATATTGGAAAAAATGTCATGCACAATTAATAGATTTGTTGCATCAGATTGGTACACCCACCATTTTCTTTACATTAAGTGCAATAGACTTATATTGGCTAGACTTACATGCACTCATGCCAGGTACATCACCAACAACACCAAGAGAATAACATCTTTGGCGAAATAAAAACGTGATTGACTATCCTCATATAGTTGCATAATACATACACTTATGACACTCCCAATTCAAATAAGAAACCCTTCAAAATGGAATGAATGTTCAAGACTATTGGTGTAGATATGAGTGGCAACATAGAGGATCAACACATGTACATGGATTTCTATGAATCAAAGGAGCACCAAACATGGATACTATTGATTGGTCAAATGAAGAGCAAAAAATATATTTCAACTTCATTGTCCATGGATGGAATCCCAGAAATGAAACCCATGAACATCTACAAGTAATAAACCCACTTGCCATTTCAATACCCCAAGTATCTACCTTATCACTCTCCAACTACTATATCAAATTAATCAATGGTAATTGAAATTGTAGGCATACCATTTAATATGTAATATGAATCCATGTCTTAAAGATACAAGACAACTTGAAGAATCAAATTCCCACTAGGACTACAATGAGCTAAATAACACTGTACAAATACATACAATGTGTAAAGAAGGTGCATTTCTATGAAACAAAAGAGGACAAATAATTTGTAGGTAAACATCTTTATACACATGCCAAAATTGAGTATCAAAAAAATGTATTTCTTTAATCCATTATTCACATTAAGATGTTCAAAATTGATATCTCTTATAGGTACAATAATCCTTGGCCTCTAAATTTGCAAGGACCTAAATTATATGAAGATATAGAGATTACTGAAAAAAATTGACCCTGCTAGAAAAAACGATCGACTCAATTCACACAACCGGTACATTTTACAGCTATGGAGGGAAAATATAGATTGGAAACCTATTCTATCAAAACACGTGTGTTGTCATAAAATACATTGCTAAGTATGCAACCAAATTAGAAAAAGGCTCTGAAACATACCAACAAATGTTAATATGCCTAACATACATAGAAAATCCAGATGATTCAACTACAAAATCTTATAGAAAATTACTTATAGAAACAATAATAGAAAGAGATATTGGAGCTCAAAAAATGAGTAATCTATTATTAAAACTTCCATTGGTTCAAAGAAATAGAAGATTTATCAATCTAAATGTATCAATTGAGGTTTTCAAACATGTTGCATTGTAACAAGAAAATAACAATGAAAAAAATATATATATAATTCATTGATACATATAGAAATAGGCCTCCTTCTATGGAATCTATCTTGCTAATTGAAGTGGCAAGATCCTAGATATATAATCCCAAACGTAAAATAGAGAACAAATGGAATGCAAGAAAAACAACAATTATTGTGAGAGTATTCCCAAGATTCCTATCAATTCCTCCACGTGACTCGAAAATATGGTGTGATTATTGTTTCTCAGAATTGTTAATATATAAACTAGTTTGTGATATTCAAAGAGACATTGGTCATAACAATGATGTAATAATTGCACATTGATCACACTTTAACTATAATCAATGGTATGTGGAACGAAGAATTGAGAGTGACATTACTGATGATATTACAAAATCTCAAAGTGATAATAGCGAAATGACCATAGATTCTAGAACAAAGAATGAATGGGAAATTCTATCTAGCCTTCATCACAGTGAAACTATGCAAATTTCAGAAGCATACATGCTGGGAAGGAGAGATTTTGACAAATAGACCAATTGGTATAATGATTTCCAAGGTGAACAATATACATATGAAGCAGTCAATTTTATCACCACCATGAAAAACAATAGTTGTTTCATGCAAAATGGTATACAACAATCAACCAACTATGAAAACCTCAACAAAAACAAGGAAAAACAATTAACATGATAATTTCATACTACCAAATAAATGAAAATGATTACTTCTCATGATAATTCAAGGAACAATAGGAACAAGAATTTTGTATGTGATAGGTTCCATATCCAAAACTCTTCAAATTGCTTCACAGTTTAACGGATCTCCCCTACTTCTACTTGCACCAACAAGAGTTGCAACATTCAATATAGGCACATCAACTATTCATTCAAAATTAAAAATTCTAATCAAACACTTCAAAGAGATGGAAGGAACTAGATTAATAATTCTCCAATACGAATGAGCACATATTAGATACATATTGATTGATGAAATGAGTTTTATCAGTGAAAATTTGTTTGAAAACATAGATTTAAGACTTCGCCAGGACTTCCCTTAAAATACAAATCAAACCTTTGCAGGTATGAATCTCACAAAAATATGCATCCTAAAATATGATTTACAAATTTTATTGATATCTATTACACATTCATACATATAGACTATACACTGAAATTTAACATTTATCCATTACTTATAGGAATATCAATGATCTTGGTTGAAGATCTCGGACAATTGCCTCTTGTTAACGAAAAAACACCCTATGCAAGCAATAAATGAGCTAAGATCCTCTGGGAAGAATTTAAAATTATAATTACTTTATATTAGATATTTAGACAACATGGATCAAACAATGAACAACAAAAATTTCACCAGGTTTGTTATCACCATCATATATCCCACTAGATAAGGTGCATGAAAACCTATAAGTGTCTCATTCAAACTTGGGCGGTGTTTTGAGTCATGGTTTGAACCTGGGCGGTGTTTTGTTAGGCTCGTTGAACCCACCACTTTACCGCCTAGTCTCTTTTATCATCTTCTTTTATTCACTTTGGGCGGTGTTTTCTATGTCTTGTCGAACCTGGCTGAGTGTAAGATGATTTTGATCTCATGCAGTATTTCGTTGCAATGTGTGAACTTGGGTGCATATTTATAAGGTTCTTCAAAATTCTTTCTTCACCACCCATAGACGTTTGTTTTCAAAGTTTGAAAAAAAATTATGTGGGGATTAGTGACGGTGACAACTGCCGCATGTTAATGAAATTAAGGCATTAAATGTTCATCTACTACCATGTTTTTCGGTGAAATCCATGCTTAATAAAATAAAGGCCGACAAACATTTCCATTGCGACATTTTTTGAGGACTAGCCGAGGGAGATGCAAAGTTCGAAGCTCAGGGTTTTCCATTAAAGGTATTTTCAGAATTTCCTCGTTCAACCCTTTTTCTGAATTATTTATACTTGCATGATAGGAAGCATATCCTGTCAAAACTATTGCTACACATGGAAAAGGTTAAGTACATCGGCTATGAGTATGTGGCTAGGTTAACATATGAAGGACCCAAAATTGGTGATACTCAATTTGGTCCAGTTAATCTGGAAGAATTGTGAAATAAAATTCATAAACCTAACCCTCCATCTATCATTAAAAGGGTAGTTGGTAGTGGGTTAATTGAAGTTGCTACATTTCCATTATCTGTGCAATTTTTTGAGTTGGTGTTAGAATGTATTAGACATTATAATTCATAGACACGAGAAGTTAGGACGGAGGACAATAGGCTCACTGTGAAAATTCAGAGGTCTGCCTTTGTGTCCTGTTTAAGAACTCTAGAAAGGGATGAATACTCACCAATGGATATGACGAGCTCTCAAGTTGAGTTCATGGCGAAGAAAGGGGTTTACAGAAATGTAATAGCAAAGAATTGGTTGGCCAAACTGAAGAGGGGCAAGTCTCAATTGCCCCACAACCTACACATAAACCATTTTGTAGATGAGGTAGTCAATATTGTGGTGTTGCTGCATAGGGTAAGGGGAAATAAAAATGTTCATGGTTTTGAGGAGTGGATGTACTTCTTCATCCAAATCATATTGAGTGGGGAACAATCCCTTGACTGGGAAAAGATCATTAGTGACTGACTGCATGAGTTGATGACATTATTTACCCTGAATAGGTTTTTCTTCATGTCGTCATACTTGATATATGCAATTGGCAGTACATGAACTTGGCTTGGATTAAGGCCGAGTGATTTTCCTCCAGGGAAAGTGCCAATTTATGACTATTTGGAAAAATTTAAACTCCATAAGAGATTCTTGCATTTCAGAAGGGTGGTTGATAATTTTACCATGAGGATGGTCAGGGAATTGCAGGGGTGCCCTGCTATGAGGTTATCTCCTTAGGCAATGCAATTTGTGGATTTTTATGGTGGCCATTTTATTCAGTTCCAAAGATTTTCATACATAAGAGTAGGCAGTTATGTTGGTTTCCCTATCAAGCTACCTAAATACCTTGAAGATAAGTGGATAGTTATAGAGGTGAGTAGAAAATTGGCCAATGTTAATAGATTGTGCCAAGGTAGGAAAAGGTTAACGATCAGTTTACCCTTTGGTTTTGGCTCTTATAGTTGTCAATCTATGTTTGGATCTTTGAACATTGAGAAGGAATTATCCAAGTATAACACGCATTCATATGAAGAACGGATTTATTTTTACCTTAAGGATTATATTAAGAATAATTTGAAATTGAGCCCCACTTTTTATCAAAAACCTGACCTAGAAGATTATTGGGCTGATTGTTTTGATGAGTATGAAGTTAGGAGAAGAAGCTGGATGAGATTAATAGTAGAAAAAATCATCATCTATGATTTGAAATGGGACCTGCAAGACATTGTTGAAGATGGGTTTGACATGGTCGACCCAATATATACTGATTCGATAGAAAGTTGGTCTATCCCTACCATGGATTGGAATTTCAAAGAGAAAGCGACCATCGAAGCCAAAACTGTTGATGTTCTCACTAGAAATCGAGAATGGGTAACCAAGAAGAAAATTGATCAATCTCATCCTCATACTAGGTCCAAGGATTCAAAACCAAATGAATGTGCTTCTCAAGCCTCAGCTAGCAAGAAATTGATTGGTAGTCTCCCTTGATCTTTCTCTTTAGGCACCCAAGGAGATGGTGATGACGACCCGCTAGAAAAGAATGTGTATTCACAAACCTATGGGGATGAAATTTTTAATTTTCCTACTTTGGAGAAAGAAAATGAAGGTGGTGAAGAGGGAGAGGGTTTAGAAAACCTAAATGTTGATTCATTTCCCTCTCAAGATGAATCACCTGTTAGAGAGGTAGGCACCTCCGAAAGGTCTAAAGTAATTGCATTTGCAGAAGACACCCCTCCAGTTACTTGGACACTGTTCACATCCCCTAGCATCAAGGCAACTAAGGTCATAGTTACCCCATCTTGGCTAGAAAATTCCCTGTTGCGGAAAAGGAAAGCTATATAGTTTAGCTTGCCCAAACAAGATATGGTAGGGCCATTGTTATAGAGGACTTCAAATCCTAAAGCTAAAAGGTTAAAGACCATTGCTAGAATCATAAATGACATGGAATCAGGAACACTCCAATTGGAAATTGCACAAAATTTGGCACAAAGAGATGTTTCTCAGGCAACATCAAGTGACTTTGAGGTGAGCAGAGTAGACCTTGGTCCACCTACCATGGATGGTGATATTCAAAATTTTCAGGTATCAATAGCCAGGATGGTTGAAAGATCAAATAAGGATAAAGAAAATAAAAATGAATTGAAAGCTCAAGTTTGGGATTTGACTAATTGCCTATGGTCTATTCTAGAATTCATTCCACAACCTCTTTCCTAGGTAGACTCTTTTGTATAATCTCTTACTATAGTTGGAAAAGAAGCTTTAACTAAAATCAAAGGCTACCAAAGTTTAATTAGGGTTGTAGATGATTGGAATGAATCCCTAATAAAAAAGGGAAGCCTCATTATTACTAAATCTCTCAAATACTTCCAAGAGGCAAATTCTTTAAATGCCACCTTAGGGGATGAGGTCATTACAATAGAGAAAGAAGAGAAATTGTGGATTAATTATCAAACTGAATTAAGGTTATTGTTGAATTAAAATTTGGAAAGCTTGGTTGTTGATTAGGTCATATCAAGTGCTTCATATCCTCACTTCATGTCATGGACTAAAGGAGTAGAGTGGAAGTTACAAGTTGCTAAATAAATCTTATAGAAGCTAAAAGAAATCATGGATGGATGTACTACAGTTTCAGATGAAGGGAAAAGAACCTTAATGGCTCTTGATCTACTCCAAGATAAAGATGGAATAAGGGATGATGTGGATGTTAGTGTTGGCAGCTGATTTCAAGAAAATGGTTAAAGAGACTCTTGAGTCATCCTCGATTAATGTTGAGCACTTATAGAAATTAAGTGAACTACACCTGGTGTCATCTCATGCCATGGATCTTATGAAGACTTGCGAGCGTCGCATGGAAACAACCAAAGACCTTCATTTGACATGGAAGGTGAGAATGATTAATGTAATCATTCCTTAGCATAAAGACTTATTGCATATCCTTAAGGATTTTCAGGCATGGCGAAAGAAACCTTTGGTGATCTCGAAGGTTAGAAATGAAACGACACCATCGTGATGGCTTGGCTTCTCTTTTATTTTAATTTTCTTTTGTTTAATTGGCTATGGAATTGAAGAGGCGGTTGTATACCTGCCTATATATTGATGTATCTATTTTTCATATGCTTTCTCTAGATAATCTTGAAATTTTTGCTCAATACTGTTGAATGAAATTTCTATATTGTCTATGCACATTTTAGTAGAGTTAATTGGAGTTATTAAATCTTTGTATTTGAGAATATTTTATGCACGTCTTATTTGTGTATGAGTGATGTAGTTCTTGTAAAAAAATTCATTTCTTGCATGGTATTGAGAGGTGACTTATGGGTACATTGTTGCACTTCATTCCTAGACTTGGTACAAAAGGGCATCATCCTTGAAAAGGGCCTTATTGACAAAGGCAAAATAAAAGTACTAGGTAGAAGCCCAGTTGTCCAACATCCAAACACACCGAATGATAGAAACAAATTCTAGTCTAGAAACAAGAATGTTACGAATGGCGACATTGTTGATGCTAAAAACATACATATGGGACCAGTTGTCACACTTATAGGATACAACCAAAATGCAGACATGATGAACAGTCCAGATCAAATGGCTAATTATGTCCAAAATTCACAACAACAAAGACCACAAAGGAGATTCCTACATGTGAATTTACACCTTTAGGACAACCAATCGAGATGGTTTTTAAAGAATTGATCAAACATAATCTCATTAAACCTTTGGAACCGCGAGAATATTATCCTGGATAGTTCAAACCTTCATGGTGGGATGAAAATGCCTATTGTGAATATCATCACACAAAAGGACACAACCTACAACAATGTCAACAGTTAAAGAATATCATACAAGACTTTGTTGAAAACGGCACCATAGAGGTAAATGGCCAGAAAAATACTAAGAACAATGATCATAAGGTCTTCACAGACCCATTACATGACCACACGAAAGGAAAAGCCTCTAGTTCGGGAATCAAGAACAATCCATCTGCCAATTATACCAATACCAAGTATGACTATGGTAAAGGATCAATCGTAAATCACCTCCGAGCTATAACTGAAAACGTCAAAACCATCATCATTAAGAAGCACCCAGAATGTGTTGTGAACACACGTAGAACTAAGATAACTATTCTAGGTCCTTCTTTAGAGCCACCTACGCAGAATTCCAAGTTTAGATACAATCTCCTCGATCAATTGAGTAAAACCCTCGCACAAATATCTATCTTGGAACTATTGACTTTGTCACATGAGCATCGAGCCATTCTTGACAAAGCTTTGTAGAACACGACTGTTCCTACAGACTTAGATGTCAATCATTTTGAAGAAATGGTGGGATATTTGACCAACTCGCATCATGCCACATTTTCCCAACAAGATTACTCAACTGAAAAGTCTGATAATAATGAACCATTACATTTTGAAGTCCTAGTCCATCAAACAAAAGTTGGATGAATCTTGGTAGACGGAGGAGCAATTTTGAACTTGTGTACCCTAAAATTGGCTAGGGCATTAGGATTCTCAAAAGACTGCGTAGAAATCTCTAAGAGTATAGTCATCAAGGCTTACGATGATGAGGAAAGATCATCCAAAGGAGTTGTCACACTCCCTATCAGAATTGGCCCAACAATTATGAACACCAACTTCCAAGTCTTGGATCTCATCCTTCCATACAACTTTTTGTTAGATAGACCTTGGATACACGCAATGAAAGTTGTACCTTCAACATATCACCAATGTCTTAAATTCCCTTATAATGGCACCAAGATCACGATTGATGGTGATCCAAATCCTTTTCAATAATGTACAAGCCTAAGGGAAATTCCACAATGAAAAGTACCAGTTAACCAAGAAGCTTCATCATCCACTTTATCCCTATACGTTGACCCATCACATCTTACCAAGTCCATTTCATTCAAACCACCATCAAACACTCCTAAGGTTGAGATCCAAGATAAGGGTTGTGGCGAATATTACATAAAGGAATCATACTATGTCAGTCAACTGATTCCACCTAAGGCATATGGCTTACCCATGGAAGATAGAAGACAATTAGTAGTCACATTCTGTGTCCCCCCTACAATGACATTGACTAAATGGGAAAAGTTAAGTGAAGAAATTATGGATCAAGGTGATATTACTTCCTGGTTGTATCAAGAAGATAATGAATACTCCCCACTATATATTCAAATAGCTAAGGACCAATATGGAAAAGGCTTTAAGATTATGCAAAATGAAGGCTATGAAGGATGGAACCGATCACTGTCTCACCACGACTGAAATACCTAGGGATAGGGTTTCAGCCGCTTAGAATTGGGTTTCCTAGTACTTCGTTACCATTTCAAGAGGAAGATTGTGCTTATGCAGGGATCGAGACATCTCACTAACCACTTACCCCAGTCTATGACAAGTCTCTCGAATCACTTCCCCCGGTTTATGATGAATCTCCCGAAACAAGCAATTGGGAATGGGATTATTTTTCCTCTACCAGTACCATGAACATAGATGATCTCTTTGGATAATTGGACCTAAAGGTAAAACTTGTACCAAAACCAACTAGTCCCCATCATAGGAAGCACTTGTCTAAAGAAGAATGGCATAAATACTATTATTTGGAAACCCTTGATCGTGCATCTTGGGAACCTGCCGAACCATCTTCTGATGACTCAGCCCTTACTATAGTCCCACAATAGAATATACCTACCTATAGGAAGAAGAACAAGAGGGAGTTAGTCCAAAAATTTTGTGATCATGTCAACACTCTATATTCACCTTGCCAGCTGCTACCTTTAAAAACTCCGTTGATGACATGCCTCTCATATATCCTGAACTTATTGACTGGGATCAACAAGGTACACCCATCATAGATACATTCGAGAACGATGAAGCAATTGCTGAGTTCATGGGACTTAGAGAAGGCATACCGAGAGGGGATCATAAAGCTAGTTTTACCATAGACTTGGATGACAAAGCATATTTTGGGGAGTCTATTTACACCTCTAGTCGCAAAAATGAAAATAAAAAGAAAAATGATGAAAATGAGAAAAATGATGAGTCCCTAGGTGAAAACCGAAAGGCACCTTTGGATGAAGAAACAATTAAAATAAAGGATGTATCTGAGGGTGAAAACCTCTTTGAGGCACCCAAGGATAGAGGTTTAAATATTATCCCCGTTGAATAAGAAAAGTCACCAATGATAGTAGAAGATTCTATTGCAATCAACATAAATACAGAAGAAAACCCTCGACATATATACTTTGCAACATCATTAACAGAGGCAGAACAACCTGAATATGAAGGAATTCTTCGCAAAAAGACAGATAAAATTTGCATGGTCATACATTGACATGCCTAGGCTAGATCCAAACCTTATATTGCACCATCTACCATTACAACCAGGTATTAAGCCAATCAAATAGAAGTTAAGAAAAATGCATCCACAGATTGCTCTATTGGTCAAAGCAGAACTTAAGAAACTCTTGGAAGTTGGATTTATAAGAACTATAGACTATGCAGACTAGATTTCGAATCTTGTTCCAGTGACTAAACCAACTGGGGGCATCTAAATTTGCATAGACTTTAGAGACATCAACAAGGCATGTCCTAAGGATGACTTCCCTTTGTCGAACATAGACATGATAGTAGATCTTACAACAAGATACGAGATGTTATCCCTCATGGATGGTTTCTCTGGATATAACCAAATCAAAATCGCACCTGAAGACCAACACAAGACAACTTTCAAATGTCCATGGAGCACGTGCTATTGGAATGTTATGCCATTTGGGCTTAAGAACAAAGGAGCTACCTATCAACGGGCAATGACTACGATTTTCCATGAATTTGTATACACTCTCATGGAAGATTATGTAGATGACATTATCACAAAATCAGAAACAAGGGCAAATCATTTGAAGGTTCTAGACAAGATATTCCAGAGGCTAGAGAATTACAACGTCAGGCTAAATCCAAAGAAGTGTCTTTGGAGTGAAATTAGGGAAACTGTTAGGGTATATCATTTCCAGAAGAGGCATTTAAGTAGATCCAGAGAAGGTAAGATCTATCATAGAAATGCCTCCTCCTATCAGCATTGGTCAATTAAGAACACTACAAGGAAGATTACAGTCAATCAAACGTTTCATTGTACAACTGGCAGATAAAATATACCCATTTCAACATTTGATCAAGAAAGGAGTACCATTTGTGTGGACACCTAAATGTCAGGAAGCTTTCCAAAAAATCAAGGACTACTTGCTCACTCCACCTATTCTCATGCCACCTACAAATGGAAAACCGTTGATACTATACATTTCAGTAACTCAATCAGCATTAGGAGCTCTTCTCGGACAACATGATGATCAAGGCCATGAGAGAGCAGTCTACTACATCAGTCGTACCTTGGTAGGATATGAATTAAACTATAGCAACATAGAATGTGCCTATCTTGCGGTAGCCTTTGCTACTAAAAAACTATGACACTATATGCTCAATCACCAAACAATGTTGGTTGCAAAGATTGATCCCCTCAAATATCTCCTAAGTAAGGTATCATTAATAGGCCGATTAGCTAAATGGGTTATGATACTTAGCGAGTATGACATCCAATATGTAGAGAGGAAGGCTATAAAAGGACAAGTGATTGTAGATCAGTTAGCAGATGCACCCGTGAAGGAAGACCATCCTTTGGTAGCAGATTTTCTTGACGAATTTATCTTTAACATTGACACTAGAACAGACTGGAAATTATACTTTGACGGGTCACATACACAACATGGTTCAAGAGAAGGTATTCTATTTGTTACACCTCAAGGAAACACCATTCCTAAATCATTCAGGATTGCTTTCCCTTGGACCAACAACATAGTAGAGTATGAAGCCTTAGTGACAGGATTAAAAATGGTAGCACAATGGAAGATTAAGAGTCTACATGTTATTGGTGATTCTCAGTTAGTAGTCCAGCAAGTAAATGATGATAATGAGACTAAGGATGAGAAACTTTCCCCCTACAAGCGCATGGCTGACAGTTTCAAGAAGTACTTTGATCATATTTCCTTTCAACAAATACCACGTATTCAGAATAGGGATACAGATGCTATGGCAACCGTGGGTTCCTTATTGGATATTCTGAGTAATGTGCCTAAGTTTGAGTTTTTGGTTGAACAACTGTTGGTCCCCGCCTATGATGTCCCTGATTCTATGATGGTGTGTACAATTTTTGGTCCTACTTCCCCTTGGTATAAAGACATTCGACTACCTAACCGACCAAACCTTACCTCTAGACCTATCGAATAACCAAGGTCAAACCTTCATTCGTAAGTCATCTAAATACACTATCATCGGAGATACCTTGTATAGACATTCCTTAGATAACGCCCTAATGAGATGTCTTGATGCTAAAGAAGCACAAACAACTTTGTGATTGGTGCACGAGGGTATATGCGGATCCCATTCGAGTGGTCCTACTTTAGCCCATAAGATTATGAGATTAGGTTATTATTGGCCTACAATGGAGAAAGACTCATATATCTTTGTAAAGAAATGTAGATAGTGTCAGATACACAGAGATTTGATAAGAGCACCAGCACAGGAGCTTCGCTTGATTACATCACCATGGCCTTTTTCCCAATGGGGACTTGACCTCATGGGTAAGATACACCCTCCATCATCCAACGACCATAAATTCATCATAACCGCCACCGAATACTTCACCAAATGGATCGAAGCTATTCCCATGACCTACATCACTGAAACACAAATATCCAAGTTTATCTTAAACTATATCATTTGTCGGTATGGTGTACCCCAATCCATAATCACAGACAATGGTTGCCCATTCAAAAACCAAGAAGTATGCCATCTATGTGAAGAGTGCCATATCAAACATCATTTTTCCACCCCATATTAACCACAAGGTAATGGCCAAGCTGAGGCATCTAATAAAACCATTGTTAGAATCCTAAAGAAGAATGTCAATGATGTTGGTCGTGATTGGCACCTACAGCTAAATCATGCCTTATGGGCTTACCGTACAAGCATTCGTACTCCCACTGGCGCCACTCCATATTCCCTCATATTCGAATATGAAGCTATCTTACCTATTGAGGTTGAAATTCCTTCCCTGAGAGTATCCTTGAAAGGTCACATTCACGATGAAGAATACCGTGTATCCAAATTACAAGAGCTCAAATTACTGGATGAATGAAAACAGAAAAAACTAGACCATTTTCAAGCATATCAGAATCATCTTCATCGAAGCTATAATAGGAAAGTTCTAAATAGACACTTTGACATTGGTGACCTAGTTTTAATGGAGAATCCCAAGAATCAAGCTGAACGTGAAAAGCCAGGAAAGTTTGAACCCAACTGGTTAGGGCCTTATATTGTCACATAAGCCTTTGGATCAGGAGCGTACCAACTCTCTAATCCTAAAGGGGGACCAATTTTGTCACCAATCAACAACCTCCATCTGAAAAGGTTCTATGCATAGCTTATGAGAATCTTGTCTTAACCAGAAAAATACAAAAAAAATGAAAAAACAAAAAAATGGTTACCTTGATGAAAACCTGGCAAACAAGCATCTTTGTAACACCAAAAATAACAAAAAAGTAAAGAGAAATAATTCTTCCAATAGTGAAAACCGCTTTGGTGGTGCTATGGATAAGTACCATGGTGAAAACCTGGCAAATAGGCACCATGTGTAGTCAAACTCGCTCTTTCGTCTACCATCATTCCAATAAGACTTTGAACAATCCCTCATAATAAATGGTTGTCATATCCATTGCTTGGAATGATTGGCATCTAACATCCATTCCATCACACTCCCCACTCCATATCACATGTCCTTTTCCCGAGTGGGGGAAAATCCTTGTTTTGTTCCATGAAGACCTTGTACATAGCATTACACCATTAGAAAATGTCCTGAAAAATCCAAAAACATTAGAAAACTTCAAAAACACAAAAAAAAATCAAAACATGTCAGAAAATCCCAAAAATAGAGTCACATCAGTCATGTCAAGTCAATCGTGTCGAGTAAGTCATGTTAATTCAGTCATAGACATGGTCAAACTACGTTGCCTCTGCGACTGAGACGTAGGCAAGGCCATCTATCGATGTGCCCCCGAGGCATTAGGTATGTTTGTCTAGGTTTCTCACATCTCACACACATTAAAATCATGACTCTTTGTACATTCAAAGTCATTGGCTATGTCGAACTATGAGGTTTCTATGTGTACAACGTAGGCAAGGTTAATCAATTGATGAGCTCCTGAGACCACACTAGGTTAGTCCAATAGGGTTCATTCACAATTCACTATCACACACATTGCATATCATTCACTTAGATGCATGTCTTTAACCACATTAGGTCAGTACTTTAGGGTATCATCTCAAGTCGTACACTGTCAATACACACACACACGCTATTAATCAACCAACGAATCAAAACAAGTCATGCAACAACAAGGCAACATCTCAAACAGTCATCAAGTCAATATCAAACACATTGTCAAAACAATCAACTTATGTGTTTGCAAGATATGTCTTTCTTTTCAACATATGTCATCAAATTGTCATAGCATCATGTAGCTTGTCGTATCATCATCATCAGGCTCCAACATCTTATACGACATGTGTCTTTCTGAAACCAGGCTTTGTCATGCCTTATACAGATAGTCACCAAGTCAAAACCAGACTCAACATCTTATTGCGGTATGTGTCATCCATCACATTACGCTATGTCAAATATCAACAATCAAACAATCCCACAAGATCAAGTTTTGGCGAATAATTTTATTTGGCTTTATGACTTTATATCTTATTTTGTCTTATCTTTTTATCGATTTGTGAATTTAGTCCAGTTACTAGCTTTCTCAAGGAGGTCCCTTGAAGGATTTAGAGAAGCAAGGATGTCTCAAGACTCTTTTTCTGTGGCTATTGTTTGTCAACTATCTTTTTCACCTTGGTTTTTGAATCATGTTACTAGTTTCCTCAAGGATGTCCTATCAAGGATTTAGAGGAGCAATGATGTCTCATGACTCGTCTTTTGTTGTCTGTGGTTTGTCTTGACAAAATGACTGGGGCAATTTGTCCTTAGTATGAGTTAAGACACTCCTTGCCTATGACTGTCTTTTTTTCATAGATGAATGACTTTGTACACTATGGTCTATCTCATATCATAGTGTGTACTATCCATTTGTGTCATGTCCTGCCCAATGATGCTAACAAGCAAGCATAACATACTTGGAAAAATATTGAAGATCATATGTTTTTCAATCAATCAACCTTTGTTATTTCTTACTAACATTCTAAATTCATTTGTGCTAACATTTATTCTCTGACATAATGATAAAGTCCTATGACACAACAAAAACATTAGATAATCTGCATTTGCATACATTCTAGAAATGTTTCATATAGTTAATTGCATTTCATATAGGTTACATTGCATAACATCTTCATTACATATTTACAAAATCATTGCATCATAGGCATTTCCTCATCATACATAATAGAAACATCACATGTACATCTCACCATGACATATAAATAACATCATATCCATTCATTACATCCATTATCATAAGTAAATAACAACATCCATAACATCATAAACTACATAAACACATTACATGTACAAACATTCATAACAACATATGCATACATCACCTAGGAAACATAATCATATAGAAGCAATGCATCACCTTAAAATAGAACTCCATATTATATAGAAGCTGCCAAAATAATATATATATCGCTCAAAATAATGTGTCACAGTACAATGTCATAATGTCTCCATAAATAAAAACGAGCTTGCAGGCTCTCTAATCAAAATACAGTGTCTACATATATAACAACTCTCATTGTGTCCCACTGCCACTACTGTCACGTGGTGAAGGTGGTGGAAACTACCTCAGAGGTGCTCTCTGTGAGGTGGAAGGTCTATCATACAGACCTATCCTCGGTTGTCCTACCACATGCTCTGTACTTTGTGTCCTGGTGTGACTCCCGCTTTGTGATCTATGACTGTGAACCTCTAAAAAGCTAGGAGCTCATCTCTCTGCTAGTACACAGACTCATATAAATCCCTGTAATATGTAGCCCGCTCCACAACTTTGACTAACTCCCATACCATGCCATCAAATGAGGACCCACTGCAAAGGCGTCTGACCTTTGTAAATTGCTGCTCGGTCTCCTGTCTCTGCGCTATGGCCTGATCCCTCTCCATGAGTGCACTATCTTTCTCTGCACGGACATTGTCTCTCCGCATGAACACTGTCTCTCTCTGCAAGAGCATTGTCTCTCTTTATCCACATAGCATCGAGCTCTACTTTCATCAATCTTAGTATCTCCTCCTCAGCCTCCCTATCACTATCCCTTGGTGCATCATCCTCCCATCTCCCCTCCACAATCTAATCCTTGAGCTCTCTCCCTTGCTCCTCCATCGGTGCCTCCTCCTCAACATCATCCTCCCCATATCCTGCCAGAATACGTAGAGGGTCTATATCCATATCCATATCCACATCCTCTGTGGTATCCTCTCCCCCAATATCCACCTCCCCTACAACATGCTCATCTCCACCCTGTACATTAGCTCCACCTCTGATGTACAACATCGGTACATCCTCTACCACTGCCTCTTGGATAGGTCAAATTCCACCTACCCAACTCCCTCTCCGTCCTCTCCGTACTCACCTACCACCTCTACCATCATCACCTCTCCCTCCAACTCTTGCACCTCTACCTCTTCGCCATCCTCTCAGTCCTATACCTTGTCTCTTCACTAGTGTTGGCTGATCTGGATCAGTGTATGGAATCGGATGATGCTCCGCCCACCATGCATCATATGTCATTGTCATCCTTGGGTTTGCTAATCCATCTCTCCATCCCCACTGTACTGGCTATAAAGCTTGTATCTCTACCTCTTTGGTAGCAACGAGAATCATGTGCCCCCAATATGGAACCTCTCTAGATGAACAAGAAAACTCTGCTCTACTCTGAGGCTCATCCTAAACCTTGTCGAACTGTCTCACAACTCTATCTAGTAAGTGTCTCTCTATGATATGCACACTCGAAATATTCCTCCCAATCAGGTACTGTGTCTGTCTTCAAATGACAAATGTATATCCTCATCAGACCACTCCTCACAATCCATGTATGGTCTCTAGGTGAGCTGATCTAGAATGTTGAGTGCATGTCTCCAATATCCATTGTCTCCCACATGGCTCTGAGTGATGTGTCCCATGTACCGAAAAACATACGAAGGTCTCTCTCATCGCTCAATAGTAACTGAGGGACGAAACATAGCTATCCTCTCCCAAGCCCACACCATCAGCAGAGTGGTCCCACAACTCAGCGACTGTGCATCTCTGTATGCAATATCATGTAAATGAAAATATAACATCCCTAGTAGACATGGAACCCAAGCATACATGGTCTCTCTCTCCAGCATACCAACCAACATCTCTCCCCATCCAACAGGAAAACCATGACCTCGACGATTTGGTAACACTATCCTAGGGTGATCCCACAACAATGGTTTACAATTTTTGGTCAAACTGGACACTGAAATTATTATTTTTAGCTAAATCTTTACATTCAGGCACCTATAGTGACTAAACCGTGAGGAATTTGAAGATGATGCAAACTAGAGTCTCATCACATTTTTTTTGTAGATTCTAAAAAAAAAAAATTCAATTTTTTTGGAATAAGATTGCACTTCTTTTTCCATCTCCCATGAAAACTGGTTTTTTTCAGAAAACAACATTTTAAAAAAGTGACGCTCACTATATACAACATAAATTTTTCTGTATGAAGGATAAAATTATATTTTTTTCAAATTTAGATTTGTAACTACAATATCTAGCACTTTCATTTGGTTTCATAGTTTTTTATTGAATATTTTTTCCTTAATAAAGTTTCGAAGTCAAACTAATTGCGATTCAGACATAGGTGGACTGTATAAAACATAACTTTTTTTTGTATGCATCGAAATTCATTTTTTTTTTAATGGATCAAGGACATCAATACCCAGCACAAACATATTTAAAAAAAATTTAATTTGATAATTTTCTATTTTTCCACATGTGCAAAACAAAGATCTTGATTTTCGGTGAAAAACCTATGTTTAATAAAACTAAAAAACCACACATAATAAAACCAAAACATATTAAAATTATATTCATGGGATAGCTCATTTCGAGGACTACCATAATAATTTGAAATAAATTTTAAATGAATTCATTTGATCACCCAAAAGGTAAATCAAAAGTGATTTTTTAACAACATTTTGATAGGTGTAAAGGAAACTCATTTATACGTATGGTTTAAAACTAGCAAAGTTCTATCCAAGGGGGTTTGATCTAAGGTGGTTTGATCAAATCCTCTTCAATTGGAATCCTTAAAATGAAACTTTTAAAGGTTTAAATCATTATATTTTCTAAAAATATGTGATTTCAGCAAAAATCAGTTCCTCTCAGAAATTGTAAACCAGCTTTGTGGGATCACCCCCCACCTATCAGTGTACATAATATGTAGTCAATCCTCTCATATCGATCCACCAACACCGGCCATCTGATCTCATAATGCTCTATGTCGAGCCTACTGGTATCGTCCACCTGATAAAATCTCACTAACTCAGTCAATCCACACTGGGTATCGTACATCAGCCGCTCTCCTCTAATCGGCAGTCTCAGTATCCTATACACATCCTCCAATGTGACAATTGCCTCCCTAGTCAGAAAATGAAACGATGATGTCTCAAAGTGCCATCGCTTGCACAACGCAGTAAGCATCCCCCTGTTCGCCCGAATGGTGGGCATCGACAAACAGTGACATAGACCAAGTCTCCACAAGAGTCGTATCTCTGCACTACTCAGACGATCTCTCAGATCGAATATGTCAGGACGAGTCTCTCGTGTATATATAGGATCCAATACAACCTACATTTCAACCATGATGTCAAGATTTTCAAACTTTTCCTTAGAAAAAATTTTTAGAAAATTTTACTAGCCAAATGCAGCTCACTTTAATAGATGCGGTGCATTCTTACAAATGCATTGCACAACAACTCATTTGCGTCGCATATTACATATACGTTGCACATTTCCCACACCTGTTTCTACCCACTGTAAATGTGGTGCAAAAAAAGAAAATGCGGTGAACAAAACAAATGCGGTGCACTTTTCTAAGCCTGTCTACTTCATGCAAATGCGTTTCACTAATGCCCATGCGGTTCACTACCCTACATGCATTTATCCCTAATGCAAATGTGTTCCATAAATACGTATGCGGTGCATTATAATGCAAATGTGTTGATTCCCTAATATGCCTAACCTAACCTAAACGTTTTTTCTCAAATGCGTCTTTTCGCAGTCAAATGCGGTGAATACGATGGCATATGCATCGATCCCGAAAGACCGCATATGTTAATACATTTTTAAAATCCTAAAACTACGTGCAAAAATAAATTTCAAGAGTTCATTTTCGGGTAATACCGGTGGTCCTGCATTGGCTGGTCGCCCGCCTGAACGTCTGGATCTGATATCCTCAATGCGTAACATAAGGAATGGGTGCCATTTTCGTCAGCTAGTCAGAGCAAAGTCTCAATTTTCTAAACTCTTATGGGTGCAAATGAATTAGTTTTCAACCTAATTCCTATTTATAGCTTGGTTTTGGGTGGCATTTCTTCTGCCCTTGTCTATTGGTCGCTTAACCTTTCAACTTCAAATGACCCATACACATCTGTCTCACCTCCAATTTCAATTTCGTCAACTCCATAGCATTTCTAACTGTCAAATTGACTTATCGGGAACATTTCTTGATTTTTTTGAAATTTTTCAAAAATTGTCAATTTTCCTGAGGGGGCATACCTTAACCTGTTTCATGTTGGGGCATGATCGGGGCATATTTTCTTTGACACAATGCCAAAAAAACATTGTATCAAAGGGGGGCAAACTGTAGACACCGAAAATTGGTCTAGGCCTACGAACACCACTTTCGACATAATTTCCTATTATCCATGGTCATGATTAAATAATGCTAATTATTTAATTACCCTTTCTAACACATATTTCTTCTATTAATTAAATACCCTTTTTAATTAATTCACTAATTCATTTATTCAACCTTGATTAATTAAATAAATCATATTTGTTTAATTATGTCGCTAACTAATTTATTCTTCCCTTCTTAATTAAATAATTTATTATTTAATTACCCCCTTTTTCATACTTCAACTATAATTATATATATATTATTTAATTATTCATTTAACCCTCTTTATCTATAATTAAATATTTATTATTTAATTTATTCAATTCCACCTTTACAACAGTCAAATTAAATAAATGATCTTTATTTATTTAATTAAATCTTTTATTTTCGAATGTTGAATTAAATTAACATTTAATTCATATCTATGTATTTATTTCACATTCTTCTATCAATCAGCTGACTAACCATTCACTCACCTTCTGACTCAAGATCTATTTTTAGTTCTCCAATTATCTTTAGATTCAACATCTAATTATCTCTGCGAGAGGACTCTCTCACAACAAGTCAGTTAACTAGTTCTAACTCATATGCATGATGTGTTTATTAATTAAATATCTTTATTTAATTAATTAACTCATGTTTGCATTCAAATGTATTATTCTTCAACTTCTAAATTTGTCTTTGACATTCAAAGTTTGTTTCTTCTATTTTCGAAGACTTTTAACCGAAGATTAAGATCTTGAACTCATGTTCTAACTCATGTTCTAACTTAATCTTTATCCCGAAGTCTTTTCTGACTCATGTTCTAACTCATGTTCTATCTAACACATAACTCACATCGCATGACATTCATCAATCTCGTCCATCGATCTCTCTTTCAATTTGAGCCGATCGTTTGAAAACCTAAAATCTATAAAATGGGCTATCATTATCATTATTCCTCCTCCCGAAATCATACACTTTTGAGAAGAAACTTATCTTTGATATTTTTCTTAGACACTCAACGAAGTTATGCTTGCATCAATACTGAAAATCTGAGGGCAAGAATATTGAAACAACAAAATGGAGAAGAGCAATCAAGATAATTCAAAGGAGTAAACGCATATTCAGTGAGACCTTTTCAATTCGTTTGTTAGTTATTCATTATGTTTATTTCCTTGTTCTTTGTTGTTTGATTTAGATTATTGGTTAGATTAAGATTAACATTGTTTATTCTAGTTGTAGATTCTAATCCAGATTTTATTCTATGTTACAATTAGTCTTTGTGCTAATACTTTTGGTTTGCTAAACTTGCACCTGATATTTGGAATTTTCTGGATGTTGGGTATAACTTTCTACTTTCTGGTTAAAAGCATACCCATTACTTTGTCTTAGCTTTTAATTTCATTGAATATCTTGTGAGGGAGTTGTATCTCGATAAAATTCAGAGAAAATTCATGACCCATTGTGATCTTTTCAAATCTGCTAGTAGGATTCATTTGATGCTAAATTTAGATTATAGTCACCGTTTTAATACTTTTGTTGATGAGTCCTCTTCATTCGCTAACAAGCTTCTAACAAACATTAGAGATATGAACCCCACAATAAAGGATTGGACTTCACTAATTACAAGATCTAATGGAAGATTAGATGGACTAACAAATGAAGACTTCAACAGTAATGTTCATTTATTTTCCACAAATGAAAATGTTCACAACCACAACTGAAGAAAATTATACTCCTTGAAAAATCTAACTGCATAGAGCATAACAACAAAAATTAGAAGTGTTAATGCAATTGAAGCATATACATAAGATGAAGTCGATATTGAAATATTGTTAAGCAAAATTACAAGAGTTATGTTAATATCTAACATGTGGATAGAAGCAGGCCTTATCAATGGTGCTTTGGGCTTTGTGCAATAAATTGTATATCGACTGAGAACAACACCCCCTCAACCACCAACCTATGTATTGGTTCAATTTTACAATTACTTATGCTTTTCATTTGATGAACAACATCCTTACACTATTCCAATCACACGAACTCAAAGGAAAAACTCTTTGAAAATACCATTACGCTTGGCATGGGCTCTGACAATACACAAATTGCAGGGCCTAACTCTTCAAAAAACCACAATTGATATTGGCTCAAAAGAAATAACAAGATTAGAATTCATGGCAATGCCTTGTGACAACTTTTTAAGTGGCCTACAGATTAAGCCACCATTCATGTATGACAAATATGAACGATTAAAGAAAGGAAATAAAATTGAAGACAAAAGAGCATAAGAACAAAGGCTCCAAGCCTTAGAATACAACGAATGTACATGATATACTTTTCCAATCAATACAATGTCCTTATGTATAAACAATATCTAGTATCCTAAGAAAAATTCAATATCATAGATATGTGGTTGAACAATAAAATGGGCACAATGGATTTTTGCAAGATGATATATCTCAACGTATCCTATATATATTATGTAATAAGATAAATAAGCTAGTTATTTAATTAATTTCCACTTCTTGTAAATACTCATGCAAATATTTCTCAAATATAATCCAAAATAAATAAAATCATTTATTTTATTTATTAAATTCAATCTTGCACATGTAAATAATAATTAAATTTATTTAATTATTAAATACTCATGTAAATTCCTTATCTATTTCTCATCTCCAAATTAAATAATTTATTATTCAATTAATCCCACTTCTTGAATTAAATAATAATTTTCAATTATTTAATTTATTTCTCAAACATTATCCAAAATAAATAAAATCATTTATTTTATTTATTAAATTCAATCTTGCACATGTAAATAATAATTTAATTTATTTAATTATTAAATACCCATGCAAATTCCTTATCTATTTCTTATCTCCAAGTTAAATAATTTATTATTTAATTAATTCCCACTTCTTGAATTAAATAATTATTTTTAATTAATTAATTTTTTTAGATTACAGGAGTTGGGTAGCCCACTATAAAGGTGCATTGTAAACCTTTTTCATGTGATCAGTGGCATTGGCATGACACGCCCTCCGGTACCACTGGGATGAAGGGGAGACAAATAATTTGTTTTTAATTATTTAATTTATTTCTCAAACATTATCCAAAATAAATAAAATCATTTAGTTTATTTATTAAATTCAATCTTGCACATGTAAATAATAATTTAATTTATTTAATTATTAAATACCCATGCATTTCTAACTCACCTGTTGATTGAGACTTACCCTCAGTTCACTAATCAATCTAATAAGTCAACTCCTCAATCAAATCCACTTCACTCCCACTCACTTCAAGTCTTCTACTCAATCAATTTAGTTAACTTATTGTTAGTCTTAGTTAATGCTTCAACCAATCCTCTTAGCCGAATCATGCAATCAATTATTTGAAATCATGCAGCCAGTTAACTATCAAGCAATTCCTCTCATCAATTCTCAACCATTGATCTTTTCAATCTCTACTATGATCATGACCGTTGATCAAAGTCATTGAATATCTATAAATGCAACCATCTTCTCATTCATTTTTAATCTCATATCATGCAGGAAAAACTCCACTCATATTTTGTAGGTGCTTTATGCTTATTGTGCTAAATACAAATCTGAGAGCAAAGACATTGAACCATTTCTCCCAAGGTGAATTAGAGGAGAGAAATGGAGCTATACATAGGGTAAATTGTATTATTTTTAATGGTTGCATGTTTGTATTTCTTTTTGAATCAATTTACTTTGCTTTCTTTATTGTTGTGATCTTGTTTGATTGTGATTCTCGTTTAATAATTTCTTATTTGTTTCAGTTTTTCAATCATTCTATTTTATGGTCATACACTTGGAATAGGCTATAAAATATATTTGTAAACCATTTCAAAGTACCAATTTTCCACAACTCAAAGATAACTAAATGAGTCATGAATTAATTCAATGTATGGTTTCACATGTTATACACTAGGTTAACTATGGCATGTATAACAATGCAAATTATGTTGTGCAAATATATTTGAGAGTATTGAATCCATTAACCTCCATATTTTTCAAAAGAAATCTAGAAATTATTGGATCTCTTTTGTTAGTGTACAATGAAGTTATAATTATGAAGCAACCAAAGACATCTTAAAGCTATGGTTTGGATTATTTACATTCATTATGGTATTACATCACATACAACCAAATACATTTCATAAATTGAGCTCTCACATAGAACATTTCATTACTAAACCAAATTCCAATAGCCCTTTATAATCCAAATCAAGTCATAAATCAAATACCTATGAATCTTGTTTTTCTCATATAATCAATTAACAAATCATCCTAGCATACACCAATAATCAAGTATCCATGAGCACCATGTTTAATCAAGCAAATCCAATGAGTAAACAATCAAATATACATATGTTCTTGAATTTATTGATACATGTAGGAAACACAAGTAATTACCATGGTCTAAGTCAACCATTTACCCTAAACAACAAACTAGAAAACATCCAAACTAAATTATAGATTGAGTAATGAAATGTTGCATTTATAAATACATAACCAACAAAAAAGTAATAATCAAGGTTATAATTTCAACCTATAAAGAGTGAGTCATCCATGGAACATGACCAAATGATGGTAATGTCTTGAATCCTTTTATGGAAAAAAATACATAAGGTAATGCACCTGGTACTTATATTTACATGGTTTACCTTACTCTCCATAATTGGTGTAAAATTTTCTTGAAACCTCACCAAAAGGACTCATGGGAGCAAGAATCATCTACAACACCAAAATAACCTTCCACACAAGAAAGAAGTTGTAACGTAGAAAAATGTATCCCTTGCTTGATATGGGAATGATTGAGGATAAATTGGACTCAATATCACCTTGATTTAGTGTTGTGAGGTGTTTTACACATCCACACTAGGTCTTGGGCCCATTTTAAACTAAAATTACTTAACTTTACCCTAATTCAATGTTGTAAAATTTATTTAGTTAATATAAGGCTTGTTAATTAAACCTAATGTTGTAATGTGTTCTACATATTCACATTGGATCCTATGTCTTTCTAGGCCAAGTGGACCTCATTTTAATGTTGTAAAGTGTATTTAATCACACTTTCATATTTAAATTTCTGTTCCTATCCCTAATTAGCCTTTACATCATCATTAATAGGCCCCTATGACCCCATATTGTGCATCCCAAGGCTTATTTTGATCAAATACCCACCTATATCAATATATAAACTTAATTTATGCATTCCCTAACATCCCAACTGGAAAAAGAGCCACTATGGGACTAAGTCACCCATCTAGGTGAATTAGTCCAATCCAAGTGGGACTAAGTCGCCCAAATTGGTGACTTAGTCCCATTTGGGTCATTTTTGAGGTTTGAGCAAGAAAAAATAGGTTTTAAGTTTGATTTTCCTCCATGTCGGCCTTGGGGATCAAATTAATGGGTGTTTTAGGTGGTTTACCTATATAAACAAGCCTCTAAACCCTAATTAATGGCTCATTCATTATTCAATCATGATTCATCTTCCATCTCAAGTCAAGAAAGCTAAGGTTTTAGCATTAAGATAGCTTTTCAAAGCATTTAAGGGAAGATTCTTCATCTATTGTTGCAAAAATTCAAGATCAATCATCATGGAAAGTTTCTAATCCCATCACTTCATGTTCATAATTCATTATCTTATTTCATCATTTTGGTTTAATTACCTAAAAGGGGCCTGACCAAGGCAAACCCCTATTGCCTAACATTCAACATTTCTCTTTCTCTCTTTGTGTGTTTGCAGATTAAGGTACCTTGAAGGCTTGGAGATAATTAAAGAATAGATTGAAAACTTGTTGAAGACATCTCCTTGTTTTCAAAGTCAAAATATCCAAAAAAATTCACTTATAGTGTCAAAAATCAAAGTTTCAAATCTGGATACCTAGAGGAACAAAAAGTGCAGACCAAGAGCTTATGTTTCCATTTTTAGATTTTCATAAAATCCAAAGTGTAATAAGTCACTATCAATGGTTAATTATTCCCACTACACATTTTTTTCAAAGTTCTGTGTAGATGTGGATACACATTTGGCTTAAACGGGCTCTGGTGTAGTTTTCCAGATCTAGGACTAAGTCACCCATAATGGCATAAGTGTCCCAGTAGGTCAAAATTCTAGAATCAAAAGCACTTTCAATATTCATTCTAGTCTACAACACATTTCCAGGTGCACACATTCAGTTTTATACTTTTTTGTCTTGTTTAGTTTACATTTCTAGTTCATTAAGTTTATGTTTGCATATCACAATGTGTTTTCAAAAAAAGTACATTTTCTAGGTTTTGCATTAGTATTTGATCTCTTTTATCAATTCTTTGCATCTAATACCTTCTATTTAGACATACTTCAATCATATTAGCATTATTCTTGAACATGAACCCCTAGATATTTTTTGGGATACCTTTCTTCTTTTAGGTGCAAAACCCTAGAAGTGTAAGAGAGCTCTATTCCACAAAAATCTACAGTTCATTTTGGTGAACCTAATTTTTGAGCAGCTTCTTGTCTGATTTGGAGTTCTTTATCATCCTAGGTTTGCATTGCATTTTATTTTTTATTAGTTAAGTTGCATTCTAGGGTTTCTAAAATTTTGCATTAGTGAAAGTGCATATAGGTTACATTTTTGCATCTCAAATCATTAAAAATTTCTAAAATTATGTATTTGCATCTTAGGTCAGCATCATACGGAATAGAAAACATAAAAATCACCACTGGGACTCATTCGCCACCTTGGGCGACTCAGTCCCTTTATGCCCCTAAAACAACCTTTTATAGAGCTAAAAACCTTGTTTTTAAGCTTTTGTTTTCTTCCATTAACTATCTGTATCAATGGGTTGACTTTCTGCTACATGCATTTTACTAAATCTAGCTTAATTTGGCTCATTTCATGCATTGCTTCATCTCAGTTTTGCATTTACAACATTTCATTTTCAGATCATTGCATAATATAATCAGTACATTACCTTGTGTGAAATCTGAGACGTTACATTTCATCCTATGTCTTTACATTGCATTTTAAGTTTGCATAACTTCTATTACATTTAAATTATTAGAAATAATAATTGTTTACATTCATGGCAATTATAGATAGCCTTAGAATTTTGCAATTTTCCTTTTCAACATTAGTTCCTAGTTCATTCAGATCAAATTTATTATAAAATGAAAATAAAAAAGCAAAAAACATCAAAAGAAACAATTCAAAAAATGATTCAATTTAGAAAAAGCATATCGTCGAATACCTTTAGTAGTGATGACCTAGATGTGTTAGATGAATCCCTTAAGGAATTCCTCTCACTAAAATCACCCACTAAATATTTGACATGAAAGGATGCAAGCATTGATAATCATGATAATCATAATTGTTATTCTCCTGATATCTCTCACATTGGTGACGAAGGTATCTTGGTGAAAGAAGACACAATCATTGAAGATCATGAAATTATTGCTTGTCTTCCTTCTCCTCCCCCTTGCAAAGACATTATGACACATGAAGCTAAAATCATGGCCACTACCTTACCTAGTCTCCATTCATTTCCCAACACCTCCCCTACTTGTGAAATTTCTTTAGTGCATAAGAATACAATCATGAACGATCATTACAAACACATTGGTGTGGAGGATATGTTGATAGTTGAGAGCTATGATAATCCCACCTCTCCTACTCAAGAAGACATTATAGGACATGGGTATGTAAACGTAGAGAATCATGACAATAAAACCTTTTCTTCTCCTAATATCTTCTCTATATATGAAGAAGATAGTTTAGTGTTAGAAGATATCCTTATTGAGACTCATGAGAATCGTATTCCTCCCTTTCCTAATGCCCCTACTATTTGGGAAGACCTATTTGAACAAAAAATTCCACTCATTGGTCACCATAAAACTCCTAGTTATCCTTCTCTTAATGCATCTCCTATGAGTGATGAAGCTACATTATCAAATCCAACCATGGATCATTCCCTTACTTGCGATGAAGTCATTTTTGAAGAACCAACTTTTGAATGTCAAGATCATTTAGTTTGTAGTTCTCCTAAAAACTCTCCTAATAGGGAAGGTATCATGGTGCAAGAAAACAACAACATTATTGAACTCCTTTCAAGCAATAGTAATGTGTCTTCCTTGGGTGATGGTAAGAAGATGATACTAGATTTCCCTTTATTAGAGATACATCAAACCAAGATTGTTGAGGTTATGCATGTGAAAGTGTCCATTAGATCCCCATTGACTATTGGACTTCCTACATACCCTGTGGGACATCCTAAGAATCCTTTAATTCTTTATCCATCCTCACAACAACCTATGCTCATCTTAGAACCACCTAAAAGGCAACTCGATAATGATAATGTTTCACACCTATCGAGTTACAATGACATTAATCACATATATAATAAAGTTTATAAAATCAAGGCCAACCTCGAAACTGAAGGACTCATGAAGAAACTTGGGAAAGGTTGTGATGCTATAGAAAAAGACATCCATATCCCTATAAGGACTAATGATCTTGGTTATTGTCCCTCAAAACAAAATCCTTCATTCAATGTCAAAACCATCACAAAAGATTCTTCCAAGACAACCTTAAATTTGATGCATCTTAAACTGATAGATATCTCATTAAATATGTATCAAGTTGACACTTTTTTTACTCATCATTATAAATAGAATTAGTTGTCACTCCTTGCCATGTAATATTTTTATGATCCTAGCATACTCACCATTTCATGTTTTACATCCATCACAAGGAGTAGCATACTATCATCCATTATGGGCTCACCCTTGTCCTGCACTAAGTGGGGGCAAGGGGGTTGGTTAGACTTCTCCTCATATGTCACTTGTCATTGTCTCTTTTGGTTAGTCATTAACCTTTCATGAACATATAAGAGCAAGCTTGGGATGTGGGAAACATGTCTTAAGTTGATTCACATGTGATGTACTTATTCATGAGGTAGCTTAATTTGGAAACATATGACTTGGCATAGGGCTTTCCCTGTTGGCTCTCATGTCTTCTTATCATTTTTCATTGTCTACTTTAAATAAATTGCTCACAGTGATGGTGTATCAACTGCTTGAAAGTGGGGGCATACATAGACAACATCTTTTGGCAAAAAATTCATGGCATGAATTTTCTTTTTCTTGTGATGTGTCCTCTTCTTGGTGGTGTCATTGGGTTTGATGCCTTCCAAGAGTGTACGATCTACTGACATGGCATGTTGTGAATGAGGAATCCCATGGGAAATGATCTAACACTTTCACTTTTCCTCTCTTGGAGACATTAGTAAAAATTATCCCTAAGAAGAAGACCTTACATGAACAAAGAAAAATCCCCTTTAACAAAATTTTTACATGACATTCAAAAAAATTTACAAAAAAATAATTACATTGTGGTGCCTTATCAAAGTTATTAGGAGGGTAACTTTGGTATGGTTAGTATGATGGGAAGCTGACACACTGGCATGAATTTATCACTAAACAACTTCTTTGGGACTTCTCACTCAACAAACAACCATAAGTTTCATTGCCTTAGAGTGAGTATGTATTTTTGGAAAAACAACCTAGATCTAATCCACAACGTGTTGGAAAAACAGTTGAAGCTTGATCCACCTTTTATACTTGCTTATTTGTACCTCTCTTCCTTCTAGTTTTTTCCATCACATTATTGCATATCTTGTTTTGATACATATTATACACCTTGTATGTGTCCTTTTGTGCTTATGTTGGTTTGACTTAGGATCTTGGATCTTGGGAGCTTGACCACTGCTTTGATCCTTGTCATCCTTTCTCATCTACATTGGTACATTTGGATCCCTCTTGATGTGCATGTTTGGCTACTTTAGTGTGAATTTGAAGTAAGTTCATCCTCTCACTAAAGTGGGGGCTAAATGTAACATATAAAAATGTATCCCTTGCTTGATATGGGAAGAATTGATGATATATTGGACTCAATATTGCCTTGATTTAGTGTTGTGAGGTGTTATACACATCCACACTAGGTCTTGGGCCCATTTTAAGCTAAAATTACTTAACTTTCCCCTAATTCAATGTTGTAAAATGTATCTAATTAATCTAGAAGGCTTGTTAATTTTAAATCTAATGTTGTAATGTGTTCTACATATTCACATTGGATCTTGTGTCTTTCTAGGCCAAGTGGACCTCATTTTAATGTTGTAAAGTGTATTTAATCACACTTTCACATTGAACTTTGTGTCCCTAGCCCTAATTATCCTTTCACTAATTCATTTGACTGCAAAATCCGAAAAAAATTTCCAACGAAAGATGTATAATTAGATGTATTGTCGAGTACTTGTCATATTTAATGTGTAATTTTCATTTTTTTTAAATTTTATCCCCGATGTTCATCAAAATTTTGACAAACCTGGGTTTTGGTTGAAATTTCGATGAAAATAAATAAAAGTGAGTTTGACAAAAATAAATAAAAGTGAGTTCGATGAAAATAAAATAAAGTGAGCTTGACTATTTATTGCAACAATGTTTTTCTATTATCGCTAGGTTGAGGGTAGTCATTGTCTTTTTCCATAATTCATTTGTGAAGTCAGATTTGTACTTCTAGGTTTGAAAATCATATTTTAAAGCAACATCTCATTAGATTTCATTTTCGACTTGTGCATTTTTAGGATAATTTCCATCAAAACACGAGTGAGTAGTCCTAGTCAGGACTTTGTAAATGAGGTAAAGTGATTTCTTATTTGCTAAACATTTATCTATTGGCAGTGCGGTGTGAATTTGTTTCTTTGTAGCTCATTCTATGTTTTAATTGGAAGCTACAAAATAAACATAACTTAACATATTACAAAAGCTTTAGTTTTTTGTAGCATCTAGCTATGAATTTCAATCCTAGGGAGCTCAAAACCTTTGGAGAAATGGTAACAACCATAAAACACTTGATTGAAGATTAATTTATAGACTCAATAATTGAAGGCTTATTATCTAAGCAAGTTGCTTTTGTGGGTGTGGATATGGTATGTGTAAATCCTAGGGTTTCTTATTGAGTTAATTATGTTATAACAAGAAGGTGATAAAATTCTTCCATGAGCTCTTTTACTGTTTATCTAAACAATAATGTTGGTGATATTTCAAAAGTTATAAACCAAAGGGATAATTTTGCGAGTGACTGCCAATCTCTGGCTTTTGAATGCCAAAGGTCTTAAACAGATTTCATGATGTCTACAACCAAAATCTAGGAGGCCTTTAAAGGCTTTCTTTTAGATCAAACTATTCTCTAGCAGGTAATGTGGTAACGAATACACAAATGAAAAAATTCAAATTATAGTATAAAATTTTTAAAACATTTCATTTGAAGCAGAAGCAAAAGCATTTTCAAATTTTTTTGTGCAAGTTCAATATTATGATTTTAGGAGTCTAACGGTTGGAAATCATAGTAAAATAAAAATTTAATAAGTTTTGGAATTAGCATTTTAAAGTGTTTTTTGGGGTCATTAACTTCAAACTATCTTCTCTTTTGCAGGGGTGGTTGCATGTCAAAAAAAATTGGTGTAAAATATCAAAATTATTAGATTTTGTTACCTGTCTATGATTAAAAATTATTGGAGTGTGAGTTTGATATTTTTTGAAGATCTAAATATTCAAACTTGGTAAAGAAAAATCATGTCAGATAATATTAGTCCAGAACAAAATGAAGAGTCACTTGATAGATTGTGGGCTAGATTGAAAAGAAAGGGTGATGGGAAATGTTATTGTCCTTGTAATAATTACAAGGGCTTACAGACGAGAAGAATTTTAATCACAACAGTTGAGAAACATTGTAGGCAACATGGTCACATTGAAGGGGGCATGATTATTGTCCATTGGTAGGTTGTTCATTATATGTGTTTATGTTGATTGAATTTGAAAATGTTTATATCATTTTAACATTTTATATATATATAAAAAATCACTTGATCATGATCATGGTTTATTTGTGTCTATCATTATTATAAAGGTGGGGCACCCTAGGGCACATGATATGGATAATCACGGCCTAAAGAATGTGGTTTTGCAAGTGGAGGAACATGAAGCTGTGAATATCGAAGATGAAGTTAATGGTCCTATGGAAGAAGAAGATCATGCACCAAAGAATATAGTTGAAGATGATGGTACAAATACATTGATCCATGACACATTTAGTGGCACAACTGATCATGTTGATCGAGATGACTTTGATGATGTTCATGATTTACCTGTACTTGAGAATGCATACGAGCCCCTTTATGAAGGCTCCCAAACAACTCTAGTCTTTGTTGTATTGTTGTTGGTGAACTTGAAGGTTATGAATGGTTTATCCAACATAGAAATCTCACGGATGTTAAGGTATGTCATATATGTCATATTTTTTCATCTATTTTAATTGTTGTTAGTTCATCACTAGTAAATAAATGATGAAATATGTATCATTAATATTTTTTATATTAACAAATTATTTTTTGTTGTAGATTGATTGGTGAATTTTTGTTACCACCATCAAATATTTTACCTCGCTCATACCAAGATTTATCTGGCATTATGAAAGATATTGGAATGGAGTATCAAGCAATAGATACATGTCCCAATGATTATATTATATATCATAAAAAACATGAATTTGCAACAGAATGCCCAAAATATCATATCAATAGATATCAAACATATCAACTAACAAAAAAGGTGCCAAGGTTCTCCATTATATTCCCATTATTCCACGTATGCAACAATTATTTAGGTGTAAAATCTTAGCGCAGTTTATGTATTACCATGCACGTAATAGAAGTGGAGATGGCATTCTTCGAATGTCTACAGATGGTTCTGCATTTAGGGACATGGAGGAAAAATGGCCACACTTCAAAGAAGAACCTCATAATCTTAGGCTTTCATTGGCAGCAGACACTGTCAATCCATTTGGAGAGTTGAGATCTATTTACTCGGTGTGGCCTATTTTTTATCAACAATAACATTCCTCGATGGATGCCAATAAAGAGGGAGCACATAATGTTGGCAATGATTGTTCCAGGTATTTGTTTATCAAATTTCTTTAACGTAGTAGCATCTCATTTGTCTTATTTTTTGCATAATGACATATTTTTTTATTTAATAGTCATGTACATTGATTTATATATATTTTAGTAAAATGGTTATAATAATCATGTAGTGTTTATGTTCATTCAACTAGGTAAGTACCAAGTTAAAGATATGAATGTATATATTGAGCCTCTTATCGATGAGTTACTAAAGTTATGGAATGGCATCACTATGTATGGTGTATCTAGACCAATAGGACAAAGAAAATTTCAATTCCATGCAATGCTTGTATGGACAATTCATGATGACCCAGGGCTAACACATTTTTGTGGTATGTTATAACGTTCGACTGTATGACTTTAACAATATTTAATTTTATGAAGTAGATATCATGCATGTTTTTTGAATAATCTATTCATTATATATAATTATAAAAATTATCATATTTAATCCAATTATATATGATCTTGTAGGTCTTCAAACAAAGGAAAAATTTGCATGTCCAATTTATGGTCCAAAGATGAAATCTCATTGTTCAACAAGTTTAGGAAAGTAGGTGTTTGATGAGTATAGGCACTTCCTCCACAAAAATCATAAGTATTGAACTATTGAATAACATATTTTCAATGGGAAAGAAGAGACTACATCAAAACCATGAAGAATGACACCTCGCCTATGAAAGTTGGAATATAATAGAATTAATCGTCAAGGTTATACATCGGATCAAATTGTTTATCTATCATATACGATATGTTTGGAATTTATATTTTTATATTGTTTTGTGTTTACTCATTATGTAATTGACAATGATTGTCATTGTTAATTTGTTTAACTTATATGATTCATGAAGGTTGTCAAGGCATTAATGGCCAGCTTCCACAAGGACTAAAAAGTTACCCAGACAATTTAGTAGGTTGCCCTACTATGAGCAGCTACAAATTGTGCATTTGTTTGATATAATGCATATCAAAAAGAATATAATAGAAACGTTATGGAAAATATTGGATGGAAGGCATGACAAAGAAAAAATTGTCAAAATTTGTAGTGACATTCAGGAAGCCAATCATGCAATGAAAAATGTCATTCAATTAAATAGCGATGGAGAACAAATTAATATAAGTGCCCTTCCTTGGTTATTAACGGAGCAGCAAAGAACTGCTATAAAATAAGTCATACAAAAAATTCAATTTCCCATAGGATTTGCTGCAAACATAAACAATATCATAACAAATAAAGGTGAATTTGGGTCAGGGATGAAAACACATGATTGACATACCTTCATTAAGGTAATTATTTTGGTATATTATATATATATTTGTATACTACATGTAATTTTTAGTGTATTATATTTACTACTTTTGGAAAAATAATGAAAAGATCATTTTATAATTGTTGCAGTACGTTCTACTTCTATCTCTCCTAGACAACTTCGACAAAAATGCCAAGAAATTTATATATGATCTTGGAAAATACATGAGGTAAGTAGCGATATTTTTTCAATTCATTGTATAGATCTTATAATTTCCATTTTTTTTACTTGTTATGTAATATATTGTATATTTTGTTAAATCTCATTAATATATTTGTGCCTTGAATCAATTGTAGATGGTTGTCATCTAAAGAAATCCATAAAGAAGATATAAATTATTGGAAGAGAAAAATTCCTCGTCTAATGTGTGAAATGAAAAAGTGTATACCTTCGACATTTTTCAATGCACAAGAACACTACCTCATACACCAAGTTGAGGAGATTGAATTGTGTGGACCTGTACACACAAGGTCAATGTGGATGGTTGAGAGGCACTTGAAATTTTTGAAGGCTTTGGTTAGAAAAAGAGCACATCTTGAGGGTTCTATGGTGGAGGGATATATGGTATACCAGACCATGGTGTACATTACTGAATATCTTCCTAAGTTTGCAGCAAAGATCCATGTAGATCGCATTTGGGATCCCAACTCCATTAACAAATCCGAAGGGGAGTACCTGATGGGGAAAGGTAGATTGAGGAAAATGAGAGGTAATTGTAAGATGGTCAATGGAGATTAATTAGAATACATTTTACATTTGGTTTTTATGTATATTGTACTTATTTAATTGTTAATCTTCAATATACATCAATTATAAATTAAGGTCGTATACCGTGGTAATTAACTAATTATATGTCATTTGTGAATTTCAATTTTTTTTGATACAATTGGTCGAGAGTGGGATGCACTACATTTGTACATTGCAAACAATCTTTATTGGATGACGGTATGGATTGAACGATGTCAACAATTTGATCGCACATTAACATGGGAAGGTGTGGCTTCATTGGTTAAAGAAGCTCATCATAATGGAGATTCCAATGTTACACCAAGGGAAATTGATTTAGCATATGGTTTAAGAGATAAAAAAGTACGTATAAATATATTAATCACACATATTATTTAATTATTTTCAATTATACTGATGTATATATATGTTGAGATTTTTTTCTTTGCATACATTCGGCCAAGAATAAATGTGTTTATCAACTGACGATATTGCAATAATTTTTAAATGTATGACATATTGCAAGTGAAACACCACAAGGCTATGTAGTGCAATGGTCATAAATTTTGAATCAAAAAGTTGGATTACATGAAGAAAACTTGTGATTCTGGGATAACTGTAGTCTTTCAGGTGACTAATGTTTCATCTAGAAGCGACATACATCTAGAAGTCTCAGAAAATTGATACTGTGGGATTTTGGATGATATACTTGAGTGTGACTTTAAGTCCTTCAAATTAGTTATGTTTGTCATCTTATGGTACAGGCTACGATTGAATGAAAATGATCCCGAGAGAACTATTATTGAACATGATAATGGATTTACCGTGGTTAATACAAGGTCGATCAAGCAAGCTGGAAATGAGCCCTATGTTCTTCCAAGCCAATGTGAGTAGGTATTTTACTCAGAGGTTCTAGGTAAGTTGGGTTGGTCATTTTTTGTTAGACATGATCCAAGAGGAAGTTCGGTAAAGTATAATGTGGTGGAAGAAGAAGATACCGAAGAACTAGAAGATGATGTAGATGATGATCAAGATCAACAGTTAGTTGATGATGTGCCTGGCGAAGATTTAAAAGAGGAGGAACTAAATCATGATGATGTAGGATTTAATGTTCATGAAGATGATATCTGCGTGGATGATGACATTATCGAAACTGATATCAATGATGGTGATGATGATATGAACAATCCTTATAATGTTGAATCTAGATCGGATGATACATACAAAGAGTTGGATGAAGAATAATATCAATGGCATTGAAATGTATGAGCTATGCGATTGTATTATCTATTTGATATTAATTTCTTGATAGAATTATATTTGACTTATGTGGTTACATAATTAATTCATGATGATTTTAATTTTTATGCCATTACATAATTAATTCATGATGATTTTAATTTTTATGCCATTACATAATTAATTCATGATGTAATTTTTAATGTTTAATTTTAATTCATGATGTTGCAACTATTGTAGCTCTCCTATAAATTTCCATATGATCATAATGAATAGTGTTTTGGGAAATTTCATGAAAGATGACACATTGATCGTAGTAGTGAAATAATTACAAATTCGTTTAGATATTTTAGACCAATCACCCTTCACAATTTCATTTTTAGGATCATATCCAATTTTATTACTAGGACACATAAGGTAGGATTTGATTGGCTTATCTTGGAGGAACATTGTGGCTTTGTGTAATGTGAGCAAATTTTGGATGGGGTAGTGGTGCAGGAGCACCTACACCTCATCTTCTATGCTTAATAATGTGATGATAATTAGGGAGGTCAATAGGTTGGTTTAGGCATTTAAAAAAAAAATTATTGTGAATAAGTTCACTCAAGACCATTAGTCATGTTCTAGGTGAAGTTTTGAGTTATGAGTTTGAGTCTTGCACTAAAGAGTTTTGTAGCCTTTTTAAGGCAAATTGGAGAATTTACATGTAAAAGGGTGCAAGGTTAGTTTCATGTCAATAATAAGGTTATTATCAATCCACTAGCATGGTCTTAGATTTTTCCTAGGAGTTTCAATACATTTGAAAGGTCAAAAAATTATAACATTTCAATAGTGATGTTAACAACCTTGAAATTAGTGTGTTTTATGTTTCATGTGATCATAAAAGATTAAAAAGTCAGTTGTAGAGGTGGTTTTTCAGTGGTTGAGATTTAAAGGCCTTTAAAAGGCATAAAGTGATCATTGTAAAGGTTGTTGATGGTTGAGGATTTAAAATACAAGCTCTTGACATTCCAAAATCTATGTTTTTTTAAAAAAAATTGCATTTTTCTTGTTTTGCAGCACTATCCGGTCACATGCAGCCATATTTTGATGTGAAATCAATTCCATTTCATGAAAATATGTGTTATCTTTGATTTGAATCTTATTTGAGGGCTTAAGGCATTGATTTGAGTTAGAAAGCTTCATTTCTTTGCATACAACCCAGTTACCCTATTTTTGAGGGTTTTATAGCCCAAACATGATATAAAGGGGCTCTTACACTTTTTGTGATTATTGTAGCCTGTGTAAGAGGCCCCATGGATACTATTATAATTTTAGGATGCATGAATAGGTCGTAGGATGAGGAATAAAGAAGTTATAGCTTCTGTCCTCAAGATTTTTGTGAAGAAAAGCATGTGAAATGAGAGGTTCAAGACTAGGTTTCAACAAAATATGTATGTGAGATATGATTTTATGAATTTTTATCCATTTTCAGATCTAATGGGTTGTGTATGAGTTGATTTTGAGGTCTGGGAGGTTGTGGAAGTAGGAGATTTGAAAAACCCTCATGATTTTGGCCTAAAACAAGGGCTTTTGGGTTTGGCAAGAATTTGGGCGTACAAGTGGAATCTTTTTGTGGATTTGGAGATTTGGAGGTTGTTAGCTCTCAAAAAGGTAGGTAAGAATACCTCAAGAGGTTTCCAATCTCTTGATACATTTTAGGGTAACAAACAAGGCCAAATGATTTGAACCTTCTTCTCTTCAGGTGTTGCCAAACCTAGGTGGGTCTACCTTTGCGAACTGAGTAGACTTAAGTGATGTGATTTTTTTTACAACAATCTATTCACAATGATAATATTATAGTGAACAAATATAATCCTAATAAAGTGTATATGTAATATTAGAATATTTTTAGTTGACAGATGTAAAAAATAAAATAGACAAACAACTTTGCCAATTTAACTATATGTATATATAACTTTAAGCTATTTTTATTTTAACCAAAAGTACTTAAGTTACAACATACAAATTAAATGATATTTATGATTGTAAAATTTATGATTAAATATATCTCTTAGAATCCTTTTTGTCCCAATTTGAAAATAATTCTATATTATTGAATACATTTAAAAAAAAATTTAAGATGAAATAGCAAGGAAAAATCAAACAAATATCTTTATGAAAGAAGTATATTGGCCTAAAATTAAATATGATTTGTATTCCAATGTACAAACTACAAAGAATGGAAACAATTCTTTCAACACATAAACTATTATGTAGTAGTCAATTAAAATGATCTAAATAGTCTAATAATTTGACCATTAGCATATAGCAATCTCTATAGAGTTGTAGATCTCTTCCATTTCAAAAACCAAAAAAAAAAATAGGTAGATAATCAAACATCTTTCATTTCTACAACGAATTATTTATCCTAGAGGAACTAAGTATATAGTATACAAAGAAAACCAACAAACCTACAACTACCCCTATTTTGAAGGAGTTTAGTTTTCTCCCCTTCCTGATCTCCCTAATATTATCTAATTATTTTAAAGACCAAGGTTCATAACACAACTTTATTCAACCCGCTAAATAGCTTGGTTAATGAAACTTGACAAAAGCAACAAAACAATTGCTACATTTGGCATTGAAATTGGATTTTATTTACAGTAATCTATTCACAATAACAATCTTACAGTGAACAGATATAATCCTAATAAATTTTATGTGTAATATTAGAATATGTTTAGTTAATAGATGTAAAAAATAAAATGGATAAACTAAAATATGAAATGCTTGAGACTAGTGCCTTGTTGGGTGTATGGAGTCTAATGAAGATCTAGAAAAGTGTAATCTATGATGGCAATAATTCAATTTTTTTGGCACACAGATGTAGTTTATAAATTGTATAAACGTGCAAGTAAATGACTGACAAACTCTATTTGAGATAGAATGGCAATCCTAGTTATGTGATTGTTCTTATTGATCCAATTAATACTCTTTAGTTACTGTGATTGACTAGAAGGGTTTAATCTTTACTTGAAAGAACCAAATAATCATATCACACAAATACAACAAATGTGTATCGGTAAACTAAATATATGCTTGATATATCAATTTAAACAATAGAAAAGCATCAAAATGGAGACAACTAGATAACTGTATAATTCCACAAACAGCTGATACCAAGATTAAGACACAAGTTCAGACATCTTCATTAACTTCATTGAAATTCATACATGCATCTGAGTCTTTTACAGGAAATTTTCATTGTAAACTATCTACTGTATCTTTCCTATCTGCCTATATCTATTTTACATTATGAAACAGATATAAATATATCAAAATTGTGAAAGGACACGTCCTTTCAGAAATGTCTTTTTCTTAACAACAATAACAAACTAGAAATTATGCTCTATTAAGCCATAAATAGATGTTTGACATATAATCTCGGTAAGCTTGCTGCTCGTGTGTATCAACATCCTCCAACGTATTCATTATGGCTATCTCCATTTCGAACATCTTCTCATTCTGTTCACATGCCCTGTCCATTGTTAAATCATTTCTCGTGGTTGTCTCCAGAATTGTTCGCATCATCGTCTCGCATTCCTTGATCCATCTATCTTTTCCCTTTAGTTCCCCTCCATCTTCTAACAGCATCGGTACTCCCTTTTTTGTGACATTGATCATTCCCTACTCATCACTTTGCAATTCTTCATAGAATTATTTATGTTTTTTCATAAAATGGTTTGCAGTATCAATAGCTATGTTATCAAGAGCATCCCTTTGGTTTATTTCCTGGAACTTCTCTCGGATCCTGCCATATATCCTCTTATGTTCTTGTAGTGTAGTAGAATTGTGTGAATGTGTTCCCCAGAGCTTACTCAACCAAGTCATTAAATTGGTTTGCCTCTTCCTTATCATTGCAATGAGTGCATCACATTTACCTTGTGAGTACGCATTTGATTCTTCCCACTGGTTTCTTTCTTGGGAGATTTCACCATGAGTAAATTGCTTTGTGGATCCCAGCGTGATTCCCATCATGTCTTTCAAGCGATCATTTTTTCTTAGTAGTCTCTCATTATTAATCTTATACATTTATTTTTCCTTGATTAGCTTTTGGATTTGGGATTTATTTAATTTGGCCACATTAATGCCAATTTTTGTTGTAGCTATTGGATCAACCTCACCAAATTTTAACATCATTACATGTCCAAAATCCTTTTTAGTATCGATTACAACAAATTTCCTGTGTGGAAGATACAGGGCCCATATCATAAGTGATCCCTCATGTGGGTTATACTTAGATCTTGCATAAATCTTTGTTACCCCCTTAGGAGTGAGTTTATGTGTGGTGTTACTATTCTTCATAAAACTATCAAAAACCAAAGAAGATTTCAAATCCAACCCAGGAAAGATCATGACACCTACATCTTCTAATAATTTCCTTCCTTTCTTAGGGGTCATGCTCTTCATTTCTTCTTCCACACTTGATTTTAAGTTATTCAGTAGTTGTTCCTCATTACTTGGTGTAATATTCTCCATTGATTCCCTTATTGATTTTCCTTTTAATTTATACAAAAAGGTTTTAATGAATTCATCATCAACCACAAATGATTTATATGTTATCTACCTTGTGTCAGTATCTACACTCTCTTCACCATCTGGTTTCTTGGGAACATACTTGTACTCTTGAGTTCTCAATCTAGAAATTTTATCAATTGTACTGCTAGGCCTACCATCACCAAATGCCTCTTCATCAAAAGATAATAGATTTGTATCTTGCAATCCCCTGTTATACTCATCAACAAATTTTTTTGCTTCCTCTTCTTCCAAATTCCTGATCAAGTCATCATACAAATAGGGTATGTGATTGTATCCTCCCAAGTTCATTTTATTTTTGGCAAAATCAATATACCCTTCTGGATCAAATCCTTTTCGTGGTGGACCCTTCTTCATGTTGTATTGCAAAAATTTGTTGAGAACCATATCATATCCATCCCTTGCTAATACAGTGTAATCACTGAAGCATAATGTACTAGGCATAAATGCCTAATTTTTGAAAGAACTCAGATTCATAATATCTAAAAATTCCAATTGCATAACAATATCCAAATATGCAATCCTATCAGGCACCATCTTGGGCAGAATGAAGGGTGCATCTTCAAATCCATATACTCTTATCATGGTCGCATCTTCTAGATAGTACCAGTCTCCCCAATTATGGTTGATAGGTCCATTGAAATCCTTAGACCTTAAAAACCTTTTTTATTTCATCAGACAATGATTATTCACAATGATGATTATAAAATCTGTACAGAGGTTTCACAAAAAACTCTTCAAAATGTAGATAACAAGAATTAGCAAATCTGCAATCCCAGGTGGCAGTCCAGAGTTGTACTGGCAATAACCTTCCTTCCTTATCAAATTATACAACCCTCAGTTTTTCAAGCCACATATGCAATTCTTGTCCATAATAAAGTATCATATGCATTAGGATTGAATAAGCATCCAAGTGCAAGGTAGGAGCTCCACTTTTTATTGCCATCAGTCCTGAATCAAGTACTTTAAAGATGTGTGAAGCATAATAAAAAAACCTTGAATTGTGACATTGGATGCCCGCTACAATTACCATGGGTACAATTGACATGTGCTCAGAGGCCTTCATTCCTAGCACTTGACACACTGAAAAATATGTGTACCTCATGTAGGGTTCAAACATGTCAGCATGGAATGACAGACCATCATTGTCATTCAATGGAATTGAAACACCATCTTTCTTAGACCTATGTAGTGGCAACCTCCAACCCTTGTACAAAGTATCCATCCTCCAAAATTCCTTTTCTAGCTGTTCAAGTACAATTTTTTCACCACACACTCCCTCTAGGTTAAAAACCTCACAGATGGTAGCTTCAGATACATGTATAAATAGTTTTCCTGATGGATCACAAATAGCTTTACATTTTGGATTATAATAAGCAGCTAGCATCTTCACTAATTCTACATTTACAAATACATTGGGGTAGACTAGTTTCCCTAGGTTTAACTTCCAAGGATTGCACACTAGTTTTTATCAGTTCCTTCGTTGGTAATGAAAAATAAATAGCTCATATCCCCTAATTGGGGTCCATATGTCTCGTATATGCTTGCATTTATCCTCTAACTTTTCCACTTCTACCCTAAGTTGTACAGATCACCTGGCCTTAGGTCTTGAGTCAGGCAATTGATCAATTAAGTCTTGTTTTAACTTCCTCTTAGCTACCTCTCATTCCTTCTCTATTTCAATTTTTTTCTTTCTTCCTCTAGGGTTATTACTCTCACTCTGTTTCCTACCTTTTTCTTTTCCTGAGCTAGTGCTTTCCATTTTATGAATCACCAAACCAAAAATTTAACTACAAGGAACTTACAAGTTTATTTAGAAGTCTTTGACCGCAAGATCATTTGGCCCTTCGTTCATTCCTTTGTTGCTAACTTTGCAAAATTCACCTTCAATTACTTTTCTCAATTCAGGAAATCATCGACACATTTGGTAGTAATACTACCATTAGTGTCCTAGCTTTGAACACGAGCATAGCTCATCTTTGAATTTACTCACTGTCACATCAAATGTTCTATTGGCAAGAAAATTCAAACTTTGGGCGATCCTTTTATTCAAGCTTGACTAATGTTCATTAAACATTCTTTTTGTCAGGGAGCCATTACACCAATATCACATAATCTATCCATCTGATTCATATAAATGTCGCCAAGAGTCACCTCGACAACTATCTTGATCTTTTTGTGTATTCATCGATAAGACATGGTGTAGCGCTAAGACATTCAATAATTTTGTCGATATTATAAGTCTCCCCAATGATTATTCCTTCGATCTCAAGTATGTCTCCAAGACTCTTGCTGATGTAATCTTATCAGTGTGACATAGTGGGTTGGGAGAACATTTTTAACTCATTCTGATAGCATTTGTCTTGGTGATAGTATGATTCTTTGTTTTTTCGGCAAGACAAGATGAGTGTTTCGTCGATGATATTTCATCGGCGAGACAAATGCACTTAGGTTGACTCAAGTATCTTACTCTGATGGCATTGGTCTGGCTGATACAACTCCTTATGCTTTGATTGATGAGACAAGACGGGTTTCTTTTTTATGGAACTTCATCGATGAGACCTATATGCTCGGTATGACCTTTTCATTTCACCCCCGATGGAACTTGTCTTGCTGATGATATGGGTTATTTGAATACTAGATTTTGGAGGTTTTTCATGATATCAAATGGTCAAGAATGATGTGATCATATGTGACTATGATGGATTATACTCAAGATAAGGTTTTCTTTAGGGAATCAACGAGTGCAAAATCACTGTAAAGGTTGTTGCTTTGTAAAATAGGCCTAATCAACCTAATCAACACAACCTAGAAAGGGTGATTTTGATGATTTGGTCCAAAGGACTTGTAATTTCCCTTGAAGTATGTTTAATAGATCCAAAATGGGTGTCTAAAAACATCAAGGGTTTCTCTAGTGTTTTGGGAAAAATTTTAGTTATTGGGCATTCTAAACTTGTTTGGAGCCTCTTAAAGGCAAGTTGATATAAGGTTGGTTGAGTTGAGCCTCCCAGGTCTACATCAGGTAGTTACTATTGCTAAGGTGGATCACTCCTTTCTGTGAAGTCCATACACTTATGATTGGGTCAAGTGTTCTTTTCTTTAGAAAATTCCTATTTCCTTTTTGATATGTTATGATTTGATTAGATGGGTTATGAAGCACTTATTTCAAGTAATGTATGTCTATTTTAATTTATAACTTATTATATTCAAACACACCAAAATTATGTCCCTTGCTTTAATTTATTATTACGTTATTTAATTATTAACTCAAATGACACCTCCAATTTAACTATATCTAATTGAATTTATCTAAAGTGTTGAACATTTTTAGATCAAATTTAGTAATTAACTCAAACAACTTTATCAATTTAACTATATGTATATATAACTTTAAGTTATTTTTATTTTAACTAAAATTATTGAAGTTACAACATAAAAATTAAATGATATTTATGAGTGTAAAATATATGATTAAATATATCTCTTAGAATCCTTTTTGTCCCAATTTGAAAATAATTCTATATTATAGAATACATTTTTTAAAATTTTAAGATGAAAATAGTAAGGAAAAATCAAACAAATATCTTTATGAAAGAAGTATATTGGCATGAAATTAAATATGATTTGTATTCCAATGTAAAAACTACAAAGAATGGAAACAATTCTTTCAACACAAAATATTATGTAGTATTCAATTAAAATTATCTAAATAGTCTAATAATTTGACCATTAGCATATATAAATTTTTATAGAGTTGTAGATCTCTTCCAACTTCTATATTAACGACTTCTTAGTTAATATATGGGGAGATATAAATAGATGGGGAGAGAAAGAGAGAGAGATAGAGATATATGGGAAGAGAAAGAGAGATGGAGATATATGGGAAGAGAAAGGAAGAGAGGTGGAGATAGAGAGTCGATGGATAGGGGGGATAGGGTGGGAGAGATGGTGAGAGATAGAGAGGGGTAGAAAGGTATATAGATAGGTAGAGGAGGAGAGATAGAGAAGAGGGGGAGAGAGGGGGAGAGGGAGAGATAGGTTGAAGAGGAAGAGAGATAAGAGAGGGAGAGATAGGTTGAAGAGGAAGAGAGAGAAGAGAGGGAGATAGATAGGTAGAAAAGGGAGAGAAAGAAGAGGGGGAGAGGGAGAGCGATATGTATAAAGGGAGAGAGAGAGAAGAAGATAGCGGAGAGAGGGAGAGAGGGAGAGATAGATCAATATATATAGAGGGAGAGGGAGATCCATAGAAATGGGGTGATATAGAGAGATAGAGCTAGGGGGTGGTGAAATAGATAGAGAGATCGTGATAGAGGTAGGGAAAGATATGGATAGAAAGAGATAGAGAGAGGAGTGAGAGGGAGATAAAAAGATAAAAAATAGAGATAGAGATATATAGTAGGAGATATGGAGGGAGAGATGGAGTGAATGCGAGAGAAAGGGGGGAGAGGGAGAGATATCTCAATAGATAGAGGGGGAAGAGGGAGTGACATAGATAGTGGGAGATATAGAGAGATAGAGAGCGACAAGGAGAGATTTATCAATCGACAATCACCCTCCCTATATCTCTATCCATTCATCCTTATCTCTTTATCTCTCTACCTCTCTCTATCTCTTTGTCTCCCTTTCTATTTGTATGTTTCTCATTATCTCCCTCTCTCTCTATATTTTCTTCCCTATATTTATCTTTGTCTCCTTAATTGTGCAATGGGTACATTGAAGAGGTCTTAAAGGAGAATTATCATATCTTTAATCAAATGGCATGCTGCCTTGAGCATAACTCCCTAAGGACACATGCCATCCTTGGATTGTTGACATGAAACAACCAATCAAAATTTAGTCTCTCTCTTTTCCTTTGTATCTCTTATATTTCTCTCTCTCTCTCTCTCTCTCTCTCTCTCTCTCTCTCTCTCTCTCTCTCTCTCTCTCTCTCTCTCTCTCTCTCTCTCTCTCTCTATCTATCTATCTAAGTTCATCTCTTTCTCTCATTATCTATCTTTTTAGTTTCTATCTCTCTTTGTATTAGCTAATAGGCTACATATATTGTGAGATTTGAGGCTGAAACAAATATCATGCCTGGAAGCCACTATTGTGTCATTGGAAAACAAGTTTCAATTGCCATTTAATGGTAAACCATCTATAGTGTAATGGTAAAATCCTCTAAAATATCACGTAAAATCCTATATATACTATTATATAATAATAAATATAATTATATTATATATAATTTAATCTAATATTACTATTATATTAATTATATTTTGTATTATTACGTCAAGAGGCATAACCTACAGTGGCAGTACGAAGAGGAATGTGAGCGTGTTAACAAAAACAACTCACCACATATTAAAATATATTAAATGTGGACGTGTATTAAGACGATTAAATTATTAATTATAAATAAATAAGATTTATCAACTAATATGTATTAATTTTGTGATATATATTTTTTTATGAAATTAATGTATATTAAAATTTATCATATTTATAATACTTTTTTAATTTATATTTTATTTTTGAATAGTTTTTTAAAGACACTCATTGTTTATTAAGAGGTTTAAATAATATATTAAATATATTTTTATACGTTAAATAATATCATTTACTTTTAAAAAAAATTAAAAAATCATTTAATTTATATTAATTTTGTGACATAATTGTTAGGATAATTTGTATTAATTTTTTGTGTATAATTTTATCTAATTAAATTAATTATATAATCGTTTAGGATGCCTCACTCAAGATTAAATTTTTAAAATGAAGAACAACAAAGAGAACATTGAAGAGAATATGCTTGAAATGACATGAGAATGACGTGAACAAATGAATAATGCACAAACAAAAGAAGCAAAATGAGGGATTAAGGGGTTGAGGGTTTAAGGTTGAGGGTTGAGGGATTAGGGTAGAAGGTTGATAAATCAATGGTTTAAGGATTGATGGATTAAGGGTTTAAGGGTTGGGGGTATAGGGTTGAGGGTCTAATGTATAAGGTTGAGGGTTGGTGTATTAAGGGGTTGAGGGTTTAAGGGTTTAAGGGTTGAGGGATTAGGGTTGAGGGTATAGGGTTGACGGTATAGGATTGAGAGATTAGGGTTGAGGGTCTAATGTATAGGGTTGAGGGTTGAGGGATTAGTGGGGTGAAGGTTTAAGGTTTGGGGTTGTGAGTTGTGGGTTGTGGGTTGTGGGTTGTGGGTTGTGCGTATAAGGTTGAGAGATTAGGGTTTAAGGGTTGAGGGTATAAGATTGAGGGATTAAGGTTGAGGGTCCAATTTATAAGGTTGAGGGTCTAATTTATAAGGTTGAGGGTTGAGAGATTAAGGGTTGAGGGATTAAGGATTTAAGGGTTGAGGGTTGAGGGTTGAGGGTATAGGATTTAGGGATTAGGGTTGTGGGTATAGGGTATAGGGTATAAGGTTGAGGGATTAGGATTTAAGGGTTGAGGGTATAATATTGAGGGATTAAGGTTAGGGTTAAGGTATTAAGGGTTTAAGGGTTGAGAGATTAAAGGCTTAAGGATTGAGTGATTAGGGTAGAGGGTTGATGGTTTAAGTGTTGAGGGATTAAGGGCTTAAGGTTTGAGGGTTTAAGGGTTGATGGATTAGGGATGAGGGTTTAGGGTTGAGGGTATAAGGTTGAGGTATTAGGGTAGAGGGTTGAGGGATTAAGGGTTTAAGGTTTTAGTGATTAGGGTTGAGTGTTGAGTTTATAGGGTAGAGGGTACAAGGTTGAAGGTTAAGGGTTTTAAATTGAAGGATAATGTTCAAGGTTGAGTGTTTAAGGTTAAGTGTATAGGGTATATGGTACAAGGATGAGGGTTGATGTTGTAGGGTTTAGGGTTTAGGGTTGAGGTTTGAGGGATTAGGGTTAAGGGTTGAAGTTGTACAATTTAGGGTTTATGGTATAGGGTTGGATTTATGGATTAAGGTTGAAGGATTGTTTATGTATGGCTTAGGATTCAAGTATAGTGTTGAGGGATAATTTTCAAGGTTGAGGGTATGGATTGAGGGTTAAGGGTTTAGGATTGAGGGACAATTTTCAAAGTTTAGGTCGTAAGTTTGAGGGTATAGTATTGACATTTTTTTCTATTTCACATGTTAAATCCTTGGATGGACTCAAAATCTCACCACCATTTTCATACAATCACTATGAAAAAATGAAAATAGAGAAGTAACTCGCCAAAAAGAGAGTTGAGGAAGAAAGACTCAAATCTTTGGAAGCACAATAATTTTATGTAATGAATACATTATTAGATATAATTCTTCTATTAAACTCTATTGATATATCATGAAGATTATTTTTTTGATTTAATATGAAATTTCTCATTCAATATTTTCAAAGAATAAAAATACTTTTTTCAAACACATACTAAAGTAATATTTTACATATGACACTATGGATGCTACTAGCTTATCTATCTTAATATATTAATCTATATATTATACACTAAGAGATATCATTTTCGAGGCGTATAAAAAATAAAAAAAATACGCCTCGAAAATGATATCTCTCGATGCATAATATATAGATTAATATATTAAGATAGATAAGCTAGTATAAAAATATACTTATTATTAATTATTAATTATAATAATTTTATATGTATTTAATAATTTTGTTAAAGAATATAATATATAATTATAATAAGTCGAATAATTATATTATTTATTATGTTAAATATAGCTAATATATACTTAACTATATTGTAGAATATTTAAACCTAGCTAAATGGCACCATAAAATTCAATTTAATTAACATACTCTAAAACCTAATGAAACCAGGTTGTAGCTCGTCAAATTGGAGAAGTGAAAGGTCAATACCAGCGCCAACGAAGAGTTTGGAGGAGTGAAAACAAGGTCAATACCAGTGTCGATGAAGAGTTTGGAGGAGTGAAATCAAGGTCAATACCAATGTCGAGGATGAGGTTGAGGGCACTCAGGGAAAATTGATGACCAAGGGACAATGAGTACTATAATTTTGGCACCCCCATTCTCTTTAACCTACAATTTTCATGCCTAGTTTCCAAAGATCTTCTCGTACATTGGTACCCCCATTCTCATAAATTGGTATAAGATAAGAGAAAAAATAAAATAGCTTAGTCTTTCACATTTTCATTGACCAGCCTCAGGTCTTGGCAAAACTCCCATAATCTACCCACATCTTGGTTGTTGGTGGGAACATGTTATTCTTTGTTGTACGACCTACCTCAAATCTTATGTCCACAAAGTTGCTAAAAACATAAAACAATAAGAAAAAATTTGAAGGTACAACTAAAAGGGGGTTATTTCCTTTTGGCCTCCTCCACCTCTTATATTTCAACATAGCATGGAATTACGCTTACATAACATAAACTCAAAAAAATGGAAGTTTATAGGGGAAAAGGAGCCCAAGTATATGCTAGGCTAATCTAGATCTAATGAATGGAAATAGAGGCATACAATTCTTCTTTAATACCCTCACCACAAACATATGCAACAAAAAGTCTCCTCCCTTCTTGGTAGTGATAACCTCCTCCACACACAACCCTTAAAAATTATGAATAGAGGAATATAATATTTGAAGAACTCAAAGTTGATTCTCTCCTACCTGATGAAATTATTCATTTTATCCTTACAAAAATTTATAGTGCTTACTAGAGGCACATAGACCAATTCTTCATAATAGAAGAATTTGATCATACTTTTCCAATTATGGCATTATGAGAAAACCTTAGGTTAAATGAATAATTCCTAGCTAAGTTATTTAAATCATGTCCAACCATATAAGAGAAGACCACTGCTATGTGTACTTGGATACCACTAAGAAAGGCTCTTTGGGCTCTTTCATCAATCAAGGTATTGTTAAATTTTAACACCTAAAAGTGAGAATGAAGAATCTTTCCTAGGATGGTGGCCAATTATGCTTCTCAACACCTAGATTACAAAATCTTTGTCAATATCATTGCCATCACAATTAAACCTATTGCTTAAGATATATTCATAAAAGTAAACAAATTGTCTTTCTTGATAGTAGATACATTCTAGACAATTCAATCCTTGCATCAGAGATTGTTGAATGGGCACAATAAACTACTCATGATGCCCTTACTATTAAGTTAAAACTTTGACTAGGCATATGATTGCATCAAATGTTCTTCCATTTATAAAAGGATCAAATGGATTTATTTTTAACCCTAAATTATCACACATTCATCTCTTTTTTAATGAGTGATTGCACAATAGTGTGTCCCACTTGTGGGATGAGGCAAAAAGATAATCCCAAAATTTCAAAATTACAAAATACTAGTTGAATGAAGAACCTTCATTTGAAGGTGATGTCGTCATGACCTTTGAATGAAGAACCTTCATTCAAAAATGATGCCATGTCAAGACTTTCAAATGAAGTTATTTTTTATTTTAAATATTTCATGTCCAAAATGCTTTATAAAAGGAACCTTTGGATGAAGGACGTTCAAATGAAGACCTTAATTCAAAGGTCCTTCATTAGAAGATCCTTCATATGAAGGTTCCTTTAATTCCATCACATTATACCTCTTAGAGTTGTTAGAGATATTTGTGTTTTGAAGTAGAGATTGGACCATCAAATAGTGTCACCATGACTCTACCAAGATATCCATCAAATTGATAAACCCTAACTTAACAACCACAAATTCACAAGAAAATTGCCCCTATCAGCCCTAGGGCATCAATTCAATGCCAAGTTTCTTGCTTTAACAGACCCATAAATGCAATTAACCTCTATCATACCATGTTTCACACCAATCTACCGAGTTACAGTTCCAAGACAGTGGGTGCATTGTTGGATGTCATTTCTATTTAGCCCTTAAACCCTTACACAGGCAAAACAGAGTAGTCCTTGTATTTGATTGTTTTCTCCCATAAAATAGTGATTTAGCACTTCAAAACAAATTTAAATGAAAGGGAAAAAATATATTTATCTACACCAATTATCTTAGAGCATTTTAAGCTTGTACGGATCCATACAACACAAAAGAACTTTAGAAAAATAGTAAAAACATAGAAAATTGCTTCAAGAATGTGGTATTTGATATGAAATTTTGGTATCAACTCTTCCAACAATTTCAACAATTAAAACAATTGCAATGGGATGGGAATACAATATGATAGAAATGGGATAAGAAATGCATCATTTCAAGCATCAAACCAATATGCAAAGATGAAAGAAAGTGCTAACCCCTTAAACTAAAAAAGTTTCTTTTAACTTTAAGTTTGTTGGGTAGCCAATTCTTTTAAGTTATCAAATCCTACCATCATACATAATCAAAATGTTGTTGTTTCAAATTACTTTGAGCACTAACTTTCACTATTTGAAGATGTTGAAACCTTGTCATAGATGACTAGAACATTGATGCAACCACTCATCCTGCCTTAAAACATACCAAAATTCTCCTAGCAATTAGACATAAGAAGATTTAAGATGACTTAAACAATTTTTATCGCCAAAGCATAAACTTATAATGACTTAACCAAGCCTAGTACACACTCCCTCCCCATTAACCACTTAGACATATGGAAATTAAATGTAAATTTTCTGCTATTTTTAGTCATGTAGGTGTCCAATAAACCACTTGGTGGTGTTTCCCTTCAAGTTTATTTAATTGAATGAAGAGAAAAAGTCCTTTGATTACAATTAGAGAATACATCTGAGGCCTTGGTTGTGTAACTGGTGGACCATAGTCACATTTTACACTTGTTACAAAGTTTGGGAGTTCAAATTTTAAGTAGATTTGATTTGTGGACACATTTGGATGGTAGTAACAATAACTTGCAATCTATCAAGACTTGATTACCTTATAACTTGTCAAATTCTAGCGATGAAATGATAGATTAATCATAATGTCACCTTGGGATCACACCACTATGAAAGAAATTCATCCAACATCCTTATGAGTGCAAGTACCACCAAATAGGTATTTTTTAGATCTATCTTCCTCGAGCAAGGGAAATTTAGGAAGAGAAGAGGAAAGCGAGACATGTAGTAGGTCTAAAAGAGGGAGATCAACTAGAGGTCAAAATATTATAATAAAATTCCGTAAACACATGGAATTTTTCCTTGCTGAAGGGGGGTCATGTTCTTATGATGATGAGAGCATGGGCGACATTGAGGTTCCCTTGAGGTACAAACATATACAAAAACAATGGGTACCCAAGGAACTTCCTCCAATAAACACTAATTTTTGTGTCAACAAGACGATATATCACATAGCACCATCGTCATTACATGGTTTGGGCCTATTTTGCACGGATGACATAGGGGTTTGTTACGACAAATTTACTGAATTGATGGAGTATGTTGGACCCTTTTACAGTTACAAATATTGGATGCAGCTTGTTTGATATACATGAAGTATGTGTAGGTATGCATTGTCAGCAAATTATATACAACTAAAAGATAAGGATCAAAGTAAAGGAGTGGCTATGTACATTGATGGAAGGCCAAAAGTATTAGGGAATATTGCAGGGTTTATAAATAGTACATGACCTAGACCAACAAATAAGCAACCCAATTGCATATTCGAGGCATGCGAGGGAAACCGTGTATTCATATGTGCGATAAAATCAATAACTGCAGGGGAAAAGTTGCTAATCGATTACAATTTGAATCGCTTAGATACAAACATAACTACTATGGGGGTGGTATGTACTATATACCATTTTACCCAACCTCCAATTAATGACTCCAATATACCATTTTATTATTATTATTTTTTTTGTAAGTCTATTGGTTTCATTTCGGTAATGTTTTTTTATATTTATTTTTTTTCACATCAGGACATTGATCATACAGGGAAGGCTCCGGCCCAGAGCCCATATCGTGATGCATCTTCAAGCGCTTCTACCTGACAAGTTTACCTCATTGTAATTGTACAAATTAGATATGAGAAAAATGTTTTATTATTATGTTATTTTCATGATTTTATTGGGTTAATTTTGATAATGTTTTTAATATTCTTGTTGCAGTCGGCTAATCAGGGAAAGTCACCAGCAGTAGAGGAGAGCATCCATAGGGAGGTGCAATCACTATTATGTTATGATGACATCACATATTCAACAAACCCTCTCGATATGATAAGGAAGACCCAAAAAAAATGCAATGAAAAAATCCTTCAGTTGTTATTCATAGTGCCTCAAACAAATGAGATAAGAGAGAGGGTTAAAATATTCACTGAGAGAGCACAAAAATTGCAAGTAATTTGTCATGAGGTCTTTAATTATAACACAATTTCATTCATGGTTTTATATTTTTTACTCTTTTATGTCATGAACTAAAATATGTGTTGTTTTTATAGGATTTTTTGCGTCCTCATGATGTTGTTGGCCATGATCAGGGTACTACAAGTGTTGCTCGAGGAGTAGGGGTTGGTACAAGTGTCCATCTTGATCTTCCTACACATACATCCAGCCCCATAATCCATGCCTATATTGTCAATTGAAATATCAACACATACCATGCAGACATCCGGTAGTGCACCCTCTAGCAACAAACACATGCCAGAACATGTACTTGGGGATGTAGAGGCCACTAGTACTGGTGATGGTTTAGCAGCATTTCTTAGATCTTCCCGTATTACTAGTACGAGAACATTGCCGGTCACATTTGTGGTGACCGAGGATTTTTTTCCCATAAAGATAGAGAAGGTCCCAGGTACTTTAAAATGTTTTAATTATTATTATATATAATCCAATTGAAATTTACTTATTGATCACTCTTTTTAGACTAATAATCCCATGATCATTTTGCAGGAAATGATGTTTTTTATAAACATCTAAGTGATATTACATTGGAGCTCTTTGGGCCCACCATACGTACACGGTGGAATGCCCAAAATCAAGATTTAAAAGATGAGCTCATTAACCGTTTAGTTGTGTTGTTTGGTGATAAAACATTTGACCGAACCAAGGTCCTTAAGAAAGCTGGTACCTATCTAAAGTATGTGAGGGACCAATAATGGTCACATTTAGAGAAGAATAGAAAGTACGAGCATCCCCCATGATTTCGAAGAGGGAGTGGAAGGACTTGGTGTCGGATGGAAAGGAGAAGGCTGAAAAGAAAAAAGGAAAGACACCACTAGGCCAAGGAAGGTATGTGATACTATCAACAATATAATTATATAGTGATTACTCTTTCTTTTTACATAATCTAACGTATTTCAAACTTTTCATAGGCTTCTTGACACATCAAAGGCAACAAAGGAAAGACTAGAAACACACGGGCAACACAAACTTGGTTCTAGTGGTTATAAGAAATTAGCCACACGAATTGTAAGTATCAATAAATGAAATATTGCATCCAAATAATAAATTGCACACAATTTTGATTTTATCACACCATAGAATTAAAATTCATGATCTTATGCAAAAATGCAAGGCTCTGAATTCAATAGAGTGCCCACAAAAGAGGACCTAAAGATTTCCTTCCAACAAGCCTATGGAGCCCTAGCTGGACACCTAAGAGTCTTGACTAGGCAAACACAATCTTCCACTGCATCTGACACACATGTAAATAAACTCAATAAAGTTTATTTAAAATTAAATACTTGTGCAATCTATTCAATATTAATTTCCACCATAAAGTAATTATGTGCCTATTTGTTTTAAACAGACAAGCAATGATAATACTACACATGACATTGGAATGCAGCCTTGTGAGGGTGGAGCACAACCTATAGATGAAGGTCATGGTGTGCATCCTGGTACTTGATGTATTCATGTGCTATACAAAATGTAGTATGGATTAATACAATTAAACATCTTTAATTGCATTTGGTGTATTAATTAATGTAATCTTTTGTGTTTCAACTTTAGAGTATGTAGAGCGTGATCAACATGTTGAGCATGATCAGGCTAGACAAGATCAAGAACATGATGTGGCCCCATCAAGTAAAGAGGACCACTCTAATGTTCTTTTAAACATATTTAATTACAATTGGTGTATTAATTAATGTAACCTTTCGTGTTTCAACTCCAAATCAAGATTTAGAGGGTGTTTAGCAAGTTGAGCATGAGGCTATAAGACAAGATCAGGAACATGATGTGGCCCCATCAGGTAAAGAGTACCACTCTAATGTTCTTTTAATTAATGAAATACTTGTAACAATAATAAAAAAAATATCAATTTAACATTTATTTTCTATTGTAGCAGACCCCCCCTTGCAGCGGCATCCATGTCATGAGTACACAACTAGGCATACATTAAGATCATGAGCAGAGCTCGGAACAACTGAAGGGGGGACAGATGATTTAGAAAATGATACTCCACTTCAAGTTTTTTTAGCTGCAAAAAAGAAACAAAAAAAAGTGATTGTAATCATATTATGACAACCATATTTTTGACAATATGTAAAAACTAAAAGAATGAATGTTATATGTTAATGAATGAATGTGAATTTTTTAATGAATGAATGTTATATGTTATTAATGGATGAATTAATGAATGTGAATATGTTAATGAATGAATTTTATATGTTAATGAATGAATGTTATATGTTATTAATGTAGGATGAATGAATGAATGTTATATGTTATTAATGGATGAATTAATTATTAATGTTATATGATCAGGTATGGGGAATTGAGAGTGATGTGAGGGGGAGGAAGGGAGGGAGGGACCAAATGAGCTTCCACCTTCACGTGGTTGGCCCTGTTAAGTAAAGAATATTAAACTATTCTCGAAACAAAGAGAAGCTCAATAAGGTAATGCACTTTTCAATATAAGAAATGCATCATTTGAAGCATCAAACCAATATGCAAAGATGAAATAAAGTGCTAAATTTTCACTATGGTGGCATAAAAATGATTCTTTATACCCTGATGCCTTCATTTTCCAAGCCAATTTCTCCTACTTTGCATAGCTCTGCCATGTTTGTGGATGTGATATATCTCCTACACAAAAAACATGTACCCGTTTACGACATTCAATCCAACTACATCTAAGTATCTTTTTAATTCCTCTATCTTTCATCAATCTCTTTACTATTTGAACCTCGTACAAATGTTTTAGATGAAGAACCCATTATTGTGAAATGTACCTCCAGTTGAGTAAAGTGAATCCATGCTCTGCGTCATAATTTGGAGTTGTTTCCATTCCAATGTTCTGAGTTTAGTTTGTTTGTATGGCTTTGTATGAATACCACATTGTGTTGTGTGTGGATTTGGTTTCAAAGCTCTGTTTCTTTTGTTTTTAGTGGTGACATAACTCTAAAATTTGACTTTTGTGCATAACAGGTTAGTGGAAAATTTGGCAGCTCTAAAGGGTTTAGAGGCTCGATTGAGATAGATACACAAATATTTGGATCTTGTTGTTAATGGGAGGCTTCCACTTAACCATGAAATTTTGTACCATCTGCAGGTATGCAAAACTTTCTCTACTTACATTCATTCAACTCACTGTAATATAATATTTGACAAAAATCTCCTTTTTATTATACTTAGATGGCTTTTCATGCCATGTTACAAATCACATGTTTTAGAACAGGAAAGAAGGATGTTGGCAAGGGTTAAGTAATTTGGCTTTACACCTGCCAATTGCATAGTTTACTTCATTCATCCAACATATTGCCAATGCATTTCACAATTGTTGGAATCATATCCTATAATTGCAGAACTAGTAAAATTAAAATATGTAAGTTTCAAATATGGCATTACATATCTTTCTATGAATTTTTGAAAGAAAAATCAAAATGGAGAAGTATTAACAAAATAATCTGCATAATTTCTAAGAGATCGGGGAATTTTTTTGCAGATTGATCTTGAATATATTTAAGACAAAAGTAACTTATAGAGATTGAAGTATAATATTGGTAGTCTAAAATCACTAGTCAACACATCTTAGTAGTATCTCAATTCAAGAGAACTAGGTCCACTATCCATTAGCCAGTAAAACAAATAAAATCAGTTCATAAGATTATTTTGTTCTAATAGGGTTGACCGATTGCTTGTTTCTTTTTGATTGTCAGGAAGTCATCAATATACACTTGGTTTTCCTGCCTTCTCTTGCCTCAGGAAGTCATCAATATACACTTGGTTTTCCTGCCTTCTCTTGCCTCGAGGCTAGAGAGTTTCTACAGAAGGAATCAAAGTAACCTTCAAGATTGACAATGGCAATGAGTACAAGTTCAGTATAACTTAATGTTAATTGGGTATGATTTTATTTGTTCAAGACCAATTTCGATTCATTTTTTGATCACACTACTTTTATTTACATTTATGTTTTGCTAATAACCATTTTCCTTTACATTCATATTCTTCTATACATATTGTGTTTACAATAATGTTTTCCTTAATTTAATCTAGAGGAGAAGACCCAGTAACTGAGCATGTTTCAATAGTTGTGATAGTAGTGGTTTATATAATGCCCAACCCTAATTATTTGATTCTTCTTTATGATCCAATTAATGCTTTCCAGCTACTATGATTGATTATAAGGATTTAATATTTACTTGAAAGAACCAAATGATCACATCACACAAATAAAACACATGTATCAACAAACTAATATATACTTGATATACCAATTTGAACAATATAAAAGCATCAAAATGGAGATAAATAGATAACTGTATAATTCCATAGACAACTGATACCAAAGACTAAGCCACAAATTCATATATCTTCATTAACTTCATCGAACTTCATGCATGCATCTGAGTCTTTTGATGAAAATATCATTACAAAAAAAAAACTATCTACAGTATTCTTTTTTCCTATTCGCCTCTCTCCTTTTGATATCAAAAAATGGATACTTATACATCAAATGTTTGAATGGACGCGTCCTTTCAAAAATGTCTTATACATCAAATATTTCCCAGAGTCACCTCAATAATTATTTCGATCCATTTGTATCTTCATCCACAAGAGATCATGTATTGCTAGGATATTTTATAGTTTCCCCGATGTGGTGAGTCTCCCCGATGATTATTCTTTCGATCTCAAGTATGTCGCCAAGAGTCCTGCCGATGTAATGTTATTGGCGTGACATAGTGGGTCGAGTAGACATTCAGAACTTACTCTGATGGTATATGTCTTACTGATATGCTTCCCTCGTGCTTCATCGATGAGAGAAGATGAGTATCTCGCCGATGAAACTTCATCGCTGAGACCACAAGCCAGTCCTCCTGATATATCTTCTCAGACAATTTTGATCCTTGTAATAGTATTGATCTTTCATCGATATGCCTACATTTGAACGAATAGTGTTTTTTTTTTTAAATTGCATTGTTTCGTCGAACTTTTGACGAACCTCCACAAGTGTCCGACGAATTTACAATACGTCTAATGAAACTTTCATCGTAATGACTTGCCTATTTCGTCGCAATTTCGATGAACTTTTGTCGTTGTTCTTTCAATCTCAAGTATGTCACCAAGACTCCTATCGATGCAATCTCATCGGCGTGACATAGTTGGTCGAGTAGACATTCAGAACTTACTCTAATGGTATATGTCTTGATAATATGCTTCCCTCGTGCTTCATCGATGAGAGAAGATGAGTATCTCACCAAAGAAACTTCATCACTAAGACCACAAGCTAGTCCTCCCGATATATATTCTCAAGCAATTTTGATCATTGTAACAGTCTTGATCTTTCACCGATATGCCTACATTTGAACAAATAGTATTTTTTTTAAATTGCATTGTTTCATCAAAATTTCGACGAACCTCCACAAGCATCCGACAAATTTTCAATGCGTCCAACAAAACTTTCATCATAATGACTTGCCTATTTCATCACAATTTTGATGAACTTATGTTATTGTTCTTTCGATCTCAAGTATCTCGCCAAGACTCCTGCCAATGTAATCTTATTGGCATGACATAGTGGGTTAGGTAGACATTCAGAACTTACTATGATGGTATATGTCTTGTCGATATGCTTCCCTCATGCTTCATCGATGAGACAAGATGAGTATCTCATCGATGAAAATTTATCGTTGAGACCACAGGCCAGTCCTCCTGATATATATTCTCAGGCAATTTTGATCACTGCAACAGTCTTGATCTTTCACTGATATTTGCAATACTTGCCTATTTCGCCGCAATTGAGATGAACTTCTGTTGTTGATCTAACACTTTGGCAAAGGCATGCCACTTTTGTTATGGCTACTGCTTGTCGCTAGATCAACGAAAGTTTCATCAATATTCCAATGAACACCAGGTCCCCTTTTTCATGGCGGCAACCGACAAAGTTGCATCATGATTTTGATGTTTTAAAGCTAGTCGGGAAAGCGACAAAAATTTAGAGACGAAAATTATTTATGTGATTCATCAGTATTCTGACAATAGATTGTCGATATTCCAAAAAAAAATAATCAAAAATTGGATTCAAATATAGTAGTGTTTACATCATCATTAATAGGCCCCTATGACCCCATATTGTGCATCCCAAGGCTTATTTTGATCAAATACCCGACTAAATCAATATATAAACTTAATTTATGCATTCCCTAACATCCCAGCTAGAAAAAGAGCCCCTATGGGACTAAGTTTTCCATTTGGTAGAATTAGTCCCATCCAGGTGGGACTAAGTCGCCCAACTTGGTGACTTAGTCCCATTTGGGCCATTTTCGAGGTTTGAGCGGGAAAAATTAGGTTCTAAGTTTAATTTTCCTCCATGTCGGCCTTAGGATAAAATTAACACACATTTTAGGTGGATTTCCTATATAAACAAGCCTCTAAACCCTAATTCATAACTCATTCATTATTCATTCATGATTCATCTTCCATCTCAAGTGGACCAAATCCCGTTTCAGAAGTAATGAAAATGCTATAATGCCAATAGTAGTACATTTTGTGGCCTTTACACATGCCCCATTTTTTATTTTGGAAAAATGTTGACCCCTTTGATTAGATTTTGCTTTATAAGGTCAATTTTATCTATCTTTATAGTTAGTTGGGGGAGGGTACTTGCTTTTATTTACTTAGGGATGGCCATAAATTCAATTGTGTTTTAAATCACTTAGTTTAAATGGTCATATTTGAGCTTATAAATTTTTGTAGCACTATTACATAATTGGTCCTTGTGATGTTCCATTTTTCAAATTCAAAAGAAATATTATCTACTTAATGAGTCATCGGAGTCCAAGGATCAATTTTTTTTGTCTAATCCATGTAAAGGATTTGTTAGAGGTTGGGGATTGGGGCTATTTCTCGATGCATGCCAAGAACCTATCAAAGGTCGAGGATCAAGGTTGGTTCCCAATGAATGCCAAGAACTTGTCAAAGGTCAAGGATCGAAGTTGTTTCCCAATGAATTCAAAGGACTTGTCAGAGGTTAAGGATCAAGGTTGCTACCTGACACATGCCAAGGATCTATTGGAGGTTTAGGATCAAGGTTGTGGGTTGACACATGCCAAGGACTTGTTGGAGGTCAAGGATCAAGGTTGTTTCCCAACACATGCAAAGGAGCTATCAGAGGTCAGGGATCAAGGTCATTGTATGGTGAATTTCAAGGATCTATTAGAGGTTAGAGATCATGGTTTTTTCCTAGCACACGCAAAGTTGCTATCGAAGGTCAAGGATCAGGGTTGTAACCTGATGTATTCCAATTTGGAAGTAAGGAGAAACTTTGAACCTCTAATGGGAAAGGTTGTAAGGAATATTATATGTTTTCCCTTATTAACTAATAATATAGAGTGGCTACATCATGAACTTCTACCTAATGGATTGATCTATCCCTTATCAATAACTATTAGTCATAAGAGGTTACATTTGAATGTCAGCCACTGATGTGTTTATGAGATGATGTCAATATTGTATGTATGGTTGAGGAGCTCTAAGGGTTCCCTATGAAGTTGAGTATAGTAATTGCATGTATTGATCTAAAAGAAAGTACATATTAAAGAAACATATAAAAATTATGCTAATTTATTGACAAGATATTATTGCAAGTTGATGTTATGGTTAAATCTTATAGTTGCGAATGATATAATGGATGTTAATTAGTAATGCCTATGAGTAACAAACAAAAATAAATAATAGTCTAGTGTAGAATGAAAGAACTAATTACTAATTTCAACAACAAAGTTGCGACATGTCTCAATTGGGCCCTTGCTTGGGTAATTGCACTCTCTTAATTCACAAAATAATTATCTAATCAATTATTCATGCACAATTAAATCAATTCTTTCAAATAAAAGATTCTTCTTAATTGATATCCAAAAGAAAGACAAATGTTGGAAAAAACATTACTGTTACATTCAATCTATAGATATTTGTAATATATATACACTAATTGATTCTTAATATTGTAAACAACTAGGACTTCATTCCCTTTTTTATATTAAATATAGTTCATGAAAACCTTTACATTTACTATTATATTTTTAGGCCATTGTTGGCCTTAATTTATTCTACTGATTACAATATATACATGTTGTTTGATGAATATATACATGTTATTTTACAAATTATACATGAATCATTTCAAAATATAACTGTTGTTACATTATATTCTTTCCTTTATACATTTTCTACCATTGTAGTTTCTCTGGAACTTCTCCAGTGTGTCCTTGAAGGGTGTGTTGTCCTTGGTATTGAATGGTCAATGGTCTTTGGTAGTTTTTTCCTTAGCCTAGTTTTTATCGTTGTTACTTCATATGTTAAGTATCCAGTTTACCTACATATAGATATAGTAATGTGTGAGTCTTCTATAAGACTTAGTAAGTGCTCTCTTTTTCCCTTGATATTTCTCCTCATTTCTATCTTTCCAAATATCCCATAATATTTCATTAGATAAGGTTAACCAAAACGCATTATCTATTTTTTCCATTTTATCAATTTGGCCAAATACAATTTTTAATTTTTTGATGGAGTTACAATTCCCCCATCCTTCTAGATCTATAAGAAGTAAAAACCAAATTTCTTTAGAAAAAAAGACATTCAAAGAATATATGATCAATTGTTCCATGTTTTTAACACACCTCAAAAATTTCAATATTATTACCATTTATCTTATAAGGGAGTTTCTTTAATAACAATAGCCATTTGAAGAAAGTTGTTTTTGGCTCAACCAAGTTATTCCAATTTCATTTAAAGAGTTTTCTTCAAAAGCTCTCTTATTCCTTTAGCCCCCAAATTTTATTAGCTTGTTCAATGATATTTTTAGATTCACTAAGGGTGTTATAAATTTTCTTTGAGTTCAAGGTAGCTAAATTATTTCCATGAGTCTTAATATTTTGTAGGTTCTCCATTGTGTTTGGGGTAGATATAAAACATTCCTAAGGGAATCCCAAGTTCTTAATTGGTCATTGGAGACAATACTGATTATGTTTTGGATGCATTTTTTTGCCTCGGCCCTTGCTGAGAAACCTTGAAGTTGTGTTAGGAACTTTTCTTTATGTTTCTAGTTCCACCATATAGACATTTTTGTACAGTTTATATAGTTCACCTCATCAATACCTTCTCTATTTACAATATTATTTTTAATCAGTTCTCAAGCTTTCCATATTGTTTTAAATATTGGAGAGCCACGAGTTTGGACCAAGAAATCTCCCATTAGAAGGTCATAGATTGAAACACCCTTCCAGGTCTTTGCTTTTTTTGGGACACCCCTTTCAATGTTTCTTTTTACCAAGATTTTACATGGTTCATCCCAAATGAAGGATTTGATTATTCATTTTACTGCTAGAGCTATGTCATGCAGCTTGAGGTCTTTCAACCCTAGACCCCCGAGGTCTTTATCAATACAACACTAATTCCAATTTACTATATGTTTCTTTCTTACCCTTTCCATCAAACCAGAGGAGTTGTCTAATCTTTTTTTGCACTTCTTCTACCTAGTAGCTACAGAAAACCCAAACTGAGGAGTAATAAATGGTGTAAGAGGATAGTATTTTCTAGAAAACCTGGAATCTTCCAACTAGGGAGAGAAAGTGTATGTTCCAACTATCCAGTTTATTTTTTATTTTTCCCTTGATCTAGTTCCATATTTCTTTCAGACATGGATTTGTGGCAACCGAGATGCCTAAATATCTTACTTGAGTGGTTGGTCCACACCATTGTATACCAAACTTGATGAACCAATCTGAGGGGAGGTGTTCTAGCTTAGTAAAATTGACTTTGGCATGGATAATTTAGCTCTTGTGGCCTCACAAAATATGTCCAATTTCTTTATCAGGTTATTAAAGTTGTTTTCCTCCATATTGATGAAGATTGTTGTGTCAAAGTGAATATTTATTAATTTAGTATCATTGGGTAGGAGAAGTCCTCTTGCTTTCGAGCTAACAAAGTTATCTCTTTGCAAGTAGAAAAGAGCCTCAATGGCTATCAAAAATAAGGTTGGTGCTAGAGGGTAACCTTGTCTTATTGATCTTCTTAGGGGTATCATGCTTCTCAAGGAGCCATTTATATCGATATATGCAGTAGCATCATTCAACAAGGTCTTTTTCATTTTACAAAAGATTTTTGGAAAGCCAAAGGCTTCCACAGTCGTAATGAGGAATGGCCACTCTACCCTGTCATAAGCTTTCTCAAAGTCTAGTAGAAGAAAAACAACATCCTGCTATGAGATTTTGGCCCAATCCATCCCTTCCTAGCTTGTGATTAAATTTTATAAGATGTACCTTCTTTTTATAAATATCATATGAATATAGATAATTATTTTAGGCAAGATACTTCTTAGTCTCAGGGAAATTACTTTAGCAAGAATTTTATATGAAACATTTAAGAGGGTTATAGGTCTCCAATTTTTAATTAGAGACTTATCACCCTCCTTAGGGATGATTTTTATAATCCATTTTTTAATTTGTTTCCCAAGGGATCCATCGTTAATAGATTCATTATAAACATTTAGAAGGGATTCACTTACCCACTTTGAGTTTTTTTTATATAACTCGATGGTCAGTCCATCAACCCTAGGAGATTTTTCATTGTTGAAGGATAATATAGTATAGGTAATTTCTTCCTTAGAGATTCCTTTGCTGAGTATATCAACATCATTTGGTGATAAAAATTTTGGGACCAATTTTCTACAATCCTCTATGGCTTTGAGGTTTTGAGGTTTGCCCCCTTCAACTTTGAGCAGGTTTTGATAAAATAGCAGAAATTGGTTCTGAATGTCAATCGAGTTTTCTATCAATTCCTCCCCCTCCCAAATACATCCTATTTTTTCTTTAATGCCTTTTTCTTTTATGTACTTAAAGAATAAATTGGTTCCTTTATCATCTTTATTAATCCAACTAATTTTGGCTCATTTATTTAGTCCTTGAATTTTTCTCGTTTGGAGATCTCTTAAATCATTTTTTATATTTTATTAATTTTTCATTTTTTATTAGTATGATCCATTTGCAACTCATTTTCAAGATTAAGAAGATCTTCTTGGAGGGATTTTTCTAGCCATCTCCCATCGATGGATTTATTTTTACTAATAGTTTGAAAGATCTTGGCTTAGTTTTGTGTATTTTGATTACATCTTTCAACTAGAGTTAGAGTTTTTAGCATCCACTTATTAAGTTCTCTAATATTGAAGATTGCATTGTTGCAATCCTCATCTTTTAGGAGACTAGAGTTTAAAATATATTTTTTGCCCCTCTTTTCCTTTTCATGGGAGTTACAAATCAACCTAACTCTTGCCTGAATAGGTTGGTTGTTTGATAGGGTGGAAGGGAAAAATTTATTTTTTCCCTCACCTTCTAATCTGTCAAATTAAATCTAGTATTTATTGGCATAGAATTTGTCTAATACAAATAGATTCTCTTTTTTCCCTTATGAGTGTTGCACCAAGTAAACCATATGGAGTCCCTTTCTTTTTTGCATCCATCTAGTGAGTCAATTAATCTAAGCTTGCACTTCAATTTTTCCCAAAATACATTTTCATTTCATTTCCATTCTACATCCATTCCTCTAGCTTTGTCATTTTTGTTTTCTACCATGTTAAAATCTCCACCTAACATCTAGGGAATTTTTTTGTTAGAAATTTAGTTGTCATTTATGTCAAAAGGTGTCATTGATGACAAAGGAGAGTTAAGAGTGCAGTAGATCTAGGTTTGGAAGATATGAAACAAAATGGTGAAGTCAAGAGCATGTATCTGCAAATGTTGCCAAGTTACTCAAAGTGTTGTCATGATATTGCATAGGTCACTTCCGGAGCTTTGCAGAGGAACCTGATTTTTGATTTGACATGGTTTTTTCAAGAGGAGTTGATCAATATGGTTCGCATGTTCAAAGGGTGTCAAATTTGTTCAAAAATGATTTTTAGACTGCTCTCAAACTGAATTCGGGTTTCTACAAATAAACCCTAAGTGTTGTAGTCATGGTCGTCATCGAATTTTATGTTTTGAAGTTTACTTTTTGGTTGTTACCAGTTTCTTAAGTTATTACTTAAGCCATTGTGCTACTTTGTAATAGACCCCATTTACCTAGCACTCTCGGTTGATAGTGTGTGTTCTTGTGATGAAGATTCAACGGTGAGGATTGAATCATGGTGTTATGTCTCAAAAACGTAGGTTTGAATGAACCACGAGAGGTTTCCAAGCTCTCACAATGCTATTGTCCAACTAACAAGGCCAACTAGTATAGTTGAACCTTCTACTCTTAAGGCTCTGCTAAACCTAGGTGGGTGCACCTATATGAATGATGCAGATTTAAACTATGTTTCCTACTTGGTCAATGCATCCACAATGGCAGTTTGACAATGGAGAGATGTGATCCTAATTTGGTATAAATTGTATATGTAATATCAAGGTAAAAATTAATATGTTTAATTAAGAGATGTAAATAAAATGGATGAAACCTAAAAGGATAAATAAGACAAGTGCCTTGTTGGGTAAAACAGAGTCAAGTGAAAGCCTTAGATGAATGACTTCTATCTGGCAGAGATTCTAATTATTTGGCATATGATATTAGTTTATAGCTTGTATAAACATGCAAGAATTTAATTACCAAGCTCTTCTTAGTGATCCAAATGATACTTCCAGATTACTGTGAATGACTTGAAGGATTTAATCTTTACTTGAAAGAACCAACCAATCACACCACACAAATACAACAAATGTGTATTGATAAATTGAAAATATACTTGATATGTCAATTTAAAGAACAAATAAATATCAACCTTGGAGACAACTTGATAATATTTTCAATTATTTTAACATATAACTAATACCAGAAGGGCGCCACAAAATCATATTTCTTTCATTGATCCTTCAAAACTTCATACATGCATCATGGTCCTTTGAAACATTTTGAAAATATTGTATTTCTTACTATATACTTTCTATCTATCTTGTTCTAATCCCTTTTGGTTACAAAAACAGATATTTATATACATCAACCACATGAAAAGATGTGTCCTTTCATAAATGTCTTAAATATGAAACACTAACAAAATTAAGATTGACTAAGCTCTGTTAAGCCATAAATGAACACTTGACATATGATCTATGTAATCTCAGCACTCATGTGTATCTGCATCTCCTAGTGCATTGCGGATCACGATCTCCATCATCACCATCCGTTCATTTTTCTCACACGCTTCATCCAATGTTGCATCTTTCGCAGTGGTTGTCTTTAAAATCTCCTGGAGTATTAATTCACTTTCGCTCTTCCATGTAGCCATTTCTTTTAACTTACCTCCATCATCAAAGAATGTAGTCAATCCATTCTTAGCGGCCTCCATCAATTCTTGTGCATCCTCTTGTAACTCCTCAAAGAAACCTTTGTGCTTATCCATAACACAATTATCATCCACAATCATTGCATTATCAGGAGTATCCCATTGTTTTATTTCCTCAAGTTTCTCTTGGATTCTACCATCCACTCTTTTATGTTCTTTTATTGCATCAAAATAGTGTGTTTTCCCCAAATTTTATTTAACCAAGTGGTTAAAATGGGCTGCCTCCTTTTGATTACTGTTGTAAGTCTGTCCATTTTCCCTTGAGAATATGCACTTGATCCCTCACAATGGTCCTTCACCTGTGAACTTTCACCTTGAGTGAGCATCTTTGTTGGCCCTATTGCAGCATCCACTAAGTCCTTTAGATGCTCATTTTCTCCCAACATTCTTTTATTAATTTTTTTGTACATTTCCTTTTCTCCTATCAATGCCTGTATTTGGGATTTATTCAATTTTTCTACATTGATCCCAATTTTTGTTGTTGCAATTGGATAAGCCTCTCCAGCCTTTAAGGTCTTGACATGTCCAAATGATTTCTCAGTTTCAATAACAACTGACCTCTTATGGGTTGGATATAAATCCCAAATCATCAATGTCTCTTCATCGGGATTATATCTTGATCTTGTATATACTTTTTTTACCTTTTATATGTTGAGCTTATGTGTAGTATTGTTGTCTTTTAGGAAACTATCAAAAACTAATGCAGAATTGAGGTCTAATCCTAGGAAAATCATGACACCAGCCTTTTCCAACATTTCTCTCCCTTTCTCAGGGATCATACTTGTCATCTCTTTCTCTACATCATCTCTCAACCTTTTCAACAATTGCTCTTCATTTCTTGGTGTCACATTGTCAACCAGATCTCTTATTTCCTTACCTTTTTTCTTATACAGAAATTTTTTGAATTTTAAAGTTTGTACAAACTCATCATCTGCTATAAAAGATCTATATTCTTCATGTCTTACATTTCTATCTACATTTTCCTCAATATTCATTTCTCTAGAAGAGTAGGTATAACCTTGAGTTCTTGTCCTTGATACTTTACTGGATGGACCCTGTGACATGTTAGCCCTTGATGCCTTTTCACTGGAGGATAACATCTCCATATCCAGCAACTCCTGATTATGTCGCTCAATCAACATCTTTGCCTCTTTTTCTTCTAAATTTCTTATCATATCATCAAACTAGTAGGGCACATGATGATTCCCTCCAAAGTTTATCTTCTACTTAGCTGAGTGGATATACCCTTCTGGATCAAAAATTTTCCTCAATGGCCCTCTCTTCATATTGTATTGTAATAACCTATCAAGAATCAGGTTATATACTTCCTTTGCTAACACTGTAAAGTCACCAAAGCATAACGTATTGTGCATAAAAGCCTACTTTCCAAAAGAGCTTAAATTCATGACACTAGAAAATTTCATCTGCCTAACAATCTCTAAGTAGGCAATTTTGTCTGGAACTGTTCTAGGCAAGATAAATGGAGCATCTTCAAATCCATAGACCCTAATCATGGTCGCATTCTCTAGAAAATACCAATCCCCCCAATTGTGGCTGATTGGTCCATTAAAATCTCTAGGTCTAAGGAACCTTTTTATCTCATCAGATAAGGAATAATCACATGGATGATTGTAGAATTTATGCAAGGGTTTTACAAAGTATTCCTTAAAGTGTACAAAACTAGAATTAGCAAACCTACTATCCCAAACAGAAATCCATGACGTAATAGGAAATGGCCTGCCTTCTTTACCGACTTGTGAAACTCTCAGCTCCTGGGTCCACAACACTAATTCTTTTCCAAAGTATAGCACCAAGTGCATCAACAATGAATAATTCCTGAGGTGTAGGACAAAGGCTCCATTTTTTATTGCCATCGACCCAGTGTCAAGTTCTTTAAACACATATGAAGCATAATCCCAAGGCTTGGAGTTATGATATTGAATATCTACTGAAATCACCATACGCACAATTTCCATATATTCTGGAACCTCCATTCCCAATACCTATCCCACCGAAAAATAGGTGTACTTCACATAAGGTTCGAAAAGATCCACATGAAATGGTGGTCCCTCATTGTCCTCTAGTGGAATCAGTTTGCCACCATGCCTAATTATGTGTAGGGATAATCTCCAACCTTTATAAATGGTGTCCATTCTTTTGAATTCACTCTCGGGCTCTTCACTTACAATTTTTTCATTGCATATCCCTTCTAATTTGAAAACCTTGCTTATTGCATTTTCTAACAAATGTATTAATGGATTCCCAGATAGATCACATATGGCCCTATTTTTTGGATTATAATGACAAGCCAACATTTTCACCAATTCAACATCAACAAAGACATTAGAGCAAACCAATTTACCTAATATGAGCCTTCATGGGTTACATTATGGCTCAAAACGATTCCTTCGATAATAATGGAAACTGAACAGTTCATAGCCTTTGATTGGGGTCCAAACATCTCCAATGAACTTATATTTGTCATCTAATTTATCTATTTCAGACCTAAGTTGTGCAGAGCATCTGGCCTTAGGTCTAGAACCGAGTAGTTGGTTTATGAGATCCTGGTTCAATTTTCGCTCGGTGCCCTCTGGCTGAATTTTTGTTTTTTGCTTTTTCCCCTTTTATTGACTACTCTCCCCATGTTGTCTACCTTTTAATTTCTCTAGACCAACGCTTTCCATTCTTTGAAATTAACAATATTCAAGGGATGAGAAACTTACTGTATTTCGCCTAAAATTCCAATTTGAACGAATGCCCTAATCCTCTGCTCGATCTTCTCCTCTTCCTTGCTACCAATTCCACAAAAAAATGCCTTTAATTGAATTCACCTAGATTCGCAAAATATTTTATGTTTTCATGATGCCATTAATGTCTTGGTTGTGACACGAATGAAGCAGGATCTTCAAAATTCTCATTGTCACATCACGTAGCGTATCGACAAGATATTTTAAATCTTTGGCCAATCCTTTTGTTCAACGTTCACATATCCACTAAGACATCTTGCAACTCCCTCGACATCACAAGTCTCCCTGATAGTTTCACTTTAATTTTTGAATGTTTCCATGACTCCCACCGAAGAAAACCTATCGCCATGACTTAACTAATCGGGCAAACAGTTCTTTGCCTTATTCCGAAGGTTCTTTGTCTCACCGAGATATTCCCTTTTGTCTACTCAAATCGCTGAGATAAAGAAATTGTCCTGTTGACGGAATAACACTCATTGTGACCTTCCTTAGATCTCCCTGCTGAGGTTTATCTTACTGATACATGCTTTCTTCTGCGAGACCACGCACATTGTTCCCCTGACAATTTTTAGCTCCATGCATGTTGTCACGCACCACCATGTCGGTATAACATGGGAGGTCAGTAAGACTCCCCGAACTCTTCTCGGCATTATTTGTCTCATCCAATAAGTCCTTTGCTTTATCAGCAAGACCGGTAAAGATCTTGGGATGTCTTTTGGAACCTTACTCTGATGACTCCAGTCTGGCTGATACATATTCTTTTGCTACGAGCGGTGGGATAATATAATCTCGATATGACCTCACACCGTCATGCCGATAGAAGTCATGAACCCATGTACTCCTGACATATGTCCTCATTGACGTGACACAACCAATTTTTTTCCAATATACTGGAGGAAATGTGCATTAGTATCGGTGAGACCTGCATCATCTTATGTCGATATGTTCCATATATCAAAATTTTAAGGGTTAGATAAAATTTATGTGATTATATGATAAAAATTTACCCAGATCTTGGTGAGCATGCTATATGAAGAAAACTTTAGAACTCCTTGGGACACTGATGAGCATGAATGGCCAATGATATTTTTTCAAAATTTTATAGTTCCAACAGTGGCTTCGTCTGGGGATGAATGATTGTGAGATCATTGCAAGGATCCAGATCTCTGGGTGAGTAGACCAATCTTTATGGATGAAAGCAAGTGGAGATGAACATGATCCTAAACTATTGTACATGGAGAAAATTCTAATAAAGGAATCCCAGGATTTTCCATGTACTAGAAATTCTTGTACCTTTTATTTCCTATACTACTGTGCATGAAAAAATATGAAAGGTTTTGTTAAGAGTTGTCCATGCACTGGCAACCCTTGATCCTCTGTAATTTTCAAGAGAAAAAGTTCTTTAAAAATTTCCCATGCACAGGCAACTCTTGTTCTTCACCACTCATGTTTTGCAAATAATATGAATCCTCTCCTCATTTACCAACAACAACAAAAGGTCCCAACCACAAAGTTTCAAATTTCCATGTTTTCCTTTCTCCTGGCACCTGGAATTCCACATCAATACCAAGTCATTCTCTTCAAATTTTCTATTTTTTGCCTTTTTATCAAACAAATACTTCATTTGTGTTTGCAACTTCATGTTTTGGTTTTGAGCTAGTCTTCTCATCTCATCAAGCTCTGCCAATTGTTCCATTCTCTCTTCCATTGGTTCAAGAATCTCTATGTCTTCTTGAAGGATAAATTTGTAAACTGGCAACAAATTTTGTAAAGGCATTCTAGCTTGTGTTCCATATACTAGTTCAAATGGGGATTTTCCAATTTCCTTTTTGACAAGGATCCTATCATCCCATACAGCCAATTTTAATTTTGAATCCATATTTTTTTTCTTCCACCTAGCATTCTCCTTATGATTTTTAGAAGGCTTTTTTTACTAGACTCTACCTGGCCATTAGCTTGTGGGTGGTAAGGGGCAGAATAAGAGATAGTAATACCATGCGTACTGCAAAAGGTCTTAAACACATCCAATCTGAAACACATCCCATTGTCTTTGATTAGTCTCAATGGTGTACCAAACTTGGTAATGATATTATCCATCAAAAAATTGATCACAACTTTACTTGTCGCTTGTTTGGTTGGGATTGCTTCTACCCATTTGGTGAAGTAATTAGTGGCTACCAGTATCCATTTGTATCCTCCACTTGATTTCTCTTGTATCTCCCCAATAAAATTAATCCTCCATTTATGAAAAGGGGCTTCAATCTGCATAGGTCTAAGTGGTAAAGCTCCCTAATATTTCATTTTTCCTAAAAACTTTTGACATGCCTCACACTTTCTTACATATGGAAAAGAATCATTAAAACTTTTGGCCAATAATAACCTGCCCTGAGAATTTTATGTGCAATTGTCTTTGCAGAATAATGGCCTCCATAGACCCCTCCATGCATTTCTTTCAAAACATGATTATCTTGTGACTCATCTAAACATAACAACAACATTCCATCCCTGTTCTTCCAAAATAAATCACCTTCTATGAATAAATATTTAGACACTTGTAGTTTCAAGGTTCTTCTCTGGTTATCATTAAATCCTTCAGGGCACTTCATGTTTTTGAGGTAATACATGGTGTTTGTATACCAAGGTGTATGCTCAATACTTGCAATTGCGTTTCTGCCATCTTCCACATTGCAAATTTGATTTTCCTCAATATTTGCTTGTACCATTAACTTGGCCAAACATTGGCCTCTTTACCAATTTAGTAATTTGTATTTCCATATCAAATTCCTAGATTTTATTAATCCACTTGCATCTCTTCCCTGTTACTTCTGACTGTGTTAAAATGTCTTTAACAGCTGTGTGAGGGACATAAGCAATCACTTTGGCTCCAACAAGATACAGTCTAAAATCTTTTGTGGCTTTTACTAGTGCAAAGGCTTGTTTTTCCATTATGTCATGTTTCAATTCTGATCCGTGCAATGATTTACTAAAAAAGGACACAAGTTGCTCATGACCATCCTCATTTTTTTGTAACATAACAGTAGCTATAGTATGGAAGGAAGTGAATGAAAATATTTGAAAAGGTTTTTTGAAATTAGGAGATTTGAGGACAAGGGCTTCCTTGATGGCTCTTTTAATGGATACAAAGGCTTCCAATGCTTCTAGAGTCCATTCAATTTTTTGTCCTTTCCTTAGCATTTTTTATATGGGCTTAATAATTTCAACAAAGTTAGACACAAACCTCCTAACAAAGTTAATATGTCCAATGAACGATTGGATGGGTTTGACAGTTTTAGGAATAGGAACCTTATCTATGGCTTCAACTCTCTCAGGATCTATTCTAACTCCCTCCTTTGACACAATATGTCCTAAGATTTTTCCCTTAGTGACAACAAAATGACATTTTTTAGGGTTCAAACTAATGCCATATTCTAAGGATTTTATGAATATTTTTTCCAGATGTTCTGCATGATCTTCAACCCTTTTTGAGTAAGCAGTAAGGTCATCTTGATATACTACCATTATTGCATTAGTCAAGTCTGCAAATGCTAAGTCCATAGCTCTTTGAAAATTTTCTCCTGCATTTGTGAGACCAAAGGGCATTCTCACATAAACATATGTTCCCCATGGAGTTATAAAATTTGTCTTGTACTACTCAAATTCCCTGACTTTAACCTGATTATAACCAGAGAAACCATCCATCATAGATAATAACTCATACCCTATCACTTTGTGCAGTATAGCCTCCATATTAGGTAGAGGGTAATTATCCTTGAGGGATGCCACATTTAAATTTATGAAGTCCACACATAGTCTAATATCTCTGTTCTTCTTTCTCACAGGAACTAGGTTTGACACCCATGTTGAATGCCTGATCGGTTTAATGATACCCCCAGCTCTATGCTTTGCCAATTCCTCTTGCATATTTGGTTCTAATGTAGGGTTAATAGGTTTTTTTTTATGTCTTAACGGCTTTGCATCTAGTTTCAACGGGATGCCATGTTGAAATAGGTCTTCCCTATATGCCTTGAGATCTTCATAAGACCATGCAATTACATGTTTATATTTCCTTAGTAATGAGATCAACATTCTCCGAACTATCAGGCTTATTTTCTTTCCAATATATACTTTTCTTGGTGCCAGTTCAGTCCCTAAATTTATCTCTTCAATATCTTCTTTCTTAATAGGTGTTTGTTTCATGAGGGATCGATCATTTCCATCATATACTCTCTCCAATGCTACTAGTCCTTTGGGGAGTTTATTAGTTCTAAGTTGCAAGACCTTCTTCCCAAATACTGTCTGCTCTCCATCTATTTCTTCTCCAAAGTCATTAAAGTCAATTTCTTGGGCCTCATATTGGTCTATATAGTGAAGAAACTTCAGGAGGTTAGTGTCCTCATTAAAAACCTGCCAACTGTATATATTGTCAGGAACAGCGAGTCTTATCTTGAACTCAATTTGAGACACTCCTGCTAATGTGATGTCATCCTTTTTTAGTGCTACATTGGCTAGGAAGTTTTCCATTATATTTTTTTATCGATCCACCCAATAATGGAGAAAGCATCAAATAGCTTGATTGTATCCCATATAGCATTCTTGTATTGCTTCAGCCTCTTGTTCTTTGCAACATATTTAGATCTGACCTAGGACACAACTAGCTCCGAGTCTCCAAAAATAGTTAACAGTTTAGTCTTGTGCTTGACTGCCATGTTCAAACCAGTTAACAAGGCTTCATATTCCACCACATTGTTTGTACATTCAAATGCCAACAAAAATGAATATTTAAATGTAGTACCCTCAAGAGATATGAAACTACCCTAGTTCCATTACCTTCTTGGCTACTTGCCCCATCAAAATACATTTTCCATACCCCTTGCTGATTTTCAGAAATATGCTTATCAATTGGGTCTTTGTTCACTAATTCAAGCTATGATAACTCCACTCTAAAACTCCCCAAATCTACATCACAAAAGCAATTAATTTGTTCCTGAGGAACACACTCAAAAATTTGATTCATTCTTGGATCCCTATATAACTTGACCTCTTCTCCATTTATTGGTATAGTGGCATATGATAAATCGAACTGCACATTACCCCCTACTGCTGCAGTCCATTGCCTTGAATAAAGCATTCCAAACTGAGGAGGTTTTTCAATTACGGTTATATCAATATTGTAGGTAGCTTGGGGGTAAGTTGCTAATCTTACTTCCACATTCTTCATTATTCCTACAACCAGAATAGGCTTGCTATCCATGGTGTAACATTTACCTCCTTCTAAATCTACCCACATACCAAATTGTTTCATTACCCCTACTAGCATAATATTCATGGAAGCACCTGAATCTATCATGCAATTTCTTACTAACTTGCCACTTATGTGCAGGGTGGTAAAAAATGGGTCAATCTGTGGTGTATTCATTAAGCAAGCTTCTGAGATTTTTATTTCCTTCTTCTTGTTGGTGGTTCTGGGGATCTCCTTATTTTCAAGGTTTATATTTTGATTCACCTTAGACATCAATTGAATGACACCTTCCCTATATTCCTTAATTTTCATCATTTCAAGTAATGGGACAGATATTTTTAGTTGAGATAAGGTTTGTATGAAATCAAAAGATGTACCTTCGGTTCTGATCACCTTCTTTGATTCTATCAATTCTCCTTTGCTTTCTTCCTTTTCCTCTTTGCATTTTTGACTTGGCTTTTGCTTCTCGATGGGGATTTCTTTACTTTCCTCTTTAGGAGCCCAATTTTGTTCCTTTTTGTTAGGTTTCTTATCATCTATCTTTTTTGATGTCTCATTTGGTACCTTTTTATTTTTTACAAATATTCCTCTTGGGACACCCTCATCTCTATTCACTGTTATGTTCCTCAACCAATATTTGCTTCTAGCTTCTTCCATTATTGCAATAGTCAACCTCTCAATCTCTTCTTCACTTGGTCTCCTTATATTGTACCTATTAGTTTGACACGATGCAATAGGGGGATTTTTTTCACTTTCACTTTCTTCATGGTCAGAAAAAACCTGTTGCTCTGCCATATGAATATTGTATTTTTGATGGTCAACATCATACTCATATCCCTCCTCCTTTGAAGATGAATATTCTTGCTTCAAAGCAATAAGGGTGTGGGAAGTTAAATAGACATTTTGGTCTTCGCCACCATCATTTTCCAGTGTATCTTCTTTGGGTATTGACTAAGTTGTAACACAATGCTCCAGGGAGTGTGGTGCATAACATACTGGGCACCAGGGACTCTTATCTACCATATATGCTCCTTTCCTTTTCAATGGATCCAATGTTTCTTTATTTCTTGGTCTATCATTTACCGACTTCCCATCCTTCCAGTTTGTATTATAAGGCATGGCATGTAACCTTGGTCTTTCATTCTTATATGTATTTTCTTGTCTATTTGGGGGAGCATATGGGGGAGCCCTAGGGTTTTCCCTTGTATAAATCATCCCTGCAACCTTCCTGTTATTCTCAATTGTGAGTGCTATCTTTTGGGCTTCAGCCAAATTCCTACGATCTTTGTTCCTAAGCTCATATCCTATCTTGGGATCAAAAGCTTTCAAGTAGATGCTCAATGCAATAGGGTCAGCCAGCTTGGATCCATGAGGTATCTTATTATGTAGCTTGGAAAACCTCTGATTAAAGTCATAAGCTGACTCATTTTGATGCTTTTGGATAGTTACCAACTCATGCAAAGAAAACTCTAATGCACATTGATTCCCATATTACTAGAGAAATTTCTCATAAAATATATGAATAGAATCAATAAATGTTGTCGGTAAACTGTTAAACCAGTCCCTGGTATCCTCAATCAGCGACATCATAAATAATCTCAAATGTACATCCTCATATTACATATCCAGATCTTGAATAACTGCATTAAAGTTTCTCAGATGCTCCTCGACTATGACTGCACTACTTCCTATGAACTTAGGGACTAGGTTTCTCCAACTGTTATCCAGAGGGTAAGGGTATATCTGGAATCCGGTCAAATCAAACTGCCTTATCATGGTCATATATTATGGAGGAGGGTTTTGGTAATGTTGATGTTGGTATAATGGATTACTATTTACCACATATTGCTGACCTTGTGGGGGTATGTGTTGCTAATAAGGAGGTGGTTGAACACCCTTATGTTGTGGTGGAGCATTTTGATGTCCACATTGGTTCCTTGGCTGATTCCGGTGGGCCTGTGGAGAATTTGATGGTCTCATATTATTATTTTTATGAGGGGACATATATTTAGGTGAGTCAGCCATTGGCCTTTTAATCTAATCCTTTTGCAACTTCAATTTCTCAAATTCTTTCATTGCCTGAAGCCTTTGCTCATATTTTATCCTTAATCTTTATGTTTCTTGCCTCATGTGTTCTAACTATGCATCTACCTCATTTTGGGTCATGAGTTCATGATTTTATTCAGACGCTTCTTCATATTCAAGTCCCTCCTCAAAAATTGTTGCTCTCTTCTCATATTCAAACTCTTTTCTTTTTCTAGCCTCAAAATCAGCCATGAACTCGTCATCCCTTTCATTATTCATTTGCCAGAGGGGGTTTCTCTTCTCTTCTGGAGTGTGGAGTTCTTTGGATGGGTTGTTTTCATTTGTTAATGCATCATATCAATTATGTGTTTCCACCGGTGGTTTCGATGTTTTGTTTCTTGTTGTTGGACCCCGGTCATTAGATACTTTCTTGCCCTAATCATTTTTAGAATTCCACTTACTTTTATCATTAGGACAATCATTATCTCTGTATAAAGATCTTCTTCCTTGCATATTGTGAGTAATCGTGATGGTTTGAACTCTAGGACAATTTCTTTCTGACTTGTATTTTATTTTATCAGTCTCAATGCTTTTGTTCATTCAGAGTCGCCACCCACTTTTTCTAAAAGTGAGAAAGATATTATTTCACCCAACGGAGTCACTTTTTTTAAATTTCTTTAACTATGATTCTCTTTTAATGACTCTATATGGAAAGGTTACCTGCCACCGGACTTCTCACAAGTTTCCCCAACAGAGTCACCAATTTGTTACATCTCAAAAATGCAGGTTTGTATGAACCATGAGAGGTTTCCAAGCTCTAACAATGCTATTGGCCAGCTAACAAGGCCAAGCAGTATAGTTGAAGCTTCTACTCCTAAGGCTCTGCTAAACCTAGGCGAGTGCACCTATATGAATGATGCAGATTTAAACTATGTTTCCTACTTGGTCAATCTATCCACAATGGCAGTTTGACAATGGAGAGATGTGATCCTAATTTGGTATAAATTATATATACAATATCAAGGTAAAAATTAATATGTTTAATTAAGAGATGTAAATAAAATGGATGAAACCTAAAAGGATAAATAAGACGAGTGCCTTGTTGGGTAAAACGGCGTCAAGTGAAAGCCTTAGATGAATAACTTCTATCTGGTAGAGATTCTAATTATTTGGCATATGATATTAGTTTATAGCTTGTATAAACATACAAGAATGTAATTACCAAGCTCTTCTTAGTGATCCAAATGATACTTCCAAATTACTGTGAATGACCTGAAGGATTTAATCTTTACTTGAAAGAACCAACCAATCACACCACACAAATACAACAAATGTGTATTGATAAACTGAAAATATACTTGATATGTCAATTTAAATAACAAAGAAATATCAACCTTGGAGACAACTTGATAATATTTTAAATTAATTTAACAAATAATTGATACCAGAAGGTTGCCACAAAATTAGAGTTCTTTCATTGATCCTTCAAAACTTCATACATGCATCATGGTCCTTTGAAACATTCTAAAAATATTGTATTTCTTACTATATACTTTCTATCTATCTTGTTCTAATCCGTTTTGGTTACAAAAAATGGATATTTTATATACATCAACCGCATGAAAAGATGTGTCCTTTCATAAATGTCTTAAATATGAAACACTAACAAACTTAATATTGACTAAGCTCTATTAAGCCATAAATGAACTCTTGACATATGATCTGTGTAGTCTCGACGCTCATGTGTATCTGCATCTCCTAGTGCATTGCGGATCACGGTCTCCATCATCACCATCCATTCATTTTTCTCATACGCTTCATCCAACGTTGCATCTTTCGCAGTGGTTGTCTTTAAAATCTCCTAGAGTATTAATTCACTTTCTCTCTTCCATGTAGCCATTTCTTTTAACTTACCTCCATCATCAAAGAATGTAGTCAATCCATTCTTAGCAGCCTCCATCAATTCTTGTGCATCCTCTTGTAACTCCTCAAAGAAACCTTTGTGCTTATCCATAACACGATTAGCATCCACAATTGTTGCATTATCAGGAGTATCCCGTTGTTTTATTTCCTCAAGTTTCTCTTGGATTCTACCATCCACTCTTTTATGTTCTTTTATTGCATCAAAATACTGTGATTTTTTCCCCAAATTTTATTTAACCAAGTGGTTAAAATGGTCTGCCTCCTTTTGATTACTATTGTAAGTGTGTCCATTTTCCCTTGAGAATATGCACTTGATCCCTCCCAATGGTCCTTCACCTATGAAATTTCACCTTGAGTGAGCATCTTTGTTGGCCTTGTTGCAACATCCACTAAGTCCTTTAGACGCTCATTTTCTCTCAACATTCTTTCATGATTTGTTTTGTACATTTCCTTTTCTTTGATCAATGCTTGTATTTCGGATTTATTCAAATTTGCTGCATTAATCCCAATTTTTGTTGTTGCAATTGGATCAGCCTCTCCAGCCTTTAAGTTCATGACATGTCCAAATGCTTTCTCAATTTCAATAACAACTGACCTCTTATGGGGTGGATATAAAGCCCAAATCATCAATGTCTCTTCATCGGGATTATATCTTGATCCTATAAATACTTTTGTTACCTTTTCTATGTTGAGCTTATGTGTAGTATTGTTGTCTTTCAGGAAACTATCGAAAACTAATGTAGAATTGAGGTCTAATCCTGGGAAAATCATGACACCAGCCTTTTCCAACATTTCTTTCCCTTTCTCAGGGGTCATACTTGTCATCTCTTTCTCTACATCATCTCTCAAACTTTTCAACAATTGCTCTTCATTTCCTAGTGTCACATTGTCAACCAGTTCTCTTATTTCCTTACCTTTTTGTTTATATAGAAGTTTTTTGAATTCTAAAGTTTTTACAAACTCATCATCTGCTATAAAAGATCTATATTCTTCATGTCTTGCATCTGTATCTATATTTTCCTCAATATTCATTTCTCTGGCAAAGTAGGTATAACCTTGAGTTCTTGTCCTTGATACTTTACCGGATGGACCATGTGACATGTTAGCCCTTGATGCCTTTTCATTGGAGGACAACATCTCCATATCCAGCAACTCCTAATTATGTCGCTCAATCACCATCTCTACCTCTTTTTCTTCCAAATTTCTTATCATATCATCAAACTGGTAGGGCACATGATGATACCCTCCAAAGTTTATCTTCTGCTTAACTGAGTGGATATGCCCTTCTAGATCAAATTTTTTCCTCAATGGCCCTCTCTTCATATTGTATTGTAATAACCTATCAAGAATCAGGTTATATCCTTCCTTTGTTAACACAGTAAATTCACCAAAGCATAACGTACAGGCATAAAAGCATGCTTTCCAAAAGAGCTTAAATTCATGACACTAGAAAATTCCATCTGCCTAACAATCTCTAAGTAGGCAATTCTATTTGGAACTGTTCTAGGCAAGATAAATGGAGCATCTTCAAATCCATAGACCCTAATCATGGTCGTGTTCTCTAGACAATACCAATCCCCCCAATTGTGGTTGATTGGTCCATTAAAATCTCTAGGTCTGAGGAACCTTTTTATCTCATCAGATAAGGAATAATCACATGGATGATTGTAGAGTTTATTCAAGGGTTTTACAAAGTATTCCTTAAAGTGTACAAAATTGGAATTAGCAAACCTGCTATCCCAAACAACAATCCATGACTGAATAGGCAATGGCCTGCCTTATTTATCGACTTGTGAAACTCTCAGCTCCTGGGGCCACAGTCCTAATTCCTATCCAAATTATAGCACCAAGTGCATCAACAATGAATAATCCCTGAGTTGTAGGATAGAGGCTCCATTTTTTATTGCCATCAACCCAGCGTCAAGTTCTTTAACACATATGAAGTATAATCCCAAGGCCTGGAGTTATGATATTGAATATCTATTGCATTCACCATAGGCACAATTGCCATATACTTTGGAACCTCCATTCCCAATACCTGTCCCACCGAAAAATAGGTGTACTTCACATAAGGTTCAAAAATATCCACATGAAATGGTGGTCCCTCATTGTCCTCCATTGGAATCGGTTTTCCACCATGCCTAATTCTGTGCAGGGGTAATCTCCAACCCTTATAAATGGTGTCCATTCTTCTGAATTCACTCTCGAGTTCTGCACTTACAATTTTTTCATTGCATATCCCTTCTAATTTGAAAACCTTGCTTATTGCATTTTCTGACAAATGTATTAATGGATTCCCAGATAGATCACATATGGCCCTATGTTTCGGATTATAATGACTGGCCAACATTTTCACCAATTCGACATCAACAAAGACATTAGGGAAAACCAGTTTACCTAAATTGAGCCTCCATGGGTTACATACTGGCTCAAAACGATTCCTTCGATAGTAATGGAAACTAAACAATTCATATCCTTTGATTGGGGTCCAAACATCTCCAATTAACTTACATTTGTCGTCTAATATATCTACTTCAGTCCTAAGTTGTGCAGAGCGTCTGGCCTTAGGTCCAGAACCGGGTAGTTGGTCTATGAGATCCTAGTTCAATTTTCACTCAGTGCCCTCCGGCTGAATTTCTGTTTTCTGTTTTTTCCCTTTGATTGACTACTCTCCCCTACCTTTTGATTTCTCTGGGCCAACGCTTTCCATTCTTTGAAATTTACAATATTCAAGGGATGAGAAACTTACTATATTTCGTCTGAAATTCCAATTTGAACGAACGCCCCAATCCTCTGCTCAATCTTCTCCTCTTCCTTGCTGCCAATTCCGCAAAAAAAATCCTTTAATTGAATTCACCTGGATTCGCAAAATATTTTATGTTTTCATGGTGCCATTAATGTCTTGGCTATGACACGAATGAAGCGGGATCTTCGAAATTCTTGCTGTCACATCACATAGCGTATCGGAAAGATATTTTAAATCTTTGGTTGACCTATCTATTCAACGTTCACATATCCGCTAAGACATCTTGCAGCTCCCCTGACATCACAAGTCTCCTCGATAGTTTCACTTTAATTTTTGAATGTCGTCGTGACTCCCACCAAATCAAACCTATCGTCGTGACTTAACTAATCGGGTCAACAGTTCTCTGCGTTATTCCAAAGGTTCTTCGTCTCACCGAGATATTCCCTTTTGTCTACTCAAATCGTCGAGATAAAGAAATTGTCCTACCGATGGAATAACACTCGTTGTGACCTTCGTTAGATCTCCCCATTGAGGTTTATCTTACTGATACATCCTTTCTTTGGCGAGACCACGCACATTGTTCTCTCGACAATTTTTAGCTCCATGCATGTTGTCACGCACCACCTTGTCCGTATAACATGGGAGGTCGGTAAGACTCCCTGAACTCTTCTTGGCATTATTTGTCTCATTGAATAAGTCCTCCTTTGCTTTATCGGCAAGACCGGTAAAGATCTCGGGATTTCTTTTAGAACCTTACTCCGATGACTCTAGTTTGGCTGATACATATTCTTTTGCTACGAGCGGTGGGATAAGTATAATCTCGATATGACCTCACACCGTCATGCCGATAGTCATTGTCCTGTCGATAGAAGTCGTGAACCCGTGGACTCCCGACATATGTCCTCATCGATGTGACACAACTAGTTTCTTTCCGATATACTGGAGGAAATGTGCATTAGTATCGGTGAGACCTGCATCATCTTATGTCGATATGTTCCATATATCAAAATTTTTAGGGTTAGATAAAATTTATGTGATTATATGATAAAAATTTACCCAAATCTTGGTGAGTATGCTATATGAAGAAAACTTTAGGAATCCTTGGGACACTGATGAGCATGAATGGCCAATGATTTTTTTTCAAAATTTTACATTTCCAACAGATGGTAATCAGACGACTATCACTATAGTCCTTAAAATCGTGTTTTGATGTCTTGGGCGTAGAAGGGTTTGTGTGATGTGCAGTGAATGGTTTTGATCAAGTTGATGAAGATTGATGATGCCTGAAAACCTGCGAAAAACATGGTAGTTCTTTATCTAGCCTCGCGAGATAGTGGGCGACGGTGGAGATCAAATGATGGTTGTTTGAATGGTGTACAAGATGTGATGCAGGTCTAGAGTCTACAAGATGAAATTATGTAGACATATGGTGGTATATCACTCGGTCACTTCACATTGTTGTTGTGAAGTGAAATAAAGGAACACAATTAGCAATGAGCAATGAATGTCAAGAGATAGGGGATGTTTACGAAAGCTAAGGATGTATGGTAGCATCTCGTTGCCCCGCTATGAATATGGTGGATCCCTAGCTCAGTCCTACAATATGACAGGCACTTAACATGTGGTATGGACAACGAGTGGCAAGATTCTACTTCATCGTAAGGGTTCTATACAACGTGATAATGAAATTTTTGGACGTATGGAAGCAACAATATGCAATGGGTATAAATGCAAAGAAACCTAGATCAACAACACCAATTAAAAGAAGATAATCTAACGATGATTTTTTAAAGTTGAGGATGATGACTCTCGAATGGGCTATCATGGTGCAAAGGCATCAAATCGACAACCCAAATTTAAACTTGAAGATCTCAAACGGCTAAGTCTGTGTGAATGAGGGTTTTGACTCTGAACTTGAATTTAATTGGTTCACCTACACCCACGGCCAATGTAAATGAAGATTTTATGTGCAGAGTGGTGGCACAGACATCAATAGAGATTGGGATCAAGATCAAATCAAATGATCAGAAGGATATATTAACTGCATATTTGATCTTAGGGTTTTACACAGAACCACATTTAGAAAATGCATTGTATCAAAATTTAATGCATGTGAGGCTCGATGCAGAGGAAGTATGATGAAGAAGATATCAGGGAATCCCTAACAGGATATTTGTAGGTGGATGGGAATCTTGAGGCAATCATTGTAGGTCGGTGAAGGAGATACAAAACAAAAAATCAAATTTTGACTAAGTGTGGAAACGTAGTGGAACTGAGGCTAAGAGAATAGAGTTGCAGAAGACATTGCATATTCGTAGAGATTATTTTGAGCTTCTTGAGGTAGAAAGAGAATGCACTAATAGAAAAGATGAAGAGTAGAGAAGAATAGGAGGGGTGCAGAACATTGTGCAATTGCAAGATAAGTTGCAACATTGAACGTAATCAAATTGTAATATCTTAAGTTATAATTCTAATTGGTGGGTGCCATCAGATATCTAGGTAGGTGCTCAGAGTAGGGAGTGGGTACTTCCTTGAAGTAGATGCTCCTAAAACTTGGGGATTGGTGTCTCCTTAGGGTTGGTTCCCTTAAAATTTATAACTAAACATTTGATTGAGGTTGGATTAGGACTGTAGCTCCTAGAAGCATTTCTCATGGTTTTTCCCATCTTGGGTTTTCCACGTACATCTGTTGTTATGTGAAGGTTGTGTTTGTGCTTGTTTATGTTTTTGTATCTTATGTTTTAATCTACACACTAATTTCTTAAGGAATTAATCTATAAAAAAAATTAAGGGCTAAAATTTAAAGTGATCTACTAATTCACCCCTCTCTCAGTAGATATTTGTGTTCCAACATTTTCTATCCCACATAACTAATTCCAAAGTTTGCATCTTTCTTTGTAATCATTGGAGGCATAAACTGAGCAAAATCCTATCTTTTTATTCTCTTTTTCAATTATTAGCTAGACATCCTTGTTACAAGGGAGGTGGCACTTTTTGTTACACATTTTTCCCATGTGTTACCAACCAAAATGGCAATCCCACCTTTTCCTCTTTCATGTTTGGAAAATTCAAAAGTGCATCTTTCCATATAAATTTGAGGTTGCATTCAAGGGTAAAGTTGTTTGCTTTAACCTCTTGCAAAATAATAATATCTTTAGTTATTTGAGAGTTTAAATACCTTTTGATGATATACTTTTTATCTGGGGATTCAATTCCTCTGATATTCCAGATTAGGCAATTAAATATTATCAACATCCATGCTTTGAGTTTCTTCTTTGTCACTCCTAAAGGAGTCAAAATATTTTGGAAGTTCCCCATCTTTTGATTTAGAAATATCTCTTTTTTTGTTTTTTCCTTTTGGTGTAGGGTTTCCTCTCTCTCTTCCTAGCTTGTCTTTTTATTTTTAGCTTTGTCTTTACCAATTCTATCCTCACCATCAGGTAGTTATCTACATTTTTATCCTCTATATTAGTCTTTATGATAGGGTTTTTTCTACATTTAAAGTGTCTTGATTGAATTTTGAGTTAAAAGACAGTTATAAATTCTCTTTCTAAATGATCATTAATGATGGAAATGGGTGGGTTAGGGTTAAAAAAAAATGAAGGGATTTCCCTAGCAGATACCAATTTTGAGCCTTCATATTGATTTTTGGTTAAGCATTTAACAATACTATCTAAAGAGTTGGGTTTGAGATTGGTGTCCATCAGGGGAAGCAGCACTTTGTTGTGCCCCCTCGAGTTATTAGACTCAACCTAAGAATTTCTATTCTATGTGGGAGAGGTTGTTTTACCCTTCAAATTTGATTTTTGGAATACTTTTTTTGTGGTTATCTCTCAGGCAGTGGGTTCTAATTCGGTTACTAGCTCAAGGGAGTTATAAGAGTTACAATCATCTTGGACTTCACTAGATATCTTATCTTGGGGAACCTCCTCTAAATTGTCATCAATATTTATCAAGCCATATTCATTAGAGCCTACAAAAATATCGGGCTCTGTCAAGGTAGCCTCATTAACAATTTATGAGTTTTTTCTTTTCACTTTCCTTTCTATTTAAATTTTCTTGAGAAAATCACAATCTTATTTCTTTCATTCTAATTTCTTGGGCATTCATTTTATGGCCCGATTTTTCCTTTTGTTGAATTATGGTATTTGCAATCGCATCCTTTAGCGCCTATCGAGATTTTTAGGTTAGAGAGTTTGTCTCCCAAAATAGGGCCTTTTATTACCATGATTTGAGAAAGCTTCTTGGATATTTCATCAATATCCTCAATTGATGATGCTACTGTATTTTCTCTTGGCTTGTCTCGGAGCCTTTTTAAAGATTCATAGTCGCTATTATTAATTAATTTCTAAGAGTTACTGCCAAAGTGTAAGTCTTTTGGTACCACTATGTATTCACAATTATTTGTGTATGTTTTATCCCTGGCGCTCACATCCACTACAAGTTCTAGGGGTGGAGTTTCAAAACTGATATTATTATTTAAAATATGTGAGTTATTACCATTGGGTGAAGCCACGATAATGGATTTAGAAACCTCTAATGCTTCTATATCTTTTGATACATTTGAATGTTCATCGATTCCTATGTGCCTTTTCTCTTTGGTGCTTGTACCTGATTCACCCCCAGGGTTCAAATTGGCCCAATGTGGTTTCTGTTAAGCAAGGTTGGTTTTCCTTTGAGTAGGGGACAATTCTTTCTTTGATGCCCATCTTATTTGCAAAGGTAACAGGCATTAAAATCCCTCGTAAATTTTAGGCTACACCTTATTTTGGACCTTGAGAATTCTAAAGAAAGGTCATCTAGTATTTCAATTCTAGGATTGAGGACCAACAAAACCCTAGCATATGGAATTATAATAGTATGCTCTATTTCTTCAATTTTTATCACTTTCCCTAGGTGTGAGGCCACTTGTGGAAAAAAAAACCATATTTTGGGAGGGTAATTCTTTATCATCATCCACCTAGGGTTCGATAGAGCTGGGATTTCTTTAGGTACGTGGCTTGGGGATCAAGAAACCACCCTAAAATTGGTTTTCCCAATAGCCCATAAACCCTTTCTGTAACACTTATTTTTTAATTTTGATGTCCTTAAATAAAATCAAGAATTTTGTAGAAGCCTAAAAAAGGAAATTTTGATACCCAATTTTAATTCCTAGATATTTTTAATCCATGAATCAATAAATTTTCTTGCAGATAACTTATTAATATCTAGAGTGGTGAAAAAAATATAATATTAGAAAGTCAATTCTACTCTTTTTTTATTTCAACTTCCATATCAAAATTACTAGAGAGGGTCAAATTTTGAGGGGCCAAATGCAACTTACATGATCTTTCAGACCTAATGGAGTCACATTCTCCACCAACAAAATGATGAGAAAACTACATTAAAGCTAGGGGAGGGGATGTTGACTCACCCACAACCACATCTTTGAAGGATGACATTATGGAAACAAAACTGACTTGCATCTCAACAACGAAGGGAACAAATGAGCAGGAACCATCTAGTGGGGTGCCTGAGTATGGAGGGTCCACACCCACCATCCTTCACCATAAAGGAAATGAATGGCCTTTGCAAATACAAACATAACATTGAAACATACCTAAAACAAGTAGAACAAGAACAAGCACAGGAAAGACTAATGCACAAAACAAAAAAAAAGAAATGAGGAGCACTATCAATGTAAAAGAGAGCACTAACTATGACGTGATCCAAACCCTAATGGTATGTATCCATTATTGCAGAAGTCTCAAAATATTTGTCTGCATCTCATTTCCTAACACAACTTTTTGATTGGAACAAGCCTAATTGCTCAGATTGGTGCCTTAAATTATGGGTAACACAATCACACAATCTTGTAAAAATTAGGACTTCATTACTTTGGGATAGGAAGAGAATTATTTTTAATGAGGATATAAGGAAAAAAATTAGAAATATAGTCCTATTATAATTCTTCTAGCAAAGAGAGAAAATAATTTCATAGACATGCATGAGCAAGTGGAAAAGGTGCATAGTATAAATTATTTCCATAATCAAAGATTATGTGCTCTTTATGGTAGAGTCTCACTACTAGAAAAAGTATTAAATTCTCTAACCTCATTGAATTGTGACTAACTTGACTACAAGTGTCGATTCCTCTTGTTGGAAGCTCGTAGTCCTTCAACAACGTGTCTCTTATGGCTACAAGCTAGTAATAGTTCATTAGTTATAGGTTATTGCTCCCTTGCTTGATGCATGAAAAATTAGTTCTTCTACAAGATACTTATTCATTATAATCAAAACAAATTATCATAACATCACATCACATTTCAGCAATAATTACAGACATGTGCAAGTATCTATCAAATCATCAATAATTAGTTCTAGTGCTTTATAATTAAACATAAATTCTTAGGAATGTTTGGAAATGTTATGAGAATATCATTAGAACACAAGAAATAACCTAATTAAAATAGAAATTCTCTAGCCCATCGCCTAAAAGGCCAACCTATGATAGAGTGTGTAGAATTCAAATTTGGGCCTTGACGCCATTTTTTTTAGGCATACTAGTTTGATCTTTAAGGTGGGTAGCATATAAAACTAGGAAAATATTTTAGTGGTAATCATTCATGTTATGTCATTTTATCTTCTGGGCACTATGCATTCAAGCGATCTTTTGTGGATGAAAACACATAAGAGATTGTGATCAATAAACGAAAACCCATTGGTTGCTAGAATTAGAGAATGAAAATCCTTGGTTATTTGAGATCATTCTCACTCAAGGAGTGCATTGGAGCTTCAAGGATTTGCAAGGAAGTTTAGTGAGTCAATGTGAGAATTGTTGATTAATATTGTGTGTTGTTGTGTAATGATTGTCATAACAATCCCTTTGTTGTAGAGATCAAATTATAATCAATATAAGTTACTATTGGAGTTTGAATCATTTGTGTGATTTTATTTTTGTTGTTTGAGTATAAGTAATTACTATTGTTTGGATATAGTTTGGTGAATATTGTGTTTATGTTATTTGGTGAATATTGTTATTTGTGTTCCAAACTGATTTTTTTGCTATTTTTTTGGGAAGGGACATTATAGGGGTACTAGAGCCAAAATATTTCCAACCTGTGAATCAATAGAGAAAGATGAATATATCTGAAGAAACCATGCTAGAATTGTTAAAACAATTGTTTGAATGTCAAAATACTATAGTTTCGTATCAAAAGGAATGGACTACACTCATGAATCATCCAAATATGATGGGAATGCTTCTAAGAAAGGAATAAAAACCAAATTCAAAGGAGATGGCTAGAGTAGTAACCAAGAAGCAAGATAAAAACCCATACACCCATAACAAGAGGATCAAAGTGTGAGATATCATGCTAAATATGTTGTCTTGGTTCCTGCAATCCATTATGACATGTCTTTTGAGGAGTATTATGATGTGAAAATAATAAATGGGTGAATGAGGAGAAGGGGCAAGGAGAAGTAGCCAAAATAATCATTCTTGAAAGAGGGATAACCCAAGATGATCAAACCTAAAGTAGTGAAGAGTACACTAGAGCCATAATCAAAATAGGAGGTCAAGAAAGAAGTTGTGATAGTACAGTAGGAAGGAAAATTAGAGTCACAAAATGTTATAGAGGAAGAACAAGAGGATACCTCGATGAAAAAAGGTAGTAATGTCCAAGGTTAACACAACATCGTCCCTAAAAAAGAGTCAGTATTATGTGTTGAAGATGTGTCAATAGTTGCAAGCGATGCTTGATAAGAGCCATTTGTGACCCGTTTTATCCCATATTTTAACCTTTTCATTTGCCTTAATATCCATTTATATATATTCCATTTCCATACCATATTATATCATTTTACCACTCTTTTGTTGCATATGATTAAATTCAATAAGAATATTTAATATAGTTTTTAGATAAAATAAGAAAAAATAATTAGATTGTATTTACTAATAATAATTATCATTTTATAAAATAGCTTCTATAGCACATTGGAGTTATATGGAAAGGAATAATTTGTGGGACAAAAAAAATATTTTGTGTTTTAAGTTAATATTGTTGCAACTAATAATGTTGTGATACTGTATTGGTGGTGAAAAATGGAGGTGGGAAAAAAAATCTATTTTAAGTTGTTTTGTTATTATGTAAATTTTTTATCTCCCATAAAAAATGGTGTGAAAATAAGAGTGCATAAAAAATAGGGAATGCAAAAATATAATAGGCATAAGCATAGGGAATAATTTATAATTTGTTGCATGCCTATTCATTATATGGAGCAACATAATGGGTGTGAGGAAGGAGGGAGTAACACAACAACATGAGGAAGGCAAGAATAACATGAGAGCAAGCAAGCAGTATGGATTTTGAAGGTTAATGTAGCAGCAATATATTAGCTATGGATTAGCATGCTAAAAAATACTACAACATGAGATATGTAATTGCGTGAAAAATTATGTGAGAATAGCATAGAAAGTAAATACTTTAATATGTGTTTTTTTTTAATAAATTATGTTGTTTATGATCTAAAGTTGTAGAATATCTCAGCCACCACGTGGAAGAAGAGGAGGCCCCCTCTTATGAAATGCGGTTATGTTATTTTATTCTTTTATGTGTGTTCTATTTTAAATAGTGTGGTTTATTGTATTTATTAAAATGTGTGAGCAACAAGGATAAGAGTAGTTTTTTGATTGTTGATAATTGATTTCCTTTCATTTACACATTTTCATTTTAGTTTTAAATACTTAATTTTATAGAAATATAGTTGTAGAAATTTGCACAGTTCTTGTAGCATATTGTTACATCAATTTTTATTGCAAAGTTTATGTAGCAATTTCAATTAATGTTTTTAGTTGTATTTCATCCATACTCACCTCATTACCTACAACCCTTACACATATAGCCACAACATCTTTCACAAGTTTACGCCTTCGGATTGACACTTAGACCAAACTGAATTTTATTATTAATATTAAATCTTTATCATTATCTACCTTCTATTTTGGCCTATCATTTTCGCATCATTATCAAGGAAGGTGTTAAATTCATGTTAACTCGGTGAGATGAGTTAGGACCAATGTGTTAGGAATAAAGCTTGCACAACTGTCGACCTTGCCTAATAATCCTAATTTGTGTTGTTCTAAGTCATATAGATGCATGATTGGAATTTGTAGGTAAATATTAGAAGGTAAAACTATGTATATATCAACACCACTTGTTGTGAGTTAATTGATAGGAAAGAAGTAAATTTGAAGAAACAACACCAAAACATAAAAATGTTGCATTTTCAAGGTAGTTCAAGCATATCAATTTTCAAAGAAAAATGTTTCAAAAATGAAGAATCTAATGGTCATAGAAGAAGGAAAATGTGGGACCCCACAAGAGGCGCCGCAACCCCCAGACCCCCACTTTCGAATTTAAAAACCAAAGAGGAAATTGGTGGGGAAATCATGCTAGCACAAAGTGATGTTTTTATGTTTCATCTACCTAATGAATGAAACTTAGATGATCTTGATATTCCATTACCATTATCACAAACATATACAAATATTATTCCCATAACTGAGCAAGAACAAATAATTCAAGAATTCTTAGAGGGACAATGGATTTTTGAAAATGAACTAATAAATGAAGAATTGGCCATGTGTTGTTTTTATTGTTGTAGGGAGGAAGATAAATGTGCATGCCAATTTGTTCAAGAAAATGAAGAAGACATGTTGAAGGAGATACAAGCTATAAGTAAGCCTCAACAAAGTAAAGGTGGAAGTGAGAAATTCTTCTTTGTAACTCAAGGACAACTACACACATCAAATCGGTCAGATCAAGGTATGCTTAATGATTTTAAAATGTCTTATAATTCTAATGAATTAGAAAGGAAATATGTTTCTTCACAAAATGCTTCTCCACCTAACATTTATGGTGAATAGGAACATTATCCATCTTACCAAAAATGGAAAATTGAATGCTCACAGCAACCACAATACCCATCACATGTATTACCATCTCTACCATATCCATCCTATCCATTACCATATACTCTATATCCAAAAAAAAATTACCATTTTCATTATCCCGTTCATATCCTCAACCATCCACTTCAACATATCCACCAAGGGAATCTAAAGGCCTAATAAATTATTACCAAATAAGGTGGTTCTTGAACTGCATATAATAATGAGATCTCAATGATCCCTTTGCATTCTATTAATGTGCATGGAATTGGTGAGCCATGATTAAATTTTATAAATACAATCGAGGGATGTGATTTTGGTATAATTGAATTTGAAGAACAATATGATCAATTAAAAGATACTCAATTTAATTCTTCTTATCTACTTATAAATCACAACCTTTAGAGAGAATTCACACACATAAAGAAACACCTCAATCAGAGTCCACTTTTATCATTCCACTCACAAATGTGTGTGTCAACATTTATCATGCCATAAGAAGTGTTTAATTGTACACATTAATGATTCAAGTATTACATAAGGTGAAGAATGAAAACCTACAAGGTCTATCACCTATACATGTTTTTATAGTCAAACATCTAGATTTTGGGAGGCCTGTGGTAAAATGTGTATTTCTCACACACTTATTGATTTAGGTCCACCAATAATTGATTTTATGATTAAGCGCAACTAGATGGGTTTGAATGCATTAATGACCATACTAAACATGCTACAAAGGATGATTTTTCATTGAACAAGGATCAAGGTATTTTTAAATATGTCACTTCCTTTCTTGATTCTTTGGATTATCCTAATACCCTCATGATTTTACAGTATGAAATTAAGTTGGGGGGAAATCCATTGAATTTTGAAAATCTTTGGTTGATTGTTGATAAAGCCTTTATTGATTATTTCTTTGGTGCTTTTAATACAACCACGTGTGTGATATTTGGAAAAAATCAAGGCATGCATTCTTGTGTTAATTAGAATTGATTTTATGTTGTGTCTACACAAGCATTCATTGTAATAGTATTTATTCATCCATTTTTTATCAAGTATTTATTTTAATAACTCTACCCTCCAATTTCTAATAAATAAATCGATCATAATGGTGAAGTTACTAAATGCATGATATTGCATTGATATACTTGATATGCTTGGTCATGATAATATGGTTACAGGTTTCTTATCTTGGTGACCCAACACTTTTGCACTAGTACCAATTGATGATGCTTCTCTACACGAGAATCCAAAGACACGTTTTATTGGCCTTGCTCGCTATATGGTGAACATCAAGTTTTCTTTATGTTTCTCTCTTGGAGATCACATGAGGATTATTGGAAAAAATGTGAACAACATTCATGGGTAGAACTTCTCTTTATGTTTCTTTCAACCAAGTGATTAGGCATATATTTCAAAAATCTATAGGAAAATTTCAGAAATAATGGAATGAGCTCAATGAGATCAAGATTTCTTGTAATAGTGGTGCTCTAAAATATGCATAATCAATCTTGGTGAAGGCATATTCCTTTGTGTTGGTCATCATTTCAAGTTCTACATGCAACCCATTTCAACAGAGACTTTTTGTGGGGTTATAAAAGGAACTCGGGTTTTGGATGGTGTCACTTCAACTTCCATATGAGAGTTTTATTTTCTTTGGTCATTATATCCAATTTCTCCAAGGAAAAATAATTTAAAAAATGACAAAAGAAAAAAATGAAAAAAAAAAATTCTAACGAAAAACATCAAGCGTTGTTAGACTACAATTTGAAAACCAATTTCTAGTAGATTGTAGTTGAATAAAAATTATTAGTAGTGAATTATTTTTCACAACACCACTAAGAAATAAGTAATTAAAAACTGAAGCAAGAGCATCGACACCTTCAATTTAGGTTTTCTTTTCTAAATTTTTGTTTGGTGCTTGGTTTTGGCTTGGTTTGGAAGTGTGGGAGTATGTTGATTTGTTTTGCTTGACAATTCCATTCACCTCAGTGCTGATTATTTGAAGGAACATTTAAATATGTCAAAAATTTAACTACTTACATTCACATACCCAAGTGACAAAAGTAAAATGAGATATACAAATAAATCAAAAGCCTTGACATAGTGAGCACCCCACATAGCTGGAGAAAAAGATAGTTTTTTTGAATTCAGTTTTTAGATTGGCAGTTGAGAAAAAAAAGAGAGTGTGGGAAGTGAAGGACATGTTCATGGCATGAAAGAGAGCAGATTGAGGGGTGTGTGGGAAAAAGAAAAGACAGCTAAATATTTAGTTAGCAAAAATATTATAACATGGGGAAAAAGGTGGCTATTTTTGGGTGGATTTTGGGGGATGGAACAATAGAGATTGGTGAAAAAAGTTAGTTGTTGTTCTGGGCATGAGAAAAGGAAGCTAAAGGTAGGGATAGTGTGTGGATTTTTATACAACTACAAGGGCGCCATGTTTTCTACAACAAATTCAACCTCCAACTGAAATTTTATCCCTTCATTACATTATTCATTTGCTATATATTTATGTCTTTTGTTGATATATGGTTAGTGTGTTGTGCAACTGTGTGAGGAGAGTTGGGAAAATTTTATTGTTTTCTAGCTAACTTAGGAAGTTGATTGTTAAATTTTCTTATTGTTCTTTCTCATACTTCCAAGTCCAACATGGTGTTGGCAAATATAGTTGCAATCTATAGTTCACTTGGATAAGTATTTAAAATTTACAAGCTCTTGCACAAGGCAGAGTGTTGTCTTTGTTCTTGATAGATTAATTTCAAGAAATTTTTTGTTGGTAATTAATTCCTGTCATCAATTTTTTTTATTAGAGCAAAACGTGATTGGGTTGGATAAATTTGGGCAAGATGTCATTGAGAAGGATGCCAAGATGAGCTGCTAGAGGAGGTTCTAAAAGAGGCATTTATAAAGGGATTCCTGAATTGTTGTAGAATCTCACAATAAGAATGGATGTCATGGAGCAAGCATAGAGGAGAGGATTACCTACATGAGATATAAGCAACAATGAAGAAGAGAAGCAACCAGCTAGAGAAGAGATGGTTCATGGAGAAGAAGAAGAACCTAATGGGGTTGAAGATTATTGAGAGAAATCATGGGGGTTGGAGCCAAGCCCAAGATAGAGGTTCCCACTTACTCAAGAAGCCTCAATGGAGAGGAACTCATTGATTGGATCAATGACCTTGACAAGTATTTTGAATGCGAAGAAGTGGTAGAGGATAAATGAGTCAAGTTTGCATGCACGAGACTCAAAGGCCACACTGCTATGTGGTGTGATTATGTTCAGTTAGAAAGAAGAAAGAAGAAAAAGGAAAGGTAACTTCTTGGGATAGAATGGTTTCCAAGGTGAAAGCTAGGTTCCTTCCTAAAGACTACCAGACTAACCTATTTAAAATTTTACAAAATCTTAAGTAGAAAGAGATGAGTGTGAAAGAATATAAGAGGAGTTCTACAAGCTTGTGATTCACTCGGGGCATACTGAAGAGGATATGGAGAAGGTAGATAGGTACCTCAATGGATTGAGATATAATTTACAGATGAATTGAGTCTTTTTTCACCTAGGATTCTTGAGGAAGCATATCAATTTGCCATCATAGCATAGGAGAATCTTATGAGAAAGAAAAATAAACAAGGAAGAGGGAAACACTCTAATAGAGGACAACAACACCGTCAAGGTGAAGAAGGAGGAACTTCTAGTGGTCAAGCTAATCTAGAGAGGAGGTTTTCAAAACAGAGGGAGACCATTTGGTAGAGGATGTTACCAAGGAAGAGATAGAGGCTTTCCAGGAAAGTGCTTTAAGTGTAACAAGTTTGCACACAAAATTTGGGAGTGTTCTGAGTTTATACAAGAAGGCCACACTAGGCTTGATAAGAGTAATCAGATTGTGCAATAATATCAAGAGAGTGTGGGGTCGCCTTCTCATAACTTAGAAGAACCTAATACAGGAAAGTCTCTGTTGTTCAAGAGAATATTATTGAAGCCACCAAAGGAGAGTCAAAAACCTATGCAAGGAAGATCCTTATTCAAGATGAATTGCAAAGCTAAAGGTAAGTATTGCAAACTTATTATTGACATCGGTAGTACAAATAATCTTGTGTCAAAATAGAATGGTGAACAATATAGGTCTTATTAGAATAAAACATCCCAATCCTTGTCAATTTTCTTGGCTACAAAAGGGGCATCAGCTATTGGTAGACGTGCAGGCCTCAATAGAGTTTTAGATAGGTAATTATAAGGACACTATTATGTGTAACATTATGCCTATGGATGTGTGCCATGTTCTTCTTGGTAGGCCTTGGAAATTTCATAGGAGAGTCAGATATGATGGAAGAAACAATACCTATACTTTTCAAAAGGATGGTCAAAAACATACATTGTTACTTTTGAGAAGAGGGGGGATAATAAGAGAAAAAGTAGTAGTAAGGTTATGTTGGTGAGTGGCAAAGAATTTATGCATGATATAGAGAAGGAAGAAGTGGGATATGTATTGGTACTTAAGCCTAAGGATACTCTTACCTCTGCAAAGCTAGATGACTTACCAAATGAGATACATGACATATTGAAAGAGCGTATGGAAATTGTGATAGCTGAATTACCAAATAATTTGCATCCAATGAGGATTATTAGTCACCATATAGATTTAGTTCCAAGGGATAGCCTACCAAACAAGGTTGCATAAAGATTGACTCCCAAGGAGAATGAGGAGATTGGAAAGTAGGTTGAAGAGTTGTTGGAAAAAGGATTGATAAGGGAGTCTTAGCCTGTGTGTTGTACCAATAGTCCTAGTGCCCAAGAAAAAAGGTGATTGGAGAATGTGTATGGACTCTAGAGGAATATATAAGATAACCATTCGATACATGTTTCCTATTCCAAGGATGAATGATTTAATGGATAATTTGAGTGGTTCTATGTATTTTTCAAAGATAGAATTGAAGAGTGGTTGCCATCAAATAAGGATCAGACTTGGGGATGAATGGAAGATGGAATTTAAGACTAATGATGGTCTTTATGAATGGCTAGTTATGCCTCTTGTGCTTACAAATGCACCTAGTAATTTTATGAGACTTATGAATGAAGTTTTGAAACCAATCTTGGAGAATTTTGTAATAGCTTGTTTGGATGATATATTTGATTTTAGCAGGTCTAAGGAAGAAAACCTATAGCATTTAAGGCTAGTTATGATACGGTTGCATGAGGAGAAGTTTTTGATCAACCTCAAGAAGTGCACCTTTATGGAGACTGGATTAGTTTACTTGGGTTTTGTGGTATCTACAAAGGGACTGAAGATGGATAAGGAGAAGGTTAAGGCCATTATTGATTGGCCAACACCTAGGAGTGCTTATGAGGTAAAAAAAATTCATGGAATTGCTAAATTTAATAGAAACTTTATCAAAAAAAATAGTAGCATAATTGCTCCTATACTTGACACTATAAAAGGACATAAAAAGAAATTTGAATGGACTCAAGAGGCCGAGAAATGTTTGATTTTTGAAAAATAAAGTGATTGAACAACCTATACTTGTGTTGCCCAATTTTAACAAAGTCTTTCAAGTAGAGTGTGATGCTAGTGGCTTAGCAATAGTGGTTGTCTTAAGTCAAGAAGGGAAACCAGTTGCTTATTTCAGTGATAAATTAAATGATGCTAAGAAGAAGTATTCAACTTATGACCTTGAGTTTTATGCATTGGTTTAATCTTTGAATAAGTGGAGGCACTACTTGTTTCCCAAAGAGTTTGTTTTTTACACAAATAACCATGCACTTCAACTTATTAACAACCAACACAAGTTGAATCAAAGGCATGCAAAATGGGTGGAGTGCCTTCAAAGTTTTAAATGTGTTAAAACATAAGAATGGGTAAGCAAAAAATGTTGTTGATGCACTAAGTAAAATAAGTCTATTGTTACAGGAAATTTAGGAAAACAGTGTTGGGTTTGAGAGCTTGAAGGAGTTGTATGAAAATAATGTAGATTTTAGAGATGCATATGAAGCTTGCAGCAGTTCTATCAACAGAGATAGAGAACCATGGACTAAATTTATGTTGAAAGAGGGTTTTTTGTTCAAAGGTAATTAGTTGTACATTCCTAGGGGGTCAATGAGGGAGAATATCTTGAAGGAGAAACATTATGGCAGCCTAGCAGGACAGTTTGGGCAAGACAAAACTTACCTACAAATGAGTACACATTATTATTGGCCACAGATGCAAGAAAATAAAAAGAGGTATGTGGAGAGATGTAGAGTATGCTAGCATGCAAAGGGAAGTAGTAAAAACACTAATTTGTACCAACCACAACCTGTTCCACATAGACCATGGGATTCTGTGAGTATGGATTTTGTTGTAAGATTGTTTAGAACTCAAAAAGGTAATGATTCTATTTTCGTAGTTGTGGATAGATTCTAAAAAATGGTTCATTTCATTCCTTGCAAGAAGACTAGTGATGCAAAAAATATAGCTAATATTTTTTTCAAATAAGTTGTGTGATTACATGGTATACCCAAAAGTACAATATATGATAGAGACACGAAGTTTGTGGGACACTTTTGGAGAAAACTTTGGAAGAAGTTGGGTACCCACCTTAGTTTTAGCTCAACTTACCATCCCCAAACAAATGGTCAAAAATAAGTAGTTAACAAAAGTTTGGGTAACATGTTGAGGTGCCTTGTTGGAAACACACCTAGTAATTGGGATATGGCTTTAGCATAGGCTGAATTTGCATATAATGATTCTCCAAATAAGTGTACAGGTCTGAGCCCATTCTACATTATTTATGGTATGCATCCAAGGGGTGTATTTGAACTCAGAGATCTTGGTAATTTCAAGAGAAGTGCAGATGGTGAGGACTTTTCCAAAGGTATTCATGACCTTCATGAAGAGGTCAAACTATAGATTGAGGGGAAAAACTAGCAGTATAAGCAGTATGTTGATAAGAAGTAAAGGGAAGTGCATTTTTAGGTTGGCAATCTTGTTTTGGTTAATATAAGGAAGGAAATATTTCAAAAAGGTGAATATAACAAATTGAAAATGAAGAAGATTGATCCTTGCAAGATTCTCAAAAAAAATTCTCCAATACCTACAAGATAGCTCTTCCTTCCGATATGGGTATCTCACCCATTTTCAATGTGGTTGATCTTTATCCCTAAAAAAGTGAGGAAATGGATAAAACATTGGACATAAAGTAGATTCCAAGATGGGAACAACTTGTAATCAAACTAGATCCGATCAACATTGAGTGCATCTTGGAGAAGCAGTTGTTGAAGAAGACTCGAGATAAGGAATATTTCCAGTAGGTTAAATAGAAGGATCATCCTTTAGAGGATGCCACTTGGTTAACAACTACTAAAATCTCCAAATATGGTCATAATGTTGATGACCTCATGAGCAACAGTTCACGATTTATTTATTTTTTGGGGGATCCTGATGCAGAAGCATCGACACCTTCAATTTTGGTTTGCTTTTTTAAAAAAAAATTAGTGCTTGGTTTTGGCTTTTAAATTTTGACTTGGTTTGGAAGTGTGGGAGTATGTTGATTTGTTTTTCTTGATAATTTCATTCACCTCAATGTTGATTATTTGAAGGAACATTTAAATATGTCAAAGTTTTAACTACTTACATTCACATGCCTACGTGACAAAAGGAAAATGGGATATATAAATAAATCAAAAAACTTATTGGCCACTAGAGAAAAATATAGTTTTCTTGAATTTAGATTTTGGGTTGGTTGTTGAGAAAAAAAAAAAGAGAACATGGGAAGTGAAGGATGAGTTCTTGGCATGAAAGAGAGCAAATTAAGGGGTGCATGGGAAAAAGAATAGATAATTAAAAATTCATTTAGCAAAAATATCGTAATGTGGGGAAAAAGGTGGTTGCTTTTGGGTGGATTTTGTGGGATGGAACAATAGAGATTGGCGTAGGGAGCTAGTTGTTGTTTTGGGCGTGAGAAAAAGGAAGCTACAGGAAGGGATAGTGTGTGGAGTTTTATACAACTACAAGGGCGCCATGTTTTTTGCAACAAATTTGACCTCTAGATGAAAGTTCATCCCTTCATTGCATTACTCATTTGCTATATATTGTAGTCTTTCGTTGATTTTGAATGTGGTTAGTTTGTTGTGCAACTATTTGAGGAGAGTTGAGGAGATTTTATTATTTTTCATTTAACTTAGGAAGTTGGATGTTAAATTTTCTTGTCATCTCTGCTCAGACCTCCAAATCCAATGTGGTGTTGGTAAATATAGTTTCAATCTATTGTTCACTTGCATAAGTATTTAAAATTTACAAGTTCATGTGCAAGGAAAAATGTTGTCTTTGTCCTTGATAGATTAATTTCAATAAAAAATTTGTTGGTATTTAATTCCTATCATCAAAAACTAGCTTGCCAGCAGTCACTTGTTATCAAAATTGAAAAAAATGTAATTATTTACGTTCTTTTCATGTGCTAATCATTTTTTAGGTACAATCAGTCGCTTCCATGATTTTTTCATATATCTGAGTGTCTCCTAGCACCTCTTGTAGCTCACTTGTGTAGTTGTGCTCTAGATTTTTGTGGTCAACATGACTTTGATCATCTATAGCACGAATTACACATTTGGTTGAGGTGTTACCAAAAGTGAAGAAAGAAGAAGCTACCATCAGTATGGTCCATAGTGCTTCAATAGGATAGAGATCTTTCTTGTGCTTCAATTCCTATTGCAAATTTTGGTTCCTTCTTGGAGATTCACATGCAAGTTGGTAAAATAATCAATTTTATTTTTAATTATTTTATCTTTTAACTTTATTAACATTTCTTATTATATTCATCATATAGAGCAGCATTCACACTAACCCTCTCCTTATTTCCAGAGGACGGTCAACCCTTTAAGTTGGGGGGTAGGTTCATCATTCTTATTACCTATATTTTCACCCATCATTATCTTTAAGTATCCCATCATATGTCCATTATTTTCACCCTTCATAATCATTCATAGTGTCTACACATAGCTCATGAATGTGGAGATAATTTTTCATTATACCTCATATATATAGCATTTGAAGCAAATAATGCTATGGAAAAAATGACAAAAAGAGAAAAAACTTGAAAAATTAGAGGAAAGAAAAAAATGATGAAAAAAAAAAGTTGGAGGAAGGTATGAATATTGAAAATGAAAAGCTGAAAAATAAAACAAATCCTTGAAATCTTGTTATGAAGAGGAGATAATAAAAATCAAGGAGAAATGCAATTAAGCATGAGCTAAAATAGTCAAGGGTGAAGAAGGCACATGTCATAGATCCAAAGGCTACTAGTTCAAATCAAAACCTCTCATAAATAAAGATTGCATGAGGATGTGCAATATGCTAAGTTGGGGAGAATGATGAGAGCCATTTATGATCAATTTTATCCCATATTTTAGCCTTTCATTTTCCTTAATATCCATTTATATATTCCATTTTCATATCATATTATATCATTTTACCACTCTTATGTTGCATATGATTAAATTCAATAAGTAATATTTAATATAATTTTTAGATAAAATAAGAAAAAATAATTAGATTGTATTTACCAATAATAATTGTCATTTTATAAAATAGCTTCTGCAACACATTAGAGTTATATGGCAAGGAATAATTTGTGGGATAAATAAAATTATTTCTTGTTTTAAGCTATTATTGTTGCAACTAATAATGTTGCAATCTTGTATTGGTGGTGAAAAATAGACGTGAGAAAAAAGAATCTATTTTAAGTTGTTTTCTTATTATGTAAATTTGTTATCTGCCATAAAGAATGGCGTGAAAATAAGAGTGCATAAAAATAGGGAATGCGACAATATAATAGGCATAAGAATAGGGAATAGTTTATAATTTGTTGCATTCCTATTCATTATATAGAGCTTGATATAATAGGCATGAGGAAGGAGTGAATAAAACACCAAGCATAAGGAAAGAAAGAATAGTGTGAGAGCAGGCAAGAAGCATGGAGTTTGAATAGCGTAGAAAGTAAATGTTGTAATATGTGTTTGTTTTTTAAATAAATTATGTTTTTTATGATCTAAAGTTGTAGTATAATATGTTACCACCGCATGGAAGAAGATGAGGCCCCCCTCTAATGAAATGTGATGATGTTATTTTTACGCTTTTATGTGTGTTCTATTTTAAATAGCATGGTTTGTTTTATTTATTAAAATGTGTGAGCATTAGTGATTAAAGTAATTTTGTGATTGTTGATAATTGATTCCCTTTCATTTACACATTTTCAGTTTAGTTTTAAATGCTTAATGTTATAGAAATATAGTTGCAAAAATTTGCAGAGTTCTTGTAGCAAACTGTTGCAACAGTTTTTATCACAGAGTTCCTGTAGTAGTTTCAATTAATATTTTTAGCTAGATTTCATCCATATTCTTCTCACTACCTATAGCCCTTGTGCATATAGCCATGACATTTTTCACAAGTTTACGTCCCCGGATTGACACTTAGACCAAACTGAGTTTCATTATTAATATTAATTTTTTATCATTATTTACCCTTAGTTTTGGCTTATCAATGTCCAAAAATATCCACCCAATTTTTAAGTATGGAAGTAATTGCACCATCTAATGATGATTTGTAATAGATGGGAATGATTGGACTATGTGATGATGATTTACAAGATATTAGTTATGTTTTTGATAAGATAAGCAGCATTTACAAGGTGTTGTACCCTTCACACAGAAGCCCAAAGGGCCAAAGGAAAGCCTAGTTCAAACAAAACTTGAACTAGAAGAACAAATGGAGATAGTTGACCGATAGTTGTAGAACAACCTAAAAAAATTAGACAACCCCCAAACCAAGGGGGTCCAAACTGACTCCCCGAACCTGAAGCCAAGAAGAGGCAACAGATTTGGGGAGACCCTTCTTCTTTCGCAGCACAACCAACCAGTAAGGCTCAGAATCAAGAGAAAATGAGCGAGGCAAGGGGAGCGGATCCACAACAGCCATCCCAAGACAGGAGCCACCACGTAGCGAGGGAGATGGCATTGAATCAACGAAGGTAGGAGCAAACAAAGGTCCAGCAGAGTCAGTCAACATAGGATGTGCAGGTTCTGACAGAACAGCGTCAGCAGAAGGCTCAGACAGCACAGAGACAACAAAAGGCTCCACATAAGGGATTGTCGGAAGAGGGTCCTGGGAAGTCACGGGAGGGTCAGCCTCCAAAGAGGAACTAACCGAAGGAACTCACGAAGGAGGAGAATCCACAATGAGATGGTCCGAGAGAGCATCCTTCCACCATGTCGTCGTGCCCTTGCGGCAGGCAAGAGGGCAAGCAGAGGCCAAATGACCCACCGAGAAACAACTCCTACATCGAAAGGGGAGACTCTCATAGTCCAAGAGTTGCTTCCATGGTCTGTCCTCCACCAGCAAGACCACATCACCATGGAGCGGTTTGGAGATTTCCAAATCGACTAACAATCGAGCAACCGTAGTATGCCCAAGCTCCCTAGTTGTAGAGTCCACCATTAAGAAGCGTCCAATGGTGTTGCCAATACCTTCATAACAAGATTCCTCCCAAAACTAGAGAGGGAGATTTGGCAGACAGACCTAGACAGGTCTAATGTTCAACGGCTCTGTAAGGGGATTGAAAGAGCGCGACCAAGGCCTGATGGACAGAGAATGAACACCCCACATCCACCCCCTGTCCAACACAATTTCTTTCAACAGAGGAAGCAAATGTAGCAATAAAAAAAACCCTAGCGCTAGGGTAGAGTTCAATCTCCCCAGAGACCAATGGCTTCCAGGAGCTACACACCCACGTATGGAGATCTGGGAGGGAAGGCCACAGGCCATTAAACCTGCAGACCACACCCTGCGCCAAATAATAAACCTCGTTCTCAACTACATCAGACCCACAAACCACCACAGGAGAATCCTAAGCATAGGGCAAAGGTCGACGAACCTGAGCAAGGGGTCGAGTACCCACCTTAGCAACCTCCAAAAAGGATTTCGCACGGCCAGAAGAACCCCCAGTAAGAGGGAAAACCAACCCAGGAACATAATACGTCGCAGCAGCAGCAGACAGAGCCACCAGAGGAGGGATAGCCTGCACACCACCAAGAGAGGGCGCCACAAGAACCGAAGACAGGGGGCGACCAACAGAAGGGCCCCCACTGGTCACACCCCCGTCAGAAGAAAACATGCCCTAGCCAAGGGTGGTTGTGAAGACTGATTTGGCTTTGATTGACCCCCATGAAGACGAATTACAAGTTGATCATGTAAACCCTAATGATATTGGAAGATGAAGGTCACACCCTTTAGATTGGAGCATAGGGATCATATTCTTCGAGATCAAGGATATTCACATACAATGGTGTGAGGTCTAGGAGATTGTCTTTGATGGAGCTACTCTCATCATCGTCTATAGATTTTCCATTTCTTAACTCTCAAAAAAATAATAGTTAAGTTGGATCATGAGAAAACATGAGGTATGTGGAGACTTATGTTAGAAGACAAACATGTTGTTGCATCCTCTTGATGTGATCTCACAAGTTGATTGGAGGCTTGATGGAGATCTGAAAAATGATAGAGATTCACCCAAAATACCCCCACAAAATTTCCAACCCCTTTTACCTTTCGACATTTTCTAATATGAGGGAAGGAAACTCCATGATACACACTGGATAAATAGAGATTGATCAAGAAAAAATCAAACTCCTTTGCTCCAAGATCAATGAGATTATTGATGGGTTAGATTTTAGTCATGTAAAGGAGACTTTTCTTTCACACATGATAGATCCAAGAGAGGTCAACATGGGCATTGAAGGACAATGGATGCATTCACCAAGCTTTCACTTCACTACACCTCAAGACCAAATTGAGATAGTCACCTTGAGAAGTTTGATACTAGATGACGGTAAGAAAAATGGGTGTCATTTTGATGTTAAATATTTTGCGACTAAGCTTGGTATGGTGTTGTGGGTTTTGATCTACAAGCAAATTGGAGGATTCATGAAGAATGAGACACCCCAAATTTTGAACATCACAAAAGCAAAGTGATTGGTTGCTATTTTGGGTAAACACGTGACATTCAAAGACTTTACTTGAAGCAATACAAAGGTCGCTTCTTGTTGCTTTTCTTGGGAAGGGTTATCATCTTATTTATCCTGTTTGGATATTTTCATAACCTTCATTCACTCTGCTCCTTTTTTCCATTTGTGCCTAAATATTGCTCTACTAAAGAAAATGGGTAGGGATAGGGTTAAGATTGAGTCGAGTTCTTGTGAGGAATTATGTAGAGATGCCCTAGTGTGGCATATTTGTGTTGAGGGTTGTCTAGCCCCTCTCATGGGAAGTTTTAATGGCCACAATATAAACCTATCAATCCAATTTACAAATGGTTGGTGTAATCGCCAGGTTAAGTTAGGAGGTATCTCCTTTGAAGTCAACGAGGAGGTTATTACTAAGGTGATCGGGCCCTCTTGCAATGGGAAAAAGTTGAAGAAGCACACTAAGGTCTAGGATGCAGATAGCATGCAACGATTCTTCAAGGAAAATTAGCAACCCATCAAGCTACATGTGGGCTACGACAAAAGCAAATTTTTGATGCCATGGGACAAGGTTTGTCTCATTTTTATGAAATATGTTACTTTTGAGGGTAGATATAAGTGTTTCTACTACTACCACATGCCCCTTCTAAACCACTTCATACACCACCTTCTCATAAACTTTCTTGTTTTCCTCCTTTCGTCCTTGGAACTCTCGATGAAGGAGGTTGTTGAACTCACCACTAGAAATCCTGAAAAACCTCCCATCCCTCTAGACCAAGGGCTAATCCTGAAGTTGTATCACTCTCACCTTGTGTTGTGTCCCTCAAAGCCCATTCGTACAACCCTTGTCAATAAGGAGCCTAATTTAAATCCGCCTATTGAAACCCCCCAAAAACTCTCCATTGTTGTTAAGTCTAGGTCCAAGCACAAACTCAATCTTCCTGCTAGCCAACTTACCCCCAACCCGACCCCAAATAGCCAGGTAAAAAAAAAAAACCTTGTGCAGATTTAGAGAAATGTCGTGGTCAGGTTGTGTGAGTTAAAAAACATCCCTATCAAAAAGGCTAGTAAACATGTGAAGAATTTGTTTATCTCCTTTATGTTGAAGAACCTAATTTGAAGGATGAGGAAGTGGATGCTAATACCAATGTCATTGGTTATGAGGATTCCAAAACTGCCATCGAACCTAAAGCTGGAGTGGAACTAGCTAGTGTAAGGAGATTTAATAGGTGGGTTGGTAAACAAAAGCCTAGGTCTTAATTAATAAAATCTCGAGCAACTCTGAACATGATAACAATTAGGAGGACAACAATGAAATGACTGTGGCGGATGGAGATGACAACATTGATGGCCCTAGTCACTTTCTCGAGCTTAACACAATGATTATGGAGGACTCCACCCTAGATTCTTCCACTCATAATTTGGGTAAAGAGGAGGCTAGCAAACCTGGCCATGGTACTGATGATGATTACAAGGTTTTGTTGGCCCATGTCAACACTTTGGAAAGGAAGTTGAATCATCTTAACTGTTTCACTATCAAGGTGATTCATCACTCTACCATTACTCTTGTGTTTGTGTTGCAGGAGATAAAGAATCAAGACCCAAACACTGATCACGGCTCCAATTAGGCAAAAGAAGATGTTTTCAAATTCCTCATGGAGGAAGGGGAAAACATATCTAAGTTGGGGTCTTAGGGTTTTAGTCACTCCCCTTGGTGGTGTTTTGGTTTTTGTTGTTAGTTTGTTGTTTCTGTTGTTTTTGTTGTTCGTTTTTTGTTAGTCATGTACTGTTGAACTTCTACCCATGTGACATTTTGTGTTAAGGGTACAACACCCTGTAAATGGTGCTTATTTTTATCAAAAACAAGTTATGTGTTACAATATACACCTATGTCCAAATTATAATTACTCTTGACTTTGAAAATCAATTGAAAAAAAATGCAACAAAAAATTATGAAAAAATATCCATGCACTAAATATTGATATTACAAATCTATACTTTAAAATTATAATTTTATCTTTTTTATAAAAAAAATTGTGTTGCGACACAAACACCACTTTGCAAAAATGTTGTTTACTATAAAGAACAAGTTTATACACACACACACACACACACAAATCCTTACAAATCATTAGTTCACATCATCTCCAAATTATTAATGGTTTAGTTGATATAGGTTTCATAAAATAAAAATTTGGTAAAAATTGTTGATTTCAATGTCCTACTTTAGCCAAAAAGTGGGAATCAATATTGTGGGTTGACTTGAAACCGATTTAGCAAAGCTTGGAGTGTAGGAGGCCCTACCCACCTTAGTAATTGGTCCTCAATTGCCCAACTTGAATATAGGTTTTGTGGTATTTTTCATAAGTTTGACACCCTTGACACCTAAGAGACTCCATCCTTGGGGATTTGGAACCTGCAACTCAAATCACCAACTACCCTTTCTTGAAGGGTAGTTCTACCACTTTCTTTGTGAACCCATGCTCACAATTTTTTTTATCTAGTGTGTATGTTGTAGGATCTTCTAGGTCCACAAGCAATCCTATGTACCAAAAGCATTAACAGGTTGCATTTTTTTTATTTTTGGTGTGTTACTTGGTAGCTTTGTGTAGAGGAGGGGGACCGACTGCTTAGGACCCCAAGTCACGGGAGGGTCTAGAACAATCAATTGCCTTGATCTACCTCACACTAAGGATTGTTTAAGGTAAGCTTAATGTTTGAGAGGGTGAAAAGGAAAGACAATTGATCTGTCACTATCACTTTATCAACCTAAGATCTCAGTTTAAGAAGCTAGGTGAGAAATTCTCAAGTCTAGACTATAACCTAGGAAACTCTCTGCCAAAGGACTCCAACATAGAAGACGGATGACAACATGACATGCTAGCCTCCAATTGGGCACTGGCGTCCGTACAGATAAGACGTATGAAGTACAGTCAAAACTTAACGAGGAATTCACTAACTACTTGATAAGTACAATTTTATGCAATGACGAAAAACATAAAGGAGCTAAACTACTAAGATAACAAGAAGAATTATTTAACTAAAGGGTAGATTGATTAAATATGAAATAATGATCAAGGGTGATAGAAATGCAACTCACAGTTGATCCAACCTCCCACAAGCTCCACACAAACAAAGTACCTACACACAGCAAAACAAGGAAAATGTTGGGGCTATTTCGGGGCTTGCCGTAGTCAAACCCCTGTTTCGGTGTTCCCACCTCCACAGACAGTCAAAATAGCCACAATAGAGAAAATGCGATAAAGAAATATTGGAATGGAAGAATGCCAAGCAATGCTAACAAAAATATGCTATGTAAATCAAATAACGATGCTAAGTAAAATGGATATCACCTCCCCAACAAGATGCCCTCAAGCGCCTGAAGGGAGATGCGAGCTCTCAAGCTTGTAGATGCTAACATTGCCGCAACAACACGAGGAGTGAAACCAACAAAGTGTCAACTTGGAGCTTCAACAATGAAGAAGAATTTTATGAAATGCTCAAGAAAGTGTGTAGAAGATCGAATGAGTGTGTAGAGGATCAATTGCATGAAGAAGATAGTGTTTTGAAGTTGAATAGAAGCTCAAAAGAGTCGTTCGAGGTCGGCCAAGGGCATAGGGGCATTACACTTCATCACCAATGGAAAAGTGTTCTTGGTTGTTTTTTAAGAACCAAACTTAATCTAAACAATTGTCTATGAATTTGCCGTAATTCAATGATCAACAATGATGAGGATTGCCCAACGACTAAGTGAAAGCTTGTTAGGCTTTCCCTCTACACTTCGGGCTCTGCAAGACCCAAGAGGATGATCCCTACAATGTACCTAGTGATACTCTTGTGCCATTTACCACATACCTTGCAAATAACAAATACATTCTCATAAATTGCATATTAGATGAAATCCTTCAAGAATCTAGCTAATTCTCTAACAAATGATCATCTAAAGCAAAGAACAGACTACTTCTCAGGACACTTTACAACAATTTAGGATGATTTAATGATTTTCAATAAGGATTTGTTCTTTGATAGGCAAGGCCAACTCAATGACTTCAAAGTTAACCAAATTTATAAAACAGTGTCTAATCCATGGGTGATAGGTTCATATTTTAAATAAACTGTAATACAAAAATAATTAGACTTAGCATTTACAGATTATTGTGATATTGCATTACAATAAAACAACGCCAAATCTTCCATAACAGAAACAACTTATCAAATCCTCATACTTAATCACACAAACCTATGAATTCATCAAAGCATTTTAGTTAATTATTTGAATTGAAGCAAAGATAAAAATCATACATTCAACCAAAATGAAGACCAATAAAAGGATCCTTGATCGTTTTATTCATAATTCATGTGACAAAGTACAACATGAGAGAATTTGTTCCAAAATTTGCACTTTTCATTCAAATGCCATTATTGTTGTAAAACCATTATGCCTATTACAAACCAGAATTCAAACCGAAGACTCGATACTAATTCTATTCCTTTGTGCTTGATTTACAAATTTCTCTTACATTAAGTTTGAAGCTTCACCAACCAAATACACATGCAATTGGCCTCGAATTCCCTTCTATAAGAACAAGGTAGCAACAAGCTTTGGGCCAAATTACACATACAATCACATTTTACATTTCAATTTCAATTTCAAAACATCCCCAAGCAGTTATATTTGCATTTCCATGAGGGGGGGAACATGTAATACAAAAATCATTTCCATTTGTTGAAGAAGATTTCCCCACCTTCCAAAAGGCATCTTTCATCGTTGTAGTCACTCCAATCGAGAGCAAAGCATATTTACCATGAGCAAAATTGTCTTCCACATGCACACCAAGTCAACAGAAATTGAAACAAGAAAGCAATAAAAAGAGAGAAACACAAAACCCATCCACATCAGCATCTTTGTCACCAATCTTTATGACTGAGAGGAGATAACATTTTGCAATACTTCATCCAAGGCTTAATTTGTAAATTTTTCGAGCCATGTGTTATACTCCTCAGTAGGCGATTGCATGTCCAACAGTTTATGCACCTTTGTATTATGCTAGTTATATCTAACATTAATCAATATCTCGGCCTCCTTCACAAATGTGTCCATTCGTATTTCAATTCCTGTCATATTATCTATCGTAGGATTCAACATGGTGTAGTCGATGAGACTGATTATTTTCTTGAAATGTGAGAGTAGACCTCCCAACTCATCCCTCTAGGTGGCAAAATCTTTCAATTCAACCTCATCACTCGATATCTTTGGCACGCCATGCCCTTCCATGTCTCTAAACATCTTCAATTTGTTTTGCAATTGCATATCCAACTTACCATGAAATGTTGTAATTTCACTTAACAAATCAATTGCTTTCATCAAATCAAGAATATTAGTTGGAGCCTCAGGGTTTTCTTACATATGAGGCATCATTTCTTTGAGTGCTTCTACCCTGGTACTCCACTTGCTCCATTCATTTTGAAATGCACTTTGGACCTACACATATTTCCTGTTGGCCTCATGAATGTTTTTGTCTTCATCCCATACATTATCAAACTTGTGCAATAACTTTGTAACCCTGTGCTTTAAAATGCCATCAACCACCTTGGCAATTTTCTCTTTGGCTTTCTTAGCATTATCTTTTTCTACCTGCACTTCCTGCTTCAAACTCCGAATTCTTAATGATAGGGTATCCCTATCTTGTGCAAACAAATCGAAAGAAGTTGTGGGAGAAGGCAAAGCTTTTTGTGTTGTAACAAGCATCCTATTATGCTCATCCATCAACTTATTGTACTTATCCAACAATTTATCAAGTTTATCATATCGGTCTTGTGTGATCTGGGTTGTATCAACACTTGGCATATCAAGATTCATAGTTAATTGTGCAGCTACAATAGCAATCATCTCAATAGCTCTTTTTATGACATATGATAAACTCTAGGAGGTCCCTTGTGTAAGAACATGTACCCATGCACCATGCCTACACGCAAGCCCTAACCAAGACAATCCCAGTTGTACTATAGACTCCAAGTTAGACACACTTTGTGCACCAACTCCAATGCCCACAACCTACTTACCAAACCATTGTCTTCTTAGAGTAACATAAAAACATATATCTTCTTTTACATTTAATTTATATGTTCAAAAAATAACCCAAAGGGTGGCTTCCAATCATTACAACTATTCATTTCTATTTGCATTCTTCCCCATAAAAAATTGCTCAAATACAATTTGAAAAAACAAAACTTGAATGTAACTTCTTTTCATCCTTTTGTGTTACATCTCTTTTTAGTATTATTAAAGAAAATGCTATTGTATTGTGTAATAAAGTTTATAAAACTTTATTTGTTTAATTCTTTGCGAGGGAAAATGTCCTATATCACTTTCTCCTATAAGATTGTCTATATAGGTGGATGGCTGAACCTATGGTTGACATTGATGTTCTTGGGTTAGCCATGGGACTAGTTAATAAATAAATGCTTCTTGTTCCCTGTTTGGCTATTAAAACAATAATGTGTTGGTATCTAAGAAATTGATAATGTTTAGTTGCAATTTTGATTCTAGGGTTTCTTGTAGTTGCGAGGTTTTCAAAAATGCATAAGTAAATGGGAAGTTGGCTCTTGACTATCGACAACTCGTCTTTATTACTGACTGGTTGTAATCATTATCTTGTTCTCTATAAGTGGACTTTGGGGATACTTGGGGTACATGTTTCAATTGCTGGATAATAACGTGACACTGATTATTCTTGTAGACTATGTTATGTGAAAGTTGGGTTTGAGCCATCATTTGTTTGCGGTTGAGCTGCTCACACTTGCTGAGCTGGACCTTATCTGAATTTGTCATGGTTCTGGTTACTTAAGCACCCAATGGCAAGTCTCACTAGCTGAGTCATGGGCTCTTGTGGTCCAATCCATCCTTGTGTTAAACCAAAATGTTGTGACTTATGAGTACTTGTGAACATCTAGTGTTAATTCATGAAAAAGATGGTACGATTGGCCTTGGGTTGGAGGGCATTGGGGTTATTGGTCCTGGGTTGGGCCCCAGTTGTCCACTATCTCACTCATCTATGTGAAGCACTCTTGACTGTTGGCAAAGAAGAATGGAAAATTGTTTTTAACTCAGCGATACAAGAAATCTTACGTTATTCATAATATAATGAATTTGGTGACTGCCTTATTTGAAATTTCTTCTATTTTTAACTTTTATCTTTTAATTGTCTACCATTAAAAAATGACCTCCCAGGAAAGCCATCCCATTAACACATCACATTGCCCATCCTAGAAACTCAGTGGAACATAGGTCCTATGCCTTTCTCTTAAACATTACAGATCCTCTTAAACTAGTACTCTATTTTCTTGTGTTGTTTCTCATATTCATTTTCTTGGTATGATGAGCTTGATTAATACAGATATAACACAAGATTTGTGCTATCCCGTAATTAGTCTGCATCCTCATTGTCATTAGCTCTGGGATCGCCCATAATCTGTTTGTCTTTCTCAGACCATTCCTCTTAACCATGTAGCTAGCATTGCTTTTGCCTAAAACTAATAATCCAAAACTTACATAGTTCTAACTTGTAACCAAAAGTTCATATTCAGAGCCAATAACAATGCAATGTTCACAAAGAGCCAGCAATGCAGATTTATTATTTGTGGCCCTTTACTTTCCCTGTAGAACTCTCAAACTCTGCTTTGGGTATTCCATTATATACTTTGTTGAAAATATTCAAACTCCCAAATTCTTAGTTCGTTAAATCTATCTTTGGCTTCCAAAATCCCTGTTTACTATTACATATTCTCCTTCATCACAGAGTTACAAACCTTTCTTTTCTGCTCATGAAAAAGTTAACCATCAGGTATGACAAAATTCTCTTTTTTGGCTCCAGGGGTATTCCTCTCCTTTGCCGTGTACAGTCTAAACTTGATGTTAGTTCTCCTGTATGATTAACTAACTTTGTCGTTGTAAGTGGGGCTGTCTGATGACCCCTCACAGCCTCACTCACTCTATCCATGAGTTGTGTCTTTATGATGGAGTTATTGATATCCATGCTTTGTAGGTTTTCATGCCATTTTGGAAATTCTGTACTATCTGCTCGCTTAAAATGAAGATAGAGAACTGTGAAAGCAAAAACTAAAATTAATTTAGTTGATTCTCTAAGGAGTTGCTACATTATTCTCCTTTTTTGGGACTAACTGAAACCTCTAGATCTATTTGCATAAATATTTGTATTTTATGTATCTTAATCAAAGAGAACTAGTCCACTACCATATTGTCTCCGACAAGGCCTACTAGTCAACACTAAGATGCTTTAGTTCAAAAGGAATTGGTTATTACCTTGTTTTGATTTGTGCTTGATAGAATATTGTGCCATACTGGACTAACGATGGCGACTTTTCCAAATCATAGTTAGAAAGCATCTAAACAACCTGGGCCGGTGGCCTAGATTCTAGGTGATACAGAGAGTCTGCTCCTCAGTTTCACATAGAAACATTCAACATTCTACTTAAAACACACAACAGACAGAGAAAAGAGAAACATCCACAGTAAGACTGTGTGCAAGAAAATATACACAGATTATATTTACAGAAAAGAAAAGGACGATACAAGAGTCTCCACTCCAATCTTCTCAATCACCAAACTACTGCTACTAAGACAGAGCGCTCCCTAAATTATAGACTAGACTATTGGTGTAACAACACCACTACCAAACTCCTAAAAATAGCATGCACGTGAACAGCTGTACTCAAATAGTGTAAGCAGTTACAAACAACTGCAACAAGATTAGAGAATGATCAATTATCCCCTCGATTAGAGGAATCGATTTACATCATTCTCCCCTTTTCAAAATTTTGAACCTCCTGGTTCAAAGCTAATTTATTTGAAAACAAACTTCAAGAAAGCTAAAACACTAAGAAACTTAAGAACTTTAACTCTTACCTTTTTCATTTTTTGTGTGATGCAGGATTTGCTTTTACCCTAGGATGCTACTGCATCAAACATCCAAGAAAGAGTTTGGCCTAGATGGTAGAACCATCCTTTTGACCCAAAGAATAAAGCCATGACTTGCCCTTCCACCAGATTAAATACTTCTGCAATTTCTTCACATCTTTTCTTTTGCTGATCCTATCTACTTGCTGGACCATAAGTCATCCTCAACCAATTTGTCTTCTTTCTCTTTTCCTCGCTTCTTGTGGGCTTGGACTCATTTCTGGTGTTTCTGCTGCACCAAAAGCCATCATGGCTCTTCTCATCGCTTGTCCAACCTTCTATTACACCTGCACATAAAGTATTAGAAACAAAAATCAAGTTAAGGAAATCAAGCATTCCCATAGGTGCTTCCTCCTCTGCATTATGCCTTTAGGCATGCTTTTCAATTCTTCTTTTGTAAGGTCTTTGTTTCCTGCCCCTACATGATGTCGTTCACTAGACAACTCTTTTTTACATTGTCCTCCTTTATTAAATTTTTTTCATTGTCCTACTTTGTACCACAAATGAATGTGTCTCTGCTCTGCTCTCACTCTCAATCATCCTCATTTCTTCACCAAGAAAGAGAGGATCCATTTCTTTTCTATTTTCATTAATCATGGGATTCTCTAGATATTCCTCTAGCTGCTTCTAGCTGGTTGTGTTTTCTAAAACCAATAAATCTTCATCACATGTGAGGCTCCCAAAGATCTCCATCTCTATTGTAGCTTCCTCTCTAACGTGGTCTGCTTCCACTGCTACAATATCTTGGGCCTCCTCTTATGATAGGCTGCATTCCTCTTCATTGCAATCTTCCAACTTTTCTCTTTTTGCATTGTAATCTTCAATGCCTTCCCCTTCTTCAGGGTAACACAACTCAACAACTCCATCCAACTCATTTATCTCTTCATCTTGATCCTATTCATTTATCTCTTCTCTCTAGAACTCTTGGAAAATCAATTTTTAAGTTATTCTATCCACTAATATTTCTGCCAACTCTTCAAGGGATTTAATCTTTCCTTGTTCTAATAGTTCTATCCTTTGGCTAATCCTTGACTCAGTGGCTTTCCTCTCTGAATATACCTCTTGCTCATAAGTATTTTTTTTCACCTTTTCACAACTCTTCAATACCTTCGTTGTAGATTTTTTTTTTCCCTTCTTATTATTCCATGTCTTATACTCTTCCAACATGCACCATAAATCTTCCAACTCATATTTTAATTTTTTGCAACTGTTTTTGTTGGTCCTTTGTTAGCCTCTGTCTTTGCCTTAGTCTTATTTTTTCTTCCACCCTGATTATCCTCTTTTTTACATTATAATCTAACTCCATTTTTTGATCCACAGTCATACCACAGCCCAAAATAGAGCTGCAACTCTCTTCTCCTCTTCCCTTCTGAATGGACAATCGATTGACCATATATCAACAATGATATCAAGTTTCCACAATCCATATTGATTATTGCTGAAAAGGTTTCTGGATTCAATTGTGTCAGGTCTTTTTTGCATCAATTATTTTTTCTCAAAAGAAACATTTCAGATCACACTCTGTGATCCATCATCAGGATGATAGCAGAGAGCTTAAGGAGAAAAAATGGGTAGTTTCAGACCAAGAACAGCCTAGAAAGGCAGCGGTGAGGGAAGGGAGAGAGAGGGGCTGGACGAAGACCAAGAAGAATTAACAGAATATAAAAATAAAAACCCAAGGAAAATAAGATTGAAAAATTAACTTAAAATAAGGTGCAAAAAAGATCTGACACAATTGAATCGAGAAACCTTTTCAGCAATAACATATATCAACATTCTATTGCTATTCTTCATCCCTTTGAAGAAATTAATACAAGTAAAGAGAGAACACTGGCAAGTTAATACTCCGTATTTGCATGCATAACCAATAATCACGTACACAACTGTAACTACTTCTTAGCTTAACGAGCTTCACCACATTTTCCCTGTCCACAATATCAATATGTAGCTTCTTCTTGCCTACACAAAAGAAAATTTCCTCTTCTCCTATGCTTTCTCCTGCTTCGTTCTTCTTCAAGAACACTTGAAATTGTAGAGGCTTCACTTTAATGGCTATCATCAGTAAACGCCACTTTCTTTTTGAAGGAGATGTGAAGGCTTAATTTCAAAAATGTTGTGTTTCAGCTGCAACATGCACAATTCTAAATCTATACTAACACAACAGAACATAAATGAAAAAACTTACTACAGATAATACTTAAAAGAAGACCACTCTGAGCTGTAACAAATATACAATGAATATCTCTTATTTTCAAGAACTAGCACCTGTTTACACAAGTCTAACTTCTTTCCGCCCCTAGAGAACCAATGGAACTCTCCTCACTTTCCATAGTGCCTCCACTGCAGATTCTTCATCAGTTGCTTGGTGAAATTCTGCCCTGGGCTCCTGCAGTTCGTTTGACTTACAATATTCAAAATTCTTTCTAACATCTTGGACAACAATAATCTTCTCTGCCAATGGTCTATCTCTGAACCATTATACAATGAACTCCTGTGTTAGATCCAGTTGTGCCATCAATTGAGCCTAGAGGAGTTGGTCGATAATCAAGCTGCCAGGACATCCAAACCACCTTTCAGGTTGCTGTCATTCCATCCACAGCCCAGGCAACATTTGCTGCAGACTTGGAATCATCCCAAGACCTTGGATTGGGGCAGATTACAGCGTGAAACATTCATGCCCAGATCTGCAGACGCCCAGCACAAACAGCGCTAGCCTAACTGCAGACCAGGCGAATGCTACTGGTATTCAAGTCTAATAGGTTATTGGGAGCTGCCATAACCAGATCGCTAATATCAAACCCTAGGATTAGTCCATTGGCACTTATACCACAGGCCAACTTGTTGACAGTATCATGATTGGTCATCTTGTAGGCCACGCCTTGCTGTTATGAATTCATCCCTTCAGGTGTGGTCAGCTTCCTTTGAAAAAATTTCATGAATTATATGATTTGTTTCAACATTAATTTCCAGCTGTTATTCCTATTTAAAATTAAGTTCCCTTCTGAGGCTGTGAGTTACTGGGTGATGTTGTATGTGGAGTTAGTGCTATTCCACTTGAAATCTTAGCTTGAAATTGGTTAACCATTAAAATAATAACCCTAAGGGTTATTACAAGTTGTCCTCATTGAATCGTTTTAGTAGCTCTTTTAATGGGAGACCGGTCAGAAATTCCTTCCTGTTCATCTTCATAAGATTACAACAAAAGGCAGCACAGGCTGGACTCATCCCAAGCCCTACCATGTTTTCACCAATCATTGTGGACCAGACATCAAAGATCCTGACAAGAGCCATTTATCATTCCCTCTATCGCATTGGATTGCATGTGTTCTTCGATAAGACTAAATGGTATGCCGCCAAAGGCAATGACAGGTGGGAACTTCACAATGCTGAAACCCTCCTCTTTCTCCAACTTATGAACTAAGTCATCTCCACTGGGTATGACCAAATATTCGCCCTCCTTGTCTGCAAAATCAGTAGGATTGTTGTTATTAGTAAAAGACTTAATGGGCTCCCAGGCACGCTCTCAAAACATTTATGTCCTTCTCTGTTGACTCGGTAGCCTTAGTGCTTCATTTCCTTAGAAACTCCATAGTGCACTTTCCACACTCAAAAATGGAGTAAAATTTTACCAAGTAGATTCTGGACAAACATGGAATCGTTCAAGTGCATCAGAGGGGAGATAAGCAGCTCCAAAACACTCTGCCAAAGTTTGCAATCCATCACAAGGTTCTTCAATCACTCATATATCTTTTTATTGCTCTGATACCAAACTGATGCAGAAGGTCTGCTCCTCAGTTTCACATAGAAACGTTCAACAGTCTACTCAAAACACAGCAGGCAGAGAGAAAGGAAAAACATCCACAATAAGACGTGTGCAAGAAAATTTAGTCACATTATATTTACAGAAAAAAAGGACGATACAAGAGTCTCAGTTCCAATCTCCTCAATTACCCGACTGCTGCTACTAAACCTGAACACTCCCTAAATTATAGATTAGACTATTGGTGTGACAACACCACTACCCGACTCCTAATCCCCCATTAATTCCTAAAAATTGCATGCGCGTGAACAGCTGTACTCAAAGAGTCTAAGCAGTTACAAACAACCGCAACAAGCTTAGAGAACAATCAATTATCCCCTGGTTTAGAGGAGTCGGTTTACATCACTAGGCCAAAAATCAAATGTCAGTATCAAAGAGCCTATGTCAGAGGGTTAGCCTGCGAAAGCAATTTCATAACTAAATAATGCGAATGTCATTTTCACTGCCCATTATCAACTATATATACCATGCTCTAGGTTCTCTGTCTTTTGCGTTGATCTGTCTTTTCTTTATGTTTAACAGATAATTAGATACAAGATACAGGTCATGGAGTATAACCATAAACTGTAGTTAAAGTCATGTTTCATAAATATGCAAAGACCTATTTTTCGTTACAGAACTCAAAATAGCTTTATACAGAATGAAAAAGCTCAAAATGGCTTTACACGGTCCTGGACGAATACTCACAGAACCACACATGATATAATATTGAAGAGAGAAAGATCATAAGAGCATCTGAACAGTATAGTCATACAGGGGTAGTAGAAAAGAAGAGTGTACACTCTCACAATAAGGATTGGCGAACACTCATCTTTGTGATGTTGCCCACTTCGTAAAAACTTTTCACAAAATCGCTGACCTGCTTTACCTATTTTGCATTTGCTTTAAAAACATAATACTGTAACTTCGCATAACCTCACTTAGGTGTTCTCAAATTGCAGTTCATCAAACCCAACGCTACAACTTTCAAAACAGCTATGGAGATAGCAGATTTTGGCAAATCTGTTTCCTGACCTTTTTGTAAGCTTACCAATATGTAGTTGTTATATAATTCCCAACCTGCTTAACAAATGTCATGTTCTGACATAATTTGCAATTCAAGCAAAATGGTACAATTTCTAAACATAATTTCAGTTGTTATAAGATTTCATGCTACATCTCAAATAAGATGGCTACCAATTACAAACTTAATTCAGAAATCTAACACTGGGTGTGTTTACCTCGCTTGAAGATCCATTACACACAAAAGACCGCAGAAGTCAGCTTTCTTTCAGAACAGCACATTTATTTACAGCTACCATCCTGTCCTCGCAGGAAGAAGTAGGTCCAGTTGAATTGATACCATGCCAAAGTTGTATCGCTTCATCCTTTAAATAAGAGTGTGACACTTCTTGAGCCTGTTAGGCTTTACTTGGGACCTCTGAAACATTAGCCAAAGCCATTTCATAAATTGGATACAATGCCGGACACCTTTTTAGAACATCGCTCAGAAACTTCTTCTCTTGCATGAACATGATACCATGAAGCGACAAGCCCTTACGATGCTTCCGCCCATACATGGACGTCATCGCTCGCCAAACTAGAAACCGAGGTCTAATAACCCTATTCAAATCCGCTGTTAAAAATTGTGGGTACTTTACCACAGAATTGGCAGGAAGCTCCATCGTGTTGACTATGAAGTCCATCATTTCGCTAACCTTCCCCACTTGTAAACCAAGGGTTTTAGGAAAAACTCTAAGCAACTCAAAAGCTTTCTCATCAGAGAGTCCGCACAGTTGAAGATTTTGCACTTTTGCTTTTAGTCTATCCATGCGGTAAGTAACCACAGTGACCAAAACATACTGGTACATTTTGCTTCCTTTGTCGATACCAATATTGTGAAAAAACTCAACCTTATCAGGCGTCAAAGAAGAGTACTGCAGAAGGCTCGGCCGCGAGCTTATTAACTTGGCGACCTCCCATGTGCTTAAACCAAATCCCTCCCAAAAAGCAAGCGAAGGTTTCAGGGTTTTCTCCACGTCATGGGTGAGAACTATTGGGTTTTTTAGCACGACTCTGAGGAACAAATCCTGCGACTCAAATAAGTTTTGCAGAATCGTCATTTTGGGAAGAAGATCTTGCTCCAGTCTGCAAGTCAAGAAACGGGGTCTGTTGGTCAAAAGTTTGGCCAAGTCCTGCCCCTGAATACCCCACTCTTTGAAAAATTGAATCCTGGGTTGCACTAATCTTTCCACACTGGTAGTCAGATGTGTGGGCACGCTTATCATTATTTTGGCAATCTGGTCTTCCTCGAACTCATTTTTTCTCAGCACGTCGACGAATTGCTCAACCAGATCGACGGTTCGGAGCCTTTGCAGCCACGGAGCACGTTTGAACATTAATTTAATGTTGGTGGAAGAGAGATTAAACTTGGTGGTGGCGAAGTCTGCAAAGGGGTTTTGCAGATGGTGACTGATGGAGCTTTCGTTCTCATTTCCGGTCTCTCCAAGCGTAGAAACATTTCTCGTTAGAATGGATGGGGGCTTTTGGAAAAGGGGTTTCACAGACCACCTGCGTCCAGCAAGTAAGCGAGCGTAGAGTCTGTTTATCATGTGTTTTGTTTTGATATTCAGATATTAGCAGAGCAGGTGAGCCTCGAATGTTCGATGAAATGAAGCAAGCTTTATGTTTCCTTGCGTTCTCTTCTATTTCTAGGGGTTCAAATGAAGGTTAGGGTTTTGCGTTCGTTAATGCAATGAAAATAATGATACCTAGAAGGTAAGGGATTTGATGGCCCCCCTATCTCCAATATAAAGTCCACATTTTCATAGTTCACGTAGTCCTTTGGAAAAGTCACTCACATCGATCTCTATTTGTATGCTTCTTTTTATCACCATTATGTCAAAAAGGTTTGGTGTTTTAAAAACCGTGGTCATTAAGGCATTTTCTATATGTGAATAGAATGGATATTATATGAAGGCATCCAAGTTTTTTTTTTGTTTTTTTGGACTTATGGGATCTTTTAACATTCAATTGGAAAACATGGTTGCAACTTAAAGCTTAGTTTAAACTTCCTTTGTCTTGTAAGACCCTAATCCAAAAAATCAAGCAATTAGTTAAACCTAAGTTGTTGCAGCTCCTCTCCACACCATGTCATAACAACTTCCTTAACGATTGGAAATGGCCCAACAATCAAAACCTTTGGAATTTCCCTCTTAGACATCCTATGTATAAATAGCTCCTTCCACCAATCCCATTATCCCACTGACTTAACCTCAAATGGAAACACAAACTTAGTAGATCAAGATGGAACAAGTTAAGCTCCTTAATCTAGAAGCCTGAAGTTGATGCTCAAGCCCAATTGACAACCTAGAAAATTCTCCACATTAAACTCCCCATTGGTGACCAATTCTCCTTCATTTCTCCTCCTCCAGCTTGCCCATTTTGCTCCAAAAAAGAAACTATCAAACATGCTTTTTGGTTTTGTCCCCATGCTCAAAATATCTGGAACTTTCTCTTCTCTAACTTCTCTATGTTTTCTCAAATGTGGTCTTAGAGAACTGCTCTTCTTGGTCTCTCCTCATCTCACAATATTATTAATCAGACCTTCAGACACATCACTCATAAACACATTTGGAGATTCCAATGTTTGGTAGCTCTCTCTCACACCTTTCAACCCTTGCAAGTCGAATTGATGACTATATGTGTGAACCTTTCTCCACAGACCCTCATTCTCCAATCTACCATCTAGGCTAATTATGATCTTAAAAAGATAATGGATGATTTTTAGACATAGCTTAGTTCTTTTGAGGCAAAATTTAAAATGCAAGTCACTCAAGTTGGCAACAAAAATCTTCAAATGGGAGATCCATGTTGTAATATGTGATTGGAAACTTTGTAGAATGTGAAGATGTGTCATTATCGCCTACAATGAAGCATCTCATAACACTTCTCCATGTTGTTCAGTTCATTAACTACGATCAATGCATTTTGGATTGACCCTGTCGGGTCTTGTTGAACTTCCTTCTTGTTGATGTGGGACAGCAATTTATGTTGATGGACAACATTGTTGTTGCTCTATTTTTTTAATGTTCAAATGTTGATTGCACAATATGTTATTGTTTTATATGTTGATGGACAACAGTTTATCTTGTAAACATTGTTATATGTGTTTGTTTCTAGTTTATGCTTATGGGAAATATTGTTGTAGTTTTTTTAAGGTTCTACTATTGACATCATTGTTTGTTGTTTTTGATGTTGTTGGACAACATTTTAACTTGTAATCTGTAACTATTTCTTGTTCTTAATCCAATAAAAAAAGTATATTACCAAATAAGTTAAAAAAAAATTATCAATTATAAATTGAATGATTAGAATTCCAATACAATTCATGTTGCCATCTTCTCTTGACATAAAAAGCATCTCTAAAAATATTTCTAAAATCTTTTGCAAAAAAGTGTCATTGTACTTTCAAATCATATATCACTTTCAAAAACCTCATCTTATCAATTAAAGATCCCAGATACATTTTACTTTAGTCTAGAGTCTATAAAATTGGTTGTTCTTGTGGAACTTTGTACATTGGAAAAATGGGTCATTCCATCAACACTAGAGTTAAGGAGCATGGTGCTAACATCAAATATAAACATATCACAAATTTATACTCTTATAGAAGATTCATCGAATATCGAACACCATAATTATTTGGAGTCTATGCAACTCTTAGTCAAGGAAAACAACATTTTCAAAAGGAAACTCAAAGAAGCTATTCTAGAACCACCCTTCAAATCTCAATTGAGAAAAGGGGTGGGACTTAAGTATTGTGTGACATCTTCTACTTAATTCTTTGTAAACCAATCCTTCTTCCTCGTATTGTTACAGCCCCCTTGTTTTCCTTTCGTCTCATCCTACTTGTATTCCTCCTACTTTTCCTTTTCACACTCTTATACTCCTTGATTCCCCTTACCTACCTAGCCCTAACTTATGATCAACTTTCTCATCTCCTCCTTTGTTGTTTCTTGTATAGCTTTCACCTTTTTCTTCTATTAACCTAGCTTGTACATTTATCTCTATTTATTTCATCTAGAATATTCATTTCTCCTTTTATTTTCACTTATTCTTTCCCTCATCATTATCACTTTTTTGGTTTTTATATTTTTAGCTCTTTTTTTAATTTTCCACTAACATGTTATTTTCTCACTAATTCCTTTCTCATGTGTATCGTTGTATTATTTGGTCTAGTTTCTCTATCATTATCTTAACTCTATTTTGTGGCCTAATAATCTAACTATATACCTTCTTATTTCATTTTTTCTCCATTTGTTAATTTGATTCCTTTTATATCAATCTCGGTGATTAAGATAACCCTTGTTAGAACAATATCAAGGAATTTTGGTATAATCTTAGTTTTCTTAATCACATTAAATTTATTTATTTTTATCAATGAAATATAGTCTTGGGGGACCACTCCTTTTATATTTATTTAAAAAAAAGAAACTACATGTGGTTTGAGTATATTCATCCACATGAGTGTGAAAATAGACCAAAAACCAACTAAACTAAAGATCTACCCACTAACTACATCCAAGGGCAATAAGAGGAAAATTGGACTATAAACGTACTAACCCCCATAATTGTTTATCATAACAAGGAATTTGCATAGCAAGAAGAGACACTAAATTTTTACCTCAAAAGTAGACAAACTCATACCAAATCAAAATTTATAATGAGATTCCTAGTCTACCTCACTTGGCACATCAATCCTAAGTACTCGTTTGAGAAAATATATGGCTCTATCTACTCACTTTCAATGCATCTCATTTGCCTTTGCATTACCAACTTGCATGTATAGGGTCCAAGGACCCATAACCACTCTATTAGTTATCATGAGAGGGCATTTTGTGCAAACAAACTAATTCTCAACGTTGCAGTTCAAGCCACCCTAATAATCTCATTAAATATTCATTTCCTATACTTATAACCATTTTATATTGTCACTTATTTAAAATTTAATTAAAAATTATAATAAGATCTTCTTATATGTTTACCTTTATAATTAATTATGCAACATTTGTTAGTGTAATAGTTCATTTACTTTGGGTATCTTTTATCCCAAGTATTATATTATGCTTATCTATTAAGCTCACTTAATTGGGATAGGATAATGAGTTGCACATTCATGAGATTCTATTTTTTCTGTATCCTCGTAGATTTCAAAACTTAGATAAACAATCCCTTTATTTTTTGTTTTCTAACTTATCATCATCTTCATTAGATTTGGAAACTATAAGGTTAAATATTGTAGCTCTTTTATTTCTTCCTTGGTATTGATTCAAAAAACTTCTCTTAGTGAAATCCTAATGCAAATTTATCTTCATGGTAGTGGCACATCTCTCAAAAACTTTGTATATAATTTGCTTAAGTGTTTATAGTTTTTTTTTTCTAATTTCTCTCACATAAAGTGTTTAAGTTAATCATGTATCAAATTCTAACATGGTATCACAACCTTGTTTTTGAGATTTTATGCTCTAGAGAATTGATAGATTTGAAGTTTTCTATTTTCTAAGATTTCCTAAACACCCATATATTCTCTTGCATTTTATAGTGATCTTGAGAATCATAAAGGGTTTATAGAAGTCTAATAAAACTCTATCTTTACATGTGTTTTCCTTGAAATTTAGGTGATTGTAGGCTTTATAGTGATTTTGGTGTCATTTTTTACTATTCCATTACATCTAAAAGGTTCAAGAAAGTTAGTTCTAACTTTCATTTCACCAAATTCGGAGATAAAAAAACTCAACTTGTGAATGGGGGTTTAAAGTTTGGGTCTAGAAAATAGCTTTCAAACAAGGTGATCTAACATGAAAAGGACCTCACAATTGTGTTTAGAAGACCCAAAATCCCCTATTTTGATATACAATTTAATTTTGGTGTAAGGCAAATAAAAGTCTCCACCAAATTCATACAACCCTACACAAGTTGTACTATATGAATAGAAAAATATATATATTTTTTAATGTTTTACTACTACATTTAGGACAAATTGCCAATGGTTAATGGTAAAAATATTAAAAGCTTGCTAACCACCACTAGGTTGCCTGCATAGCTCTGTCCAATAACCACAAGTTAGCGACACAACCCTTCCACTACCAATCTACTACTAGTCAAATGCTCGAGAAACTCAACCCTTCCATTGTCATTTTTCGCTTATCCAAGTGGCACCATCCTCTAGATTCCCAAGCACCACCAAACCTCCTTAATTTGCCTTCCAAGAGTAATTTGTTCACTAGACAACTTTTTCCCTACGAGTCAATTTTTCACAAATAAATTTGTGACATAAAGTTAGTGATGAGCACTTTGTAGTTGTAGACACCTAAATTTATTCATACTCAACCATATTCGACTTTACCCTATCCTAGCCAATTAAATAAATTATTATTATTTATTTAATTAATTAATCCATCCTTCACCTTTATCCTTCACCCTTAATTAAATAAGTTTAATTAAGTCTAACCTTATCTCTCAAATCCTCCAACTAAGTTAATTAATTAATCCCTACTTAATTAATTGATTTAGGCTAATTAATCTTTATTAAAATTTCCTTCAATATTTAAATCCACATGATCCTCAATCCTTTTCCATCTAAGCCTAGTCATTAAATCCATCTACATGGATCAAAATCTAAACTTTCCATCACCTGACAAGTGTCCTTACCTCTCTCATTCTCCCACATGTGTGAGCATACCTACCTACCCTTCTCCTTGTTCACACATGTGTGAACATGCTCCTCAAACAAGTGTAGTTATCCTACATGTTACACATGTTGTAAAGTAGCCACCCTACCTCTCTCACTTGTCTCTTTCACAAGCCACCTTATTCCTTACACATAGTGTGTGAGCACACCTAGCTCTTACACATATATCCCTCTTGTGACACTTTTCACAAGGTTGAGCCTTTAATCCATGCCTTCATCTCCTTCAAATCATCGCAATCTATTGGATATTACATCTTGGCCCTTGATTTTCCTCATTTAAAATCTATAAATTGAAGGCCTCTCATCTCATTTGGTCATCCGCTCTTATGTTATCCATATGATCACCTAATTTCACATTATCATCATGTCATTTTCTTAATCTATCATCCCAATCCCAACATCATGTTGTTGGTCTCATAAACAACCACATTCCACCCATCAACACATCAAGTGGAGCAAGGGTGTACTCTACTTCAACTCAATCAAAGGAGAAAGAAGAGAAACAAGGTAATAGGTTCCATTATTGATTATAATAGTTACATTTCCTTTATTTGTTTTCTTGTATTTAGTAGTCATACTAGTTTTGGTCACATTTTTTTAATATATTTTTTTAATTACAGATTGAACTCATTTGCCACTCACATATTGGATAGGCCAAAACTCTCACCTCGAATATTAATTTTACAAACAAATAAATGTTAGATAGTTGTTGAAGAGATCTACACAACTATACATATATTTTTCCTCTATTTTATAAGTGTTTCATTTGTATTAAAAATTGGTATTGTGGCCCTTTTTTAAGCCATGAAATGTGTAATATGGTAAAAAATTATAAACACACTAAGTATAAAGTGAATTTATGATGTTTTGGGGGTTGATTCTTAAACTAGTGAAAAGGAGGAGGTTATTAAATGTGCCCTTTTAAATTTGTCTTCTCTTTTTTGCACAACAACTATAATAATACTACTACAATCTTCTTGTCTACTCTAAAATGGATCAATTAATAGTTCATGTCCTCACACCATATAACTATTTTGAATGGAAGTCCAAAATTATAGTTTATCTCAAAAAATAAGGGTTGCATAGGATTGCAATGGGACTTGATACAAAACACATATTAACTGCAAAAAAAAAAAAAATGGTTTAATAAGTTGGATGAAGCATATGGTACTTTGTGCATTTTTGTGTCTCCTAACTTACTTTTTATATATTGAATATGCCAATACTCCAAATGAGCTATGGACCACTTTGGAAAACCTCTTTAGTATGTAGGATGAATTTATGGCTTATTAATTGGAGGATGAACTCATAAGGTTAAATCCAAGTGATTTTGACACCATTCAATAGTTCTTCACAAAGCTCAAGACCATCAAATTATAGTTAAAACATGGAATAGAGAAGAAAGACACATCTAATCTTAATTATTCTCTCCAAGAATGGTCTAAATTATTTTGTATTTGTTTCTACATTTCATGCCACAAATTGTGCCTTAGGTTCTACCAACAAAATGTCTTCTCTTGACTATTTTTTTATTGAAATCACTAAGGAGCAAGATAAACTAGTCCATAAGTGTACAACCAAACCCTCAAAGTCACATGCCTTATCTATAAATTAAGTGAAAAAGGAATATAAAGGGATATACAAACATGACAAGAAGAAAAAAAGAACCAAGTGGAGAAGAAGAAAGAAATAAAAAAATTGATGCTTCAAATGTAGCTAATGGTATCTCTTCTTCCAAAGGTGATACTTCTAAATAGAAGAAGATAAAATGTGCCTCCTACAAAAGTCCTAGACATGACGAACACAAGTGTTTAAATAATTTAATAGATCACCTAATTCATCTCCTAGAAAAGAACAATATCAAGGTGCCCAAATCAACCAAAAACGGTTAATTAGAATGGTCTTCTAAAGACAAAAATCAAAGGGGAAAGGAAAGGTCAAGGCCCTAGTAGTAGTTGCTTCATAGCCCAATTCTTGGATCCACAACTTGGGTGCTTCACATCACATGACTTCATCATAGGATGGTTTTACCCCCTTAGGTCCATATTGTATGTCAACCATATTAATGAGGGATGATACTCACATTGAAGTGCATAGGAGAGTGTGTATTATTGTGGGTAAAGGAATATTTCAAGATGTTCTTTGTGTACCATATGTTTTAACTAATCTCTTATTTGTTTAAATTAGATCACCCACATTAGTACTAGAAAAAGAGCTAGTTTCACTCCAAACTCAATGGTAATAAATGAGATGCACATAAGTTAAATAAATTACATGGGAATAGTAAATCATTGATCAAGACTCTTATCACATTTTTTTAATCTCCTTTAGTAACATTGCTCATTCACATAGATGAGGTGATCCAATTGTGGCATCACTAGTTTAACCACTTGAACTACCACTACCTTCAACAATGTAGTAAAAAAAACATGGTCTTGAGATTTCCTTCCATTCAATTTTTTGATGAATTTTTCCAAGAATGCATTCTTGGTAAGAATCCTAGAGAGAAATATGATATGGTAAAAGCATGGAGGGCCAAAAAAAATCTAGAGTTAGTTCATAGTGACTTAACAAGGCTATTTCCACCTCCATATTTCAAGAGGGCTCAATATGTCTTAACTTTTATTGATGGTATTTCTAAATACTCTTGGGTTTACTTTCTGAAATAGAACTTTGAAGTCTTTGAATGCTTTCAAGACTTCAAAGAATTTGTAGAGAAGCAATTAGGGATGACCATCAAAATTATACATACAAAATGAGGGTGAATATGTTAACCATATGTTTGAACAATTTTGTGCCTTTGAGGGTATTGACTTACAATACACAATTACATATAGTCCTTGGAAAATGGTATCACAAGATGCAGTAATAGTCCTTGAAAGAGGGTTAATTTTATGGTCCACTCTAGATCACTAGCAGCTCAATACTAGGTCGAACCAATCAACTGTGTGAGGTATATCTAGAACTAGGTTCCTCATTGAGTTGTAAAGGGGTTAACTCCTTTCCAAGCTTAGACCAATTGGAAGACCATAGTGAAATACTTCTGAGTGTTTGGTTATTTAGCATGGGCCCATATTCTAGTAGAGAAATGCAAGGCCATGGGTCCACAAAGAAAATATTGTGTATTTGTTGGGTATCTAAATGGTGTCAACATTTATAAGTTTCTCCATCCAACCAATAATGAGTTATTTATTAAGAGAAATGTTCATTTTAATGATAACTCTTCAAATTATTCTCCTACCACTTCTCCATCCTTGATTTCTCTGAAGACGTTACAACATGATGCTATTTCTTTAGAGTATTTTATAGTAGGCAACCAAGGCCTGGAGATAGCTCATGCAAGAACCCCTGAGTTACATTGGAAAGCAACCAAGCAGATACTCCACTATGTGCAATACAAGTTCATAATTATGAGATTTAGTATAAAGTGGTTGAGGATATTGACTTGGTGGATACATAGATCTAGATTGGGCAAGCAATTCTTAGGATTGTAAGTCTACTTTAGGATATTTCTTCTCACTTGGTCCAATCCAATTTGTTGGTCGAGCAAGGAGTCCATGATTTCTCTTTCATCTACAAAGGTTGAGTATCATGGAGCAATGAGTGCTACCACTAAGGCCATATGGCTTCATAATATTATGATTAAGTTTAGAATTCTATTTTAAAAGCTTTCAAACATCTTTTATGAACTAAAGTGTAATACAAATCCTAAAAGATCTAGTTCATCACTAATAGATCAAAAAAATTGAGATACACATGCACTACACCTGGGAGCTTATTCATGATAACATCATTGATCTTCAACACTAGTCAATATTAGAGAAGATCAAACATCTTCATCAATCATTTATTTACAAGTTCCTTCATTAGCAAGATTTTCTTGGGGTGTGGTAGGTGTCCTCTTGTTGGGGGCTTCTTAGTCCTTTCTCACTCTCTCTACTTTGGAGGGTGGTTTTTTCTCTCTTTTGGGGGGATTTTTTTAATATGTTCTCCTTTTCCTCACTTATGAGAGACTTTGTGTACATGGCTCATCACACCTTATTGCTAAGACCAATTTTTGTTTCCTTTTAATTATAAATTAAGGAGGTTGTTCGTGTAATATTTCAATTACTTTGGATATGTTTTATCCTAAATATTATATTACACTTGTGAACATGGAACATTAATCAAATCAATTAGGTTAGGAACAACTAAGAAAAAAAGTAATTGACCTAATTAATCCATTTTATAATGAAATTGTTTACAATTATTAATCAAGCTTAGAGAAAACATGAAATATCAAAGCTAATCCAATTAAAAGCCTAATTCAAAAATGCAAACCTCAATCCCATTGAGGGATTAGTGTTGGATCTGATGTGGAGTGCTCAGTCCCAAGCCTAATCCATGTTGAATGATGTAAAGCTTCAAAGGATTGATGAATGGATAGCAATGTTGATTCACAAATAGTAATTGATCTCAAAGGTGAGTATGAAATTTAGTATAGTGTAGTTGCTCAAATGCTTGTGAATGGAAATTAATGTAAAATTAATTCTATTTATAGACTTTTTGAAGGAATCAATGGCTAAGATTAAATTGGCTAATCAAAGGTAGAATTGAAAAAAAAAAGGATTGACATGGATCAAAGATCAAATCAAAGGATGGGATTACTCAATGATATGGATCAATGATATTAATCAAGGGCTCAAATTGATTGAGATCAATGCAATCCCTTGATTTTAGGAGCATGGAGATATTTCCATGTGGGGGGGAATATTTGAATTTAAATTGGAGGAATATTCCATGAGAATATTATTTGAATGATTGGAGAAATTAAAAGAAATTAGTCAATTAAATAATTAAGAAGTTACTTAATTGTGCAAGTGGAGGGAATTTAGGACTTCAATTAAACAATTATAAATCATTTAAACAAAGTGGGATCTAGGATATTTAATTAAATAATTTGCATTATTTAATCAAATGAAAAGACTTGGGAAATTCAATTAAATAATTTGTATTATTTAATCAAATGAGATGAAAATTAGCATGAAAGGGGTGAATTAATCATTCAATATTAATTATCCGATTAACAAAAGAAAATGGTGAATTTAATTAAACAGTTGACATTATTTAATTAAATAGATGAAAACGAGTGAATCTAGATAGAAAATGGTGTTAGTAATCGAAATCATGTGTCTGATATGATCGAGAAATTTTTAGATGTCTACAACACTTATTTATTAAGCTCACTTAATTAGGATAGGATAATGAGCTACACATTTTGGGATTTTTCTTTTTTCTTATCCTCACAAATTTGAAAAATTGGATAAACAATCCCTTATTTTTTTGGTTTTATGCCTTATCCTCGTCCACATTGGATTTGGAAACTATAAGGCTATATATTCTATATCTCTTTCCTTCCTTGGTATTGATTCAATAGCTTCTCTCAATGAACTCTTAATATAGATTTATCTTCCTAATAGTTGCACATCCCTCAAAATCTCTATTTGTAATTTACTCAAGTATTTATAAACCTTTTTTTACTTATTTCTCTTGCATAATTTTTTTGGATTAATCATCTAATTAAATTCTAACAACATTAATTGAGTTTAAAATTATCATACTCTTAATTTCATGATCATTATATTTATATTTTATTGCTTAGGTCTAATATTTGTAACAATTAGTTTAATGTATTATAATTTAGAAGATTGAGTTCATTATCAAAACATATTACAAAATAACTACATCATATATCTTTATTGCTATTTATAATTTTGTTTATAATATTATAATATAAAATTTATTTTAATTTGGTAAACAATATGTTGAATTATATTATATTGTCACCTTTTCAATATTTATAATATTTATAATAAAATATTAATTTAATGCTTAAATACTTAATATTTGTATTTTGTTAAGAATAATACTTATACTATGGTACAACATAATGAGATTGAAATAGGTCCCACTTTTCCACTCTCAACAAACCACCATGGATTGTAGAGTATCTTGCATCTCCAACGTCCTCTCCAGTAAAATAAAATAACTAGCATATCTAGTCTCAACTAGTTTGAGGAATTCTTTCTTTGAATAGGATCAAAATAATGCAAGTGAAGTTTGATGGTTGCATACAAACATTTGTGTTTCTCTATATTCATCCACTACTATCTTCACCCATTTTATTTTGTCAATGTCTTTCAAAGCATGTATACAACATGGAATCCAAAAAATATGTTTGTGAGTACTCTCAATCATCAATCCAACCAACTTAAAAACACGAGTTGATGGGCTATCACAACTTGCACAACATTAGATAACCCACCTCCTCTATGACCTCCTTCAAAAAGGAATTGATAATCAACATCCTTACATTTCCCAAAGCAATCAATGGCTCTAAAAAATATGAACTAGCAAAAAATGTAACAATAATATTAATGATTAGTCTATGTCAAATATTGGTCACAATGAAACAACCAATCTTAATCCATGTTTGTCTCATCTCCTGCATTATCATGTTCACCTTTGAATTTTGTTTGTCAAGGAGGAAGATATGCAATCTATGTTCTTTAGCGGGAGCATAAGGGCACAAAAAAACTTTGCCACTGAATCATTGACTTACTCATACTTTTGTAAATCCATCATCCCTATCACTGTATTTTTTTCACTTGTGGTTGTTGTAGAAATGGCCTTCCTCTTCCCTCTATCACAATGCTCTCCATCTGATAGATTGGAACGTCCAACATTAGATTGCATTGTTCTAGATGAACACTTCCTACTCTTAGTAGTAGTAGCTACATATTTTTCCTCACTCTCCCCTACCAGCTTTACCAATTCAACCCGTTCTTCCAATTTTATACTTCCAAAACTCTAATCACATGGCCAAACTCACTCAATAAATGTTCAACCCTGGTATAACTCTCATGATAATCAATATTGCAAACATTATTAGTGGTCAAATTGGTGGCAAATTGAAGCAAGGAATTTTTTGGGTTGAAAGGGCCTTTTGCATATTTTTTAAGTTTGGATGAAGGGCATGCAAAATGGTCTTTTGGAGTTGCACTTCCAATAGAACTCGTAGTTGTGTTTTGATTTTCAAAATCCACTTTGTTTACTTCAACATCTTCTTCACTCCTCACCTCATTCACACTTTCCTCACTAGTGCTCATTTTGATTTCTTTTGTTTAACTTTGAGCAATGAGCAAACATAAATAAATCTTTTAAACTAATTACAACTCAAAGAAAAACTAACAATGAAGCAAAAGTAATAAATAATAAATAAATAAAAACTTACCTACAAGCTACTAAACCAAAATTTCATTGTTTCTTTAAAAAAACTAAAACTCTCCAACTTCAAGGCATCAAAGAGTGGTAGGCTGGTAGTGGTAGTCGATTCACATTTGAAAAAATGTAGGGTTTGAGAAAAATGACACTCAACAATCTCTAATTGCATTGACCAACACTCTCTACTCTCTCATCCAAGTGCAACATGAAAACAAAAATGTTTTTGGATCTTTTCATTTTAGGTTGTAAAAAGTGGTGTGGGAGGGTTTGCAGGACCCCACGCCCCTATTTAAAATCTATTTTAATGTTATAACTATGTTTTTTATGAAATTGAACTCCCACATTTTTTTTACGTCAAGGACACTTGGCCATTCCCGAGATGGTTGGGGATGTCTCATGTCCCTTAGACATTTTTTGCTATTCCTTGGATTAGGGATGCATTTTGGGGATGTTTCCTCGATTTGGGTTTACCATGTCCCCAATTTGATTTGAAATTCAAATTTCACAAAGGGCAAGGAAAAGTGTTTTTGAACATTAGTTTTCATATTTTAATTAATTACAATATGAATTATTTTGGGTTGACCTAGTTTGTAGGAGAAAAAAAGGGAATAAAAAAGAAATAAATTAAGAGAAAGGGGTTGTCCCCCTTTTTAGGCCTTAATGTGGCTTTAAAAGATAAAAATAAATATCTCACGCTGGTTAGCCTAAGTGTGGGAGAAATTTATTGCAAAATATATATATATATTCAATTCGAGGGTTCAAGCAATTATTTCCAGTAGACTTCTTCTCCTTTAGAGCAGATTTGGATTATGCATTAAGACGAAAACTCTATTGCATATTAGGGGAGTTGGACGAAAACCTAGCTCATCTTATGGAGGATTTATGACAAAATCCTTCTTGCACTTCAATTAGAGATCTTTGGAGGTTTGGAGTTGATTTGCATATTCAAATTTTTGGATCAAATTAGAGTAATAGGCTTTAGGTGGTATTTTGTATTCATTTTGCATTAGGGCATCACCCTAACTTGGAGCACCACCTTTGAGAAGGGTGATTTGGTTTTTGAAGGTGATTTCATCTTTGTTTAGGGTTTCTAAATCCTAACCCTAGCAACAACCCAAGCGTCATTATTGTAGAGGGTTTGTGAAGCATCATTCTACATCATTTTGGTATGTACAAACCTACTATGAGGTCTGATTTGTAATTGGTAGGATTTTGGGATGTAATTGGGCATGTTTGAGCCTATCCAAAAGTTTTGATTTGTGGCAACAGATTGATTAATTCAAAAGTCAGATTTGTCCCTATTTTTGTTTGCATTTGGATGTCATAAATTGTTGGATAAATTCATGTTTGAAGATATTATTATGAGAGTTTATTATGGCTTTATTATTTGAGCATATTAGATGCATATATGTTTGTTGTTCTTACTTGTTTGGAAGCAGAAACTCATCAAAATTCTAGAGTTTTAGCATAACACATAGTTCAAAAAATTAGGGCAAGATTCTAAAAAATAAAATTCAAAATTTTAGGGTAGATCCTGTTGGAGATTTTACAATGGTATTAGAGCCTTGCTCTTGCTAGCCTATGGGAATTGCTTTAATGTAGATTCATGGATAGGACAAAAGAAGATTTGTAGGAAGTTGTCAGGGAAAACAAAAAAATTCAAACCTTTATGAGAGATTCTATGGCAAAGTTGGCTCACATCCTAAGGGAGATGAATCAACAATTGAATGTTGGTAGATCCAATCAGCATTTTGCAATAGGAAGTAACTCAAATAATGCCAACGATTTAATTAACCCACCCAAGAAGACATTCAGAGCCATTTTTTTACAAAGAGAAGAGGCAGGCCCATTTGAGGGAGAAAAACTCATACCACGACAACAAGAGGACAAAATGGCAAGGTGTCATGTTGAATATAATGCTTTAAGCCCAACCATTTGATGTGACATGTCTTTCATTGAGTACTATGAGATGAAAACAAGAAATGGTCATAGGAGGAGAAGGTATCAAGAGCAACTGCAAGACATTTCTATAGAGTAGATAATCGAGCAAGAACAACATGGACCCAACATGCAAGATCTTTTGTTAGAAGAAAATGTTTTAATCGTGTCTAATGATTGTTTATGTCAACAAAAGATCAATGAGGTGAGGGCAAAAAAGGTTCCACCTGTTGAACTAAAAGAGTCACCTATTGAAGCTACAAATAAGAAACACATGAAGATTGAAGAAGATACCACCATGAAGATTCTCAAACCAACCATGTTAGATCAACTACATAAAGGTATGGGTTCTTGTGACATTTCATTAATTGAGCCTACCATTGCTTCATCACCTTTACATCATTTTGGCAAGGAATCAAATTGTGGTTTGGGTGCCGTTGAGTTGGATGTTGCCCATACATATTGAGCAACTTAGAAATTTCAATATGTAGTGAACAAATTGAATTGGATAAAATGATTTGACATTGCGAGATTTGAAGGATCCCTTGATGGTTAAGGAGGTTATAGCTGTTCATACTCTTTCTAGATCAGCCAATGAGGATCATGATGTAGAAGACTCTACTTATTATTTTGATGGAGATCCTTTGATGGAGCATGATGATGACCTAGTTTTTACACATGGATGTATTGAAGAAGAGGCCATGAAGGAAGCTGATTTGAAGGAGCGTGATTATGAAGACCAAACATAAATTTTGCATGGGGGTGTTGGGTCTTATAGGTCACATCACTTGGAAGGACATTTGAAGGTAGACGAAGGTAAGATTGTGGCAGCCTTAACTCATTTTGATCATGTCCATAAGATGATGTCAAGTTTGTGTTAGAAGGCTCTAGGGAAGCATGAAGGTTTTGAAGGTCTATCTCTTGATGACTTGCACGAACTCAAGAAGGCATTGCTGGTAGTGAAATCAAACTACCTACACTTACTTGTGGATTGAGATCATCTCCTCACACTTGGTGAGATTCACTCGAATGCTTTGAGGAGAAAAGAAGATGAGGTGGACAAGCTCACCCTTGAGCTTAAGGATACATTGAATTCTTTGAGGAGCACTCAAAGAGCTCTTCAAGAATCAAAAGATCATGAGGATGAGATTGATTGGAAGATGGCAAAGGGTGGAGACATGGAAGGAGTACATAGAGGATCCCATGATGAATTCATGAAGACAAAAGAGATCTATACACACGTAGTTTTATCTTGCAACCACGAGACAGAGTTAGGGCACATAACACACTTGATTTTCCATGGGAAACATCCCTTGGACCAACACTAATTGATGAGCACTCATCCATGGGAGAAGAAGAGGTGAGGACTAATCTTTTGTGTAATAGCAATCCCCTACCTTCACAATATCATGACATGGTAGCTAAAGGGATAGAGGTCTGATTGAAATTGGAGGCAAGTGATTTTTAGTTAGAACCACTTTTGGGGTCTACACTTGTAAGAGATTGTGAAGCCAACGAAGAGGACATGATTGAGGAGTTAGAGAACGGCATGATAAGATATGACAACAAGTCCAATTTTCTAATACATGACAACAATCCTATTCCTTCATTCATAACAACCATTGCACATGAAGAGAATGAGGTAGAAGAATCTTACAAGATTGACACTCGTGATTTGGGTGTGGAGCATAAAGAAGGTATTGAAGTTTTAAGCCACAAAAAATCTGAATTTGTTCATCATATCTTGGAGGATGTCAAAGGAACTCGAGACTTGTGTGACGGTTGGCTACAAAGAGCAAAGGAGGCTAAATTGTTGGCTGCCCAAGCACGACAACACCTACAGGTGGTCAAAGAACGTTGCGAACATCTAGATCATGCAAGGCAACAAAGGGAATCATATATTAGATCGCTATTTCTTCCAAGGGAATAATGTGTAAAGGTTGAGCAAGCAAGGGATGAGCCTCTTAAGGTCAACAAGGAAGAACATTCAAATTTGGGTGAACATGAAAAGAGGAATGATTTAGAAAATTTTGTTTGTACACATAGTTTACATCATGAGGATCATGAGTTACCTCTTTTAGAGAGCCCATTGAAGGCTCAAATTATAGATGCAGATGGGATAGTTGAGCAATTACCTTTTGGACCAATTAATGATGTGATGTATACATGTATAGGTGGAGACATTGGTGGTTTAGATTTGGTTGAGCATTTGGTCATTCATGGAGAACTTGAGGAGTTTACTTGTGATGAGATACAATCCCATCATATTGATGACTCTTTGGTGGAGCATGAGGTTGCCCTACTTTCGAGACTTATGGCACACATATGGATGCATTTGCTTTTGATTGGCGCACACTTGGGGGGAATGAAGTCCTAACTAATCTATGATCCAAGGTATGGAGGTATTGTCATGGAGACACTTGGCTTTGAGTAACTAATGCTTGTGTTCCAATTGGACTATGTCATAAGGATTGGAAGAAAGCATGAAGATCTTGATGCTCTAGCCCTAGCTCATGAGGATCTTCTCCATACTATGCTAAGAGATGGTTGTTCTACTTTATGGTGCATGGATTTCCTACAAAGTTCTTGGAGGATGGCAGCGATTCGAGAGTTTGGAGGAGAGTTGGATTATCTTCTCCTCCTTGGAGAGTAGCATAGGGATGATACTCTATCATCCTACGTCATTGGAGATACTATTTGCTCCCACATAGGTTTGATTTTCAATCATGAGGTTGATGTTATATTCCATATCAACAACTTAGGAGTTGTCATACATTTCCTTGCACCTATGTTGGGTATTCCTCACACCCATGAGAGGTCTATAAGAGTTGGAGGGTAGTTTTGTGTTGATAGCACTTTGAGATGCTTCCATCTCCTTATGTTCGATGGATGCAAGTATGTGGTGATTTGGGATCTAGGTGGTGGCATCCTTGACACACTTTTTCATTAGGATCTTGAAGAGTTGCTTCACAACTCACATGGCATTGATAATTGTATCAAAGTGGAGCAACGAAAGCTTGGAGACTTGTGTTTGTGTTTAAGAGTTCACATCTTTCATCACTTGCTAACGGGTATGGCTTTCTTCAAGGCTTCAAATTGGTCTAGTGTTTGGTCCTTGACGGATTTCGTATTCTTGGAGGATGGAGCCTTTGGAGATTTGGAGGATGCGGGTTTGTTATTGCTCGAGGACAAGCAATCTTGAGAAGGAAGGACTGTCATCACCAATTTGATTTGAAATTCAAATTTTGCAAGGGTGGGAAAAAGTGTTTTGAACACTAGTTTTCATATTTTAATGAAATATAATAATAATATTTTAAACAAATAAATAAAATTAAAAAAGAACTCTTTTGGGTCAGCCTAGTTTGGAGGAGAGAAAAAACAGGAAAAGGGTCGTCCCCCTTTTAAGGCCTTAATATGGCTTTAAAAGATAAAAATAAATATCTCAAGCTAGTTGACCTAGGTGTGATGGAGAAAATTATGGTATATATAGAGTCTTGAAGTTCAATTCAAGGGTTCAAGCAATTATTTCTAGCAGACTTCTTCTCCTTAAGAGCATATTTCGATTATGCATTAGGATGAAAAACCTATTGCATATTAGGGGAGTTGGATGAAAACCTAGCTCACCTTGTGGTGGATTCATGACATAATCCTACTTGCACTTCAATTAGAGATCTTTGGAGGTTTGGAGCTTATTTGCATATTCAGATTTTTGGATCAGATTAGAGCAACATGCTTTGGGTGGTATTTTGTATTCATTTTGCATAGGGCATCGCCCTAACTTGGGGCACCACCTTTGAGAAGGGCGATTTGGCTTTTTGGAGGCAATTTCATTTTTGTTTAGGGTTTCTAAATCCTAACCCTAGCAGCAACCCAAGCGCCATCATTGTAGAGGGTTTGTGAAGCATCATTCTACATCATTTTGGTATGTACAAACCTACTATGAGGTCTGATTTGTAATTGGTAGGATTCTGAGATGTAATTGGGCATGTTTGAGAATATTCAGAAGTTCTGATTTGTAGCAACAGACTGATTAATTCAGAAGTCAGATTTGTCCCTATTTTTGTTTGCATTTGGATGTCATAAATTGTTAGATGAGTTCATGTTGGAAGATATTATTATGAGAGTTTATTATGGCTTTATTATTCGAGCATATTAGATGCATATATGTTCGCTGTTCTTACTTGTTTGAAAGCAGAAACTCAGATCAGAATTCTAGGGTTTTAGCAGAAAACGAAGTGCAGAAAATTAGGACAGAATTCTGAAAATAAAAATCAGAATTTTAGGGCAGATCCTATTGGGGATTTTACAGGGTTCTTGTGGGGACGCCAACGTCCCCTGCAGCATACTCGTCTCGAAAACGCCAGTGGGGACGGGTCCCTGTGTAACCTTGTATTAATTCTTAATCGCTTAGCTAATGTTATTTTCAAGCTCGTGCAGCAATAGTGAATCTTAAAGTTGGGCATAGAAACATCTTAAATTTAGGATACTATATCTAGTATAGCTTTCAAAAATTTAGACGCAAATGTCTAGTCAAATTTTTAACAGTTTTGAGTTAGTTTTATTTCTTTATTTAAGTTTTTATTCTAGGTGCAAGAGCAGTCAACTTTCCTGAGAGATTCTAAGTGATGGAAAAGGGGATAAGGTTACAGCTTTGATTAGCGCTTTAGTTCTGTTTTTGGGTGTCCAAGTCAAAAAGTCTATTTAGTGACCATGGGCACTCCCTTTTGTAACACACAAGAAAATTCAGAATAGAAGAGTAATCAGACAGGAAGTAATATTATTCTGATTTCATTTTTTCATTATTTTTTGTACTTTAAGCAAATTTGTTTTGCAGGATAACATACTCAGAAGACAGCAGTTTTAATCAAAGTTTCAGCTGGCAGCTACAATGATTTTCTGAGTACAGAATCTACTTACAATTATCTGAATTTTATGAGAATTGATAGGATATTTTGCTGGTAAGATTCGAAATAAGGCTATCCTTTCCGAGTGAAGAAAAGGCCTGAAAAAAGATCCATAGAGAATCCAAAGCCACCGTAGAATAATAGAATATACATCAACATTATATTCATTATCTGCCTATGAACATGCATTAAAGGAAATCATTACTATCCCCATCCATATTCTAAGTATAAATAATGTTGTGTCTTTGAAGAGCCTTTTCCGAACAAATCACCTGCTCACATAAAAACGTTGCATCAACCTTCCATTCACTATTCTAAGTATACATAAAGCCCTGTCCCTATAGAAATCTCCAAAACAAATATCGTGTTCATATATAAGCATAAATCAACAATCAATTCCCTCTAAATATACCATCTACCAAAATAATTATCACACCTCAACTAAAAAACAATACATAAATACTTAAACCAAAGAAGCATCCAAAGTTTACTATTCTAAAAGTACTAATAGAAAAAAACTAAATGCAATGAAAATCCTTGAAACCGTTGATAAGTTCCGTGCATAATTATTGCAATAATGTAATGTAAAATAGAGGTCACAACTCACACATACCACAAGAGATGTTTGTGGCCCAAGATGCCCTAATATCTGATATATGTAGAAATTGAAAAACCATTGAGGTAGAGTAACACTGTACAATACTCCTTATGGAAGAGGCCACTCCACATTATATTTCCAAGAGATTTCAAACACAATATCATACTCAACACCCATCTTTACAATGATATTCACCTTCTTTACATACACTTCCTCCTAACAACAAAATGGAGGGGTACAATAATACCAATGAACGCTACTCATTACATAATATAATTAATTACACAACTTATCCACATGACCCAATATAACCAACTTAAAGAATACATGCCACATGTCAGCATCTCCATCCACTTAAATTATTATAATATTGTATCCCTAGGTATATAACAGCAGTAGACAAAGAATTCCCAGCATGTTTTGCTAGTCCCATTCAAAAAAAGGTTCATCGTTGCAAGCAGGCGTTTATATCAAAACATGACCTGACAAAGCATCACATATCCAAAAACAGATCTTTCAAGACACTAATATAAATCAAGGTTCCCTGTTGCAAGCAACCTCTTATATTGGTGTATGACTGAAAAAAAACATGTCTGTTCCCTTTAAAGAAAAAACTGAAAGACAACTTTACCCTTCTCAAATTGTAACAAGCAACAATATCTATTACTGCCAAAAAATTAATCGTAACGACCACTACAGGCACAAGTAAGCGAGGAAAAAAGAACAAAAGTACTACCACTTAACCCACACGGATGCTTAGGTGTTATAACCTAGTGTTACATACAAGCCGAGTGCCCTCAAACATGCTGATATTAGATCAAAACTAAATATGAACAAAAAATTACAATCAAATATAGCCGAGTGTCAATTGTCCTTTCAATTCCCTTTTGTACTCTTCGAGTAATGAATTTATTTTTGTTTTTAAATAGACCAAAAGACCAAATCACCATTTCAATTACACTGTTTTATTTTATTTTTAAAAAACTAATTAAGATTTTAAAAGGTGAGAAACTGACATCCGAATCCCAGACTCTGACATTGTATCATTCATATTTAATTAATATACACTTTTGACTGTAGACAATAGCTTCCTGAACTCACCTGATAATACAAAGTTCTTCAATTCACAAAAACAGATAAATTAACCAAAACAAGCTAATAGCTTTTGACCTGGAAATCATTTATACAACCAATATGATTTAGCTACTAAAAATTTGGCAACAATTGATGACCACATTTAACAAACAAAAGCTAATGTTGATATTAATTTACCATCTTATTGACTCCTCAGTCTCTGATTTCTACTGTTACTAGTTCAAAAAATGGCTACATACTCCACCTTCACTAAAAATAGAATATATCAATATGTATATGTCAAAACGCTACAGTAAATCACCTGATACAGCAGATTTAAGTCCTAAGTTGCAAGCCAATGGATTAACACCTGAAGGAGCAGTCAATGGCAAGCATCCAGTTCAATTGCATCATATGGTAGGAGCTTGCAGGGACAAACAAAGATAGCTTCCAAATTACTTTTATAACATCATAAAAAAACTTTACAATTTTCCCAGTGCCATAACCTCCACAAAAAACTATAGCTTGTTTACATAAACTTGCCATCCGGAAGGAAAGAGATGTAAGTTAAAAGTTTAAGCCCACAAAGGGATATTTCTTTTATTTTCCCTATGTTTATGTATCTTTCAAGAAAAATTAGTTCCATCAAAGAAAGTAGATCAACCTGTCAAATTTGCACCACAACAATCTTACAATATAGACATAACACAAACCTTCCACTTTATCTGACAGACCATCAAATTTTTACTTATCTGCAACAAAATTCCATTTTGGTATCTTCTTAGCCATCAATATTGCACAATCTAAATCATAAACTTAAAAGTAGATGGGCGGCTGGCATTGAGTTTGTTAGATATTGGTCTTCTACATTTATTTGATTCCACAAAATATAGATCCAAACCTTTTAAATAGTTCTAAACAAGTAGCTATTCTGATTGAAACAAAATTACCATGTCACTTCATGACCCTCGGTTCCTAACCTCAGAACTATGAACTATGCAACTAAACCAATCAGTTCCTCTCAGCTAGACCAATCAAATATTCTCTTATCGCACAATAGATCATAGAACGTTTCAATTGTCACCAAAATAAAAACTCAATTAACTCATTTCTCCTTAACAATCTAATTATTTAGAACTTTGGTGTCCTAAATGCAGAAGAAATTTTTCACCACTTAAAAGTTAAACCAATTAACAAACTCATGGTTGAAAATGACAAAATTATTTCCATAATCCTTTAAAACCAAACGTTAATGTACTAGACAGGACAAAACAATCTCACTTGTGCTTCCAACTCCCTTTAATGATGCCCACTGGCCATCTAAGTACAAAAACTCGATTGTTTTTATCAAATTCTGTTTGATGATGCCACTGATGCCAACTCACCATTTGTGTCAAGAAAACTCATTGTTTTTAACACGTTTTAATTAAAAAAAAAGCCCGCAATTTGTGGCTTATGTGGGCCCCCACCTTCCATGTTGCCCTTATGACTCAAAGAGACACCATTTTAGTCATTGTTACATTTGTATGTGAAGGCAAAAAAGGAGCAGCTGTAGGGTTTGTGAAGGCAGCCATTGCAAGAGGACAAACAGCAGGGTAAAAAAGGAGAAGAGGTTGAATCTAGAGCAAGTGGGGCTGCAAATCCATCAAAGAGGTATGCATTTTCCTTCTTGTTTTTCAATTTTGTTGCAAAGTTTCAAGCATAAAATGTCTGACTTTTTTTATTTTTTGCATTTTTCAGTTTAGACTTGCATTACAAATAAAAAAAACATGAGCAGCAGTGGGAGTGAGAGTGAAAGCGAGAATGAAGTGCAACTACTTGATAGAAATAGAAGAGAAAGTGGTGAGGATGGTAGTGGACAGCAACCAAACCCATTTAAATGCCCTTCAACATTCATGGACCGTATGCAAAGGGCCCTTTGAACAAAAAAAAAACTTTCCTCCAATATGTTACACCTGTGGGCCAAAGGCAAAAAAAATCAGAGGGGAGTAGGGTGTGGAATTGTCATGTTTGCCATAAAAAATTTAGGGGCCGCTACACAAGGGGTAAGGTCTCATTTTTTGGGTGAGGTGGGCCATGGAGTTAGAATGTATCCTGATTTAAAAGACCATGAAGCAATAGAGTGCCAAAGATTGCAAATGGAGGTGGATGGGGTTCAAGGTGGGAAACTTCTTTTCCAAGTGTGCAATCATCTATGCCTATTCCTTCCACGGTTGGTAGTAGTGAAGTTGCCACAAGAGGAAAGAGGAACATGAGTAGTAGTGGGAAGGGAGCTTCAATTGAGTCTATGTTTAAAAACCAAGCACGAGAAGCCACAAAATCTTCCATTGCCAAATTCTTTTTTGCCCATGCTATCCCATTTCATGTGGCTCGTTCCTCTTATTTCAAACAAATGGTTAAAGATATAGCCAATATTGGTCCTTCATTCATACCTCCTAGAGATCATAAGCTATGCACTACCCTCCTAGACAAAGAGTACTCCAAAGTTAATGTGCTAATGGAGGATATGAGGCAAACGTGGATGAGGATAGGTTGCTCTATAGTGATGGATGGGTGGATTGATGTTAGACATCAGCCACTCATTAATATCATAGTCACATGCCCTGTTGGTTCTTATTTTCTTAGAGCCATAGATTATTCGAGGAAATGCAATGATGCAGACTTCCAGTATTCCATTTTGAGAGATGCCATAGAAGAGGTTGGGGCTGCTAATGTGGTACAGGTGATCACCGATTCAACACGTGTGCAAATTGGCTGGTTTGATGGTGGAGGGTGCTTATAGGCACATCTTTTGGACCCCATGTTGTGTTCATGCATTGAAAGAATAGGGAAGTTAGATTGGGTAAAGCAAGTGGTGGCAGAAGCTAGAGAGATTCAAATGTTCATTTGCAATCACCACACCTCACTTGCTCTCTTTAAGTCATTTTCAAAGGAGGTATGCCACTTACTTCATTTTGTTTCACTTTCAAATTTTGAAACTTCAAACATTGCAATCTGTATTCTAAATTTGAATTTTCAAGTACATTGAACCTTATATTGCTTTTGCCTTTTAATGAATATAGATATGCCACATAATTCATCTTGTTGGAGAGGATGCTTGAGGTGCACGAGCCTCTACAATCAATGATTGTGAATTCGGAGTGGACAAGATGGCCTTATTCAAGTTCTACTCAAAGAAAATCCATCAAACAAAAGATCCTTGATGACGATTGGTGGTCCAATGTGAGGTACGACATTGCTGGTTTTATTATTAAATGTTGATTTTATTAAAAACTAAATATTAGATTGCTGATTTTCAAATTAAATTTTCGATTTTAATATTTTAATTTTGTTGTCCAATGTTCCAACTTTTGAAGTTTCTAACATGTCAATTAACTTGTCAATTAATTTGTTTGAACTTTTTGTTTGCATTTTGCACATATATTTGCTCCTTCATCTCGCCTATTGTAGATGTCATTCAGTATGTTGATACAGACTCTCCTAGTCTTGGAGAGATATATGAGACATTTGATAGTATGCTTGGGAAGATAAAACAAACAATTTTGGCAAAAGATCCCACTTTGAGTTTATATGAGACACATATTAGGCCCATTGTGACACAAAGGTGGAACACAATGAACACCCCGCTTCATATGGCTGCCTTTGCTCTAAATCCCAAATGGTATGCACCAAGGGATGGTAGGGTACCTCCATGTGATGACCCAGACGTTTTAGATGGATTCAAACGGGCCATTGATAAGATGTATTTAGCGGAGCAGACTTCAATACTTTGCTCACAATTCCTTGACTTTGCAAATCTTCGTGGCCCAAATTTGAGTAAACCACAAGTGAGGCTGGATAGAGCTATATTAGCTCAAATAGACCCTATTGGATGGTGGACATGGCATGGGAGGGATACACTGCAGTTGAAGACACTCGCCACTTGCCTTCTTGCACAAGGTGTCAGTTCCTCTGTTGCAAAGAGGAATTGGTCCACATATAGCTTTATCCACTCCCTCAAGAGGAATAGACTTACCTCTAGACGAGTGGAGAAGCTAGTGGCCATGCATAGTGCTCTTCAGCTTTAGGATCATCAAACTCCAAAGTATCTACAGACTCCAGCTATACGATGGGATATTGATCCCAAAGACATGGCTCAAGTTGATGAGGAGTTGACACCAAAGGGATTGGTTGGGATTTTGTTGGTTGAGGCTGAGGTGGACCATCGTAATGGCAATGACTTAGAGGATGACTCTGATTTTGATGCAATTATGGGAGATGCAGATTAGGGGCAACAATGCACTTTGTTTTTTGTATTTTGATTTTCATATCATTATTCATAATGTAAAAGTTTAAACTTTAAAACTATATGGTAGCAATGTAGCCTTTGGGCATTTTGATATAAGTTTATAAATTATAACTTGGAGGTTGTATCATGTATGTTAATTCTGAATTTGGAATGTATATTGAGTATTGCAAAGAATGTTGAACACAAATGTTATATGTTAAGGTTCTATAATGTATATTATGCATGCTTTATCCATGTTTTCATATGAATATTTTAAATTCCCCTATATGTTTTAAATTTCCCTATATATTTTTAATTTTCCCTATATTTTATATAGTCGTCCCTCCGTCATCCCCAAATTTGGCTTGAAAAATCAAAAGCTTGGGGACCCATCCCACCGTCCCTTGCTGTCCTCATCCCAAAAACTTGGGGTAACATTGTTTTAACTATATTGAGGGCAAAATCACCAATTTGACATCATACTCCAAAACTTGGACAAGCCTTGGAAGTCGGTTCTATATCAAAATTCCTTCCCACTATACAACAGCATTCCTCCCTTGGTTGTTCACAGTTCTTGTAAATAAGAAGACAGCATCCATGAAGATACACTTTTGACAAACCATTTTCACTATTTCTATCATTTGTTCAATATGTAAGAAATTCTAATAAATAATTAAACATTAGGTTGTAGATAATGTCTTTCTTCATTGTATGTGTTATTCAATTCACAATAAAAAAGGAGATATCTACTTCAACTAAGTGGTGACTCATTTTTATCATTTTATTCAACGATAAATGATGGTTGTGTTTAGTTAATAGAGCCTAGATGCCAATACTATTTAAAACCTGTGCTGGTTCACTACCTCTAATTTTGATTGCTTCAAGCTCTGCCCTTCCTAAACCTACAAAAGTATATTTTACTTTACTTGCCAAAAATAAAAGTGCATCGATGATACCTATAGCCTACAATAAATTCTCAAATACAGCATAATGGAGTAAACTAAGGTGGATCATGGCAAGCAGCTCTTTTAATTGAATTGTCATCCTTGGAAAAGACTAAGCCAGATAATTAGCTATTTCCAAATTGCTTATAAAGATTTCAGGGATTTAAACACAGCTATTCACCTTCTCCACATTTATAGTTCCATACTCATTTGAAAAAATCTAAGTTGCCGGTTTGTGTGTGGTTTCACTAGTACCACAATTTTTCCTATAATATGCAAACAAAACATCTAAAATAAAAAACACAATTGTTAGTGATAAAGACAATTGGTAATTCAAATCTTCATTTTGCTCTTTATTGAGAGGATCAAAGTCATCACTTGGTTCATTTGAACCACAAGCAATTGCAATGCCACTCCCACTAGCTGCATCATGTGTAGAAGCATCCTCATAATCTAAGAGACTATGGAGAGTCATGCAACAAATGCATCCAAGTCGACACACTTAAGAGTTACATCCCAGTTCTTCCTCGCCCCTTGCTTGTAGTCGACTTGTTTATGTGACAAAAGGCACAAGTTGAAATGCACATAGACTAAATCTTTTGTTTTTATGGCAGCCAACCTGTTCGCTAAACTAAGTGGATAAAGGAGTTAGTACTCCAATTTCTCTCGGTTGAAAAAGAATTCGCAACATCTTGAAAATGGAGACAAATTCAATTTCTCTCAGTTGAAAAAGAATATGCAACATCTTGAAAATGGAGACAAATTCAATGTAACATTTGTAATTATAAAACATAATATATAGCAGTAAAAGAATAGTAAGAATGATACAAAATAAAAAATGCTTACCTACAATAGAATTTTGATTGCAAAAGGTTGGAGGAAAATGGAACCTTTCCCATGGAGGTACCACCATGTGAGGGGATCCTCCTTGTACTTGCCTCAAAGAGTGTTAAGAATATGATTATCTAATGAGATGAGGTTACCAAACTCATTCACAATAGTATCCCCCACATTTTGATCTAAGAATATATCCATTAGCAACTTTGGTGTCTCTATTTGGTGCCTCTCCTAAGCATGGAAAGTATCTCATGTTGATGTTATTGGCAGCTACGGGCCTCTTACTTCCAAGCACATGTTTCTCTACAGGCAATAAATTAAATATAGCCTAATGGCTATTCAATTTATATGATCGATTTGCATTATGAAGAGGTGCTTCATATTCAAGTAATAAAATAAATATTAATTATTGTTAATATTTAATTATGTGGCCATCTTGGAAAATCGCAATTTTCTATGGAGGCCGACTTCTTGATTCTAAGAGACATGTCTCTTTTGGAGGCCGACTTCTTGCCTTGTGGAGACACATTCCTTCCTTTGGCCTGGATATATATATGAGTGATGCTCACTCATTTGATCATCAAGTTCATTCATCATAATTCGTATTCCTAAAGAAGTTCGCGCCTAGCAGCAAGTCATCATTTTGTAGCAGCAGATCGATCTCAAGGAGAAACATCTTCATTGTATTCACATCTAGGAGAGGTGTGATTATTCATTGTATCAAAATCGGCATTGTGTTGTGCCAGAGTTGTAAGCAGATTTCTGCTCTTATAGCTTCAATATATAAGAGATATAATTGTTGGGTTTTTCTCCCTCAAGTGGAGGGTTTTCCCAAGGTATTTGCTGTGTTCTTTGTGTCTGATTTGAACTAAAATTTTGTGTCTTACATCTGATCATAAACACTAACATGATATCAGAGCGGGTATAAGAAAGATTTTGATCAGATTCTATTCAAGCAGCGATATCCATTCCTATTCTCATCTTTGATTGCATCTATCTTATCGTAAAGATGGTGAACGGGCTCAAGATAGAAGATAGACTTGAGGGCACATCAAACTTCACATCTTGGAAGTTTGGAGTGATGCTCGCTTTGGAGGAAAATGAGTTAGCCGAGTTCGTGGAAGGTGAGGTTCCCGAACCAACTGATGAAAATGAGAAGCCTCAATGGAAAAGAAATGGCATTAAGGCGAAGATGTTGGTTGATTTAATGAAAGATCACATTGTGCCAATCATCTCTAAGTTGAAAACAACAAGAGATATGTTCAAGACCTTGGAGGAGATGTATGAGATCAACAACACTAGTCGAGATGTATGAGATCAACAACACTAGTCGGGCTCTTGCATTAAAGCAACAACTTCATCATATCACGATGGCAAAAGGAGAATCCATCATCTCATACTTCATGAAGATCACCAAGTTGAGAGATCAGCTCTCTACCATTGGGCATATTGTTGATAACAAGGATTTGACTATGTTGGCACTCAATGGTCTTCCTACATCTTGGGAGTCATACATTCAAGGAATCAATGCGAGATCAAAACTTCCTAAGTTTGATCGATTGAGAGCAGATTGTATTCAAGAAGAATCTAGGTTGGCTGCAAGAGGCATTGGCCAAAGCTCTACAAATGAAGACATTCATGTTCTTGCCGCTCAATCTTCAAGGAAGAAAGGAAGAGAAGGAAAGAAAGGCTACTTCAAGAGGAATAAAGATAGAAGATTTGATGGTGCTCCTCCATTTAAGAAGAAGAAGGATCTCTCCCACCTACAATGCTTCAAATGTGACAAGTTTGGTCACTATGCAAAGGATTGCCCTACTAGACCAAAACAGCATGCTTCATTGGCGGATGTGGATGAGATCTCTCCTCAAAAGGATTCAAGGGAATTTCTATTCTATTTTGCCTTATCAAGCAATGTTCCAATAGATAGCAACACTTGGTTGATTGATAGTGGTGCCTCTCGTCACATCACTGGGTTTAAAGAACATCTCTCAGATTTGGTGATGAGAGATTCAAGTGTTCAAGTCATAATTGGAGATGATGCATGTCATTCTGTGAAAGGCGTTGGGACCTCCACTATTCACTTAGATTCAGGCATCTCCTTGCAGTTGAGTGATGTACTATTTGTACCAGGCATCAAGAGGAACCTTGTCTCAATTTCAGCTTTAGAAGATAAGGGATATCAAGTAGCATTCTCTAAAGGAAAAGTTCTTGCATGGCCAAAGAACTCTAACATCAAGTCAGCTAGTGTGATTGGAGTTCGACAAGAATATCTCTATAGGCTCTCCACTCATCCTCTACAAGCCTTGTTGCATGATGCTTCAAGTTCGTGTGAGCTTTGGCATAGAAGACTTGCTCACATTCACTTCTGTGCACTTCCAAAACTTAGCCAGGAGCATGAAGGTACTTGTCGAAGATGCGCATTGGGTAAGAATACTAAAAGACCCTTTCATACTAGTGAAAGTAGATCTAAATGCATTCTAGATCTTGTTCATTCTAATTTGTGTGGTCCAATGTCTGTTACTTCTTTGAGTGGTTTCTTGTATTATGTAATTTTTATTGATGACTACTCTAGACAGACTTGGATTTATTTCTTAAAGACTAAAGAATTTGAGGAAGTACTTGAGAGATTCAAGGAATTCAAAGCTCAAGTAGAAAACTTGTCTGGGAAAAGGATCAAAGTTTTGAGATTTGACAACGGAGGAGAATAAATCTCTAGAAGCTTTCGTAACTTTTGTGTTGAAGCAGGGATTAAGAGGGAGTTTTGTGTTCCCTACAATCCTCAACAAAACAGTGTAGCAGAAAGGAAGAACAGATCTATTGTAGAAGCAGCTAAGGCCATGATTCATGATCAGGATTTGCAAATCTTCCTTTGGGCCGAAGCTTCTAAGACAATTGTGTATGTTTTGAATCAAAGCCCTCATTGCATCTTGGAGGACATGACTCCTGAAGAAGCCTTCACAGGTGCAAAGCCTGAAATCAGTCATTTGAGAATATTTGGTTGTCCTGTGTATATTCATGTACCTAAAGATAAAAGAACAAAATTGGAACCATCAGGCAAGAAGGGAATATTTGTTGGCTACAGTGAAACTTCAAAAGCCTACAGGATTTACATTCCAGGTCAGAAACTAATAGAGATCAGCAAAGATGTTACATTTGAAGAAGATGTTGCATTCAAGAGATCCAAAGGCCATCACATGGAGATAGACAATGAAGACCAAGAGTCTTCCCAGGATATGGAAGTTGACCATACTCTTGAGATTCAGAGGGAGTCTACTGATCCAAAAGAAGATGATGAACCAGTTGAGCCTTTGGAACCTACTGATGGGCCTACCGACATTGTTATTGGTAGAAAGAGACCTCTATGGGCTAGGCGAACAATGCAAGAGGCAGAAAACTTTGCAGCCCCTAGAGGAACATTCAGAGAAAGAAAAAAACCTCAGAAGTTTTCAAACTTTGTTGCATTGGTGAGTCAAATGATTCTGAGCCTTCTAGTGTTGAGGAAGCTTCAAGTCAGCAAGTATGGAAAGATGCTATGGATGAAGAGTATCAATCCATTCTCAAGAACGATGTCTGGGACATTGTACCTAAACCAGAAGGTCTGTTGTATCTTCTAAGTGGCTTTTCAAGATCAAGCATGCAACATATGGAAGCATTGAGAAGTATAAGGCTAGATTTGTGGCTAGAGGATTCTCTCAGAAAGAGGGAATAGACTATGAGGAAACATTTGCTCCAGTTGCTCGTTATACCTCCATCAGGACTGTCATTGCTATTGCAGTAGCTAAAGGATGGAAGTTACACCAAATGGACGTGAAGACAGCATTTCTAAATGGTGTAATTGAAGAAGAGGTATACATTGAGCAACCTAATGGATTTGAGGTTCATGGGAAAGAGTCTCATGTTTGCAGATTGAAGAAGGCATTGTATGGCCTTAAGTAGTCTCCACGTGCTTGGTATGAAAGGATTGATTGATACCTGCTGAGTTTGGGCTTCTCCAAAAATGATGCAAATTCTAATCTATATTTCAAGGTAATTAATGGTGAGGCCTTGATCTTGGTTCTCTATGTTGATGATCTATTTCTTACTACAGAAGAACACCTCATTATCAAATGCAAGAAGTTGGCTTATGAATTTGAAATGAAGGATCTTAAGTACATGCATTACTTCCTTGGTTTAGAAGTATGGCAGAGGCCTGATGAGATCATTCTAAGTCAAGGGAAGTATACAATAGACATCTTGAAGAGATTTGGTATGATGGATTGTAAATCCATGTCTACACCTATGGAAACAAATTTTCAAAAGTTAAAGGAGGCGGCAACTAGTTTAGATCTAGTGGATCCCACCATGTACAGGCAATTGATTGGATCGTTGATGTATCTAGTCAATACTAGACTAGATATTTGCTATGCAGTGAGTGCACTTAGTCAGTTCGTGTGTGAACCAAGGCAAATACATCTAGTTGCAGCGAAGCATATCCTGAGATACTTGCGTGGCACAGTTGGGTATGGCTTGAGATATTCTTCTGGTGTGGACTTGAAGCTGCATGGTTATACAGATTATGATTGGGCAGGTTGTGTTGTTGATCGGAAGAGCACCTCTGGATGTTGTTTCAGTTTGGGGTCTGCGATGATCTCCTGGTGTAGCAAGAAGCAGTCTTCAATGGCACTGAGCACCGTAGAGGCAGAGTATATTGCAGCATGTGTGGCAACTTGAGAAGCAGTGTGGCTTCGGAAGCTCCTTGCAGGATTGTTTGGACAATCATTGGAGACAACTATCATTCATTGTGATAATCAAAATTGTGTGAAGCTTTCTATCAATCTAGTGTTTCATGACAGAACCAAACATGTTAAGATCAAATACCACTATATCAGAGATATGGTATTGAGGAAAGCAATTCAGTTGAGATACATCAGCACTGATGAGCAAACGACAGACATTCTCACCAAGCCTCTCTCCTGAGTAAAGTTTGTGTACTTTCGAGACAAGCTTGGTATTGTCGAGAATGAAGCTCTAGCTGAGAGGGAGATTCAGCTTCAGTGATCTTCTATGATTTGCTTTAATGCATTTCTCTCTATGAGAGAGATTTGAGGTGCAAGCCCTTGTTTCCACCCTCTGGGAGTAGCCAAGGTGGATGTCATGTGTGTGACTCCATGACAACATCATGTGAGAGAGTTTGTGATGATTTTCTTGTACTTGTGTTTATTCACCCTCTAGGAGTAGCCATGGTGAACGCCCTGATGAGATGAAGACATCACGTTGAGTGATGGGCACTTGTGCACATATACCATTCGTGGGAGTAGCCATGATGGTCAATATCACGATGAGGTGATATGCTCTTTTCCACACATGGGTGTAGCCATGGTGGTTGACATCACGATGAGGTGATATGCTCTTTCCCACACATGGGTGTAGCCATGGTGGTTGACATCACAATGAGGTGATATGTCTTGCATAGCTGGAAGTATTCCCCCCTAGCTGAGAGGGAGTGTTGATGTTATTGGCAGTCGCGGGCCTCTTACTTCCAGGCATGTGTTTCTCTACAAGCAATAAATTAAATATAGCCTAATGGCTATTCAATTTATATGATCGATTTGCATTATGAAGAGGCGCTTCATATTCAAGTAATAAAATAAATATTAATTATTGTTAGTATTTTAATTATGTGGCTATCTTGGAAAATCGCGATTTTCTATGGAGGCCGACTTCTTGCCTTGTGGAGACGCATCCCTTCCTTTGGTGTGGATATATATATGAGTGATGATCACTCATTTGATCATCAAGTTCATTCATCATAATTCGTATTCCTGAAGAAGTTCGCGCCTAGCAGCAAGTCATCATTTTGTAGCAGCAAATTGATCTCAAGGAGAAACATCTTTATTTGTATTCGCATCTAAGAGAGGTGTGATTATTCATTGTATCAAAATCGGCATTGTGTTGTGCCAAAGTTGTAAGCAGATTTCTGCTCTTATTGCTTCAATATATAAGAGATATAATTGCTGGGTTTTTCTCCCTCAAGTGGAGGGTTTTCCCAAGGTATTTGCTGTGTTTTTTGTGTCTGATTTGAATTAAAATTCTGTATCTTATATCTGATCATAAACACTAACATCTCCATGCTATATATTTGGGAGACAATAAATGTAAGGAGATACATGGGTGTGGTCTTCTTGTTCCAACAATCAATAATGATTTTTTGCCCTCTTTTTGAAAAATGCTTCAATGATATCATTCTCCATGGTTGTTATTATGTACTTTATTTTTTCAATCATGGAATCCATGCCATCATATATCTTGTCACATCCCCTTTTTCGATCCACACTATTTAATGAATGGACTGAAAGTGTAGCATTAGCAATTAGATAAGCTAGTAGTCACTTTCAGTTTTCAGTTAGAAATGTATGTTGCATTTTAAGATAGGTGGTTGAATCTTGTAGTCTCCAATGGAGCAGCAGTTGTGTAGACATTGAAATTGTGTATCCATAATACCATTTCATGTTAATATTTAATGCAACCACCTCTTAATCCATTCAAATAATCAATCTTACCCTAAGTCCATTACTTCATCACAATTAAATTCATTAAATAATATTTATTATTTAATCAAATGTAAAATGAATCATTTCCCATCAAATGTTTAAATATTTGATTTTAAATTTAAATTATCCACAGTAAATTAATATAAATCCTAAATTACACCTCATGGGTTAACTATCCAATCAAATATAGTTAAATAAATAATCAATTTAGTTAACTCACCAATCAAATCCATTGACAAATCAATCGATTTGGCTAACTCAAAGTCACAAATTAATTAACAAATCTATCCAAGCATCAAAGCATCCTTCAAATCCAATCATTCAATCTATCAATCCATCCAATCAGACCTTAAAATTTGATACTTAGGGCATTATCTCTCATCGATGTCAAGAGATCCCAAGTCCATATTTACTTTCTTGAATTAGCATTGCTTCTTCTAGTCACAATGCCATTTCAAAGAGGGGCAAAATGTAAACACTAAAATCACATTTAAACTAATTTTCGTAATACCATCTTATGTTAATATTTAATGCACTTACCACCTCTTAATCCATTAAAATAATAAATCTTACCCTAAATACATTACTCTATCACAATTAAATTCATTAAATAATAATGTTTAATTAACTTAAATTGAATCATTTCCGACAAAATGTTCAAATATTTGAATTTAAATATAAATTATCCAGTTAAATTAATTTAAATCCTAAATTACACCTCATGAACTTGTTAGATAATGACAACAAATTTAGAAATAAATTTTAAGTTTATCTTTGGAATAGATAAAGGAAATAAATTAGAAAGAAAGCAAAATCTTATCTTTGGAATTATTTGGAAAAGATAAAGATTTAAAACAAATAAAAACAAAGCTAGTTTTTTCTAAGTTTAACACAAGTTGAAGATATTATATATATCTTGCTACCTTGAAGGCTAAATCATATTATAATGAATTGTAATTGAAGAGCAGCAGCTGTGTGAAAGTTGTAATCAATTTCTCTGAGCAATAAGAATACCGATACGTTGCCCCGTGGATGTTTCCTTGGCATATTGTCAAGGAATAACCACGTAAATTTGTGTCTTGTTTATTATTTTGTTATTCCATTTTATTATCTTTTGTATTTCTTTGCATCTAACTTGTGCTGCAGTTATTTAAGTTTGTGGGTTTTACACTTCCGTTTCCCCAACAAGTGGTATCAAAACAATTATTTTGCAACATCTTTGTTAGGATTTGGTGTTTGTTTTGTAGCATCAAATGGCAAAAGTTTTGAATGCCATGTTCGAGGTGGAGAAATTCAATGGGAACAATAATTTTGAGCTATGGAAACTCAAGATACATGATTTGTCGGTGCAACAAGGATTGCACAAAGCATTGGGAGGAAAGTCAAAAAAATCTGCAAATATGACTGATGAGGATTGGGAAGATCTTGATACAAGAGCTCTTAGCACAATTTGGTTGTGTTTAGCAAATGATGTTCTTTCCAATATTGTTGGAGAGGACACGGCAGCAGACTTATTGAATAAAATGGAGAGTCTTTATATGACAAAGTTCTTGACAAATCAGATCTACTTGAAGAGGCAGCTGGTTTGCGAATGAAAGAAGATATAAAAATTGTTGATCATTTAAATATTTTCAATACTCTTATATGTCAACTAGATCTAAGGAGATCTACACAGGTCAAAAATCCACCTAAAAGGTATGATGATTATGTTTCATCTGTTGTTTTGGTTTCTAATGATGGGGAACCTAGTTGTTATCGGGAAGCAACGGATGGTGCCGAAAATGCTAAATGGAAAATAGCAATGAAAGAAAAAATGGATGCCTTAGAGAAGAATAAAACATGGGATCTGGTAGAACTTCCAAAGGGTAGGAAAGTTGTTGGTTGCAAATGGATCTTGAAATTGAAGAAGGGTGTTGATAATAAAGTTGAAAGGTACAAAGCAAGACTGGTAGCAAAAAGGTATTCTCAAAAGGAAGGTATTGATTTTCATGAAATTTTTTCACCAGTTGTTAAGCTAGTTTCTATTCGCATTGTTTTAGCACTTGTTGCTTTACTTGATCTTGAGTTGGAGCAATTAGATATTAAAATAGTGTTTTTACATGGAGATTTGGATGAGGAGATATATATGGAACAACTAGAAGGGTTTGTTCAAGATCGCAATAGGAAATTTGTTTGCAAACTCAAAAAGTCATTGTATGGCCTGAAGCAATCTCCCAAGCAATGGTACAAGAAGTTTGATTCCTTCATGGTGAGCCAAAATTTTACGAGTGAGTATGACCATTGTGTTTACTTTAAAAGTTTAAAAAATGGTTTCTTCATTATCTTGGTGTTATATGTTGACAATATGCTTGTAGCAAGCAAAAACATAGTTGAGATCAGTGGGGGTTAAAGGCTCAGATGGCTAGGACTTTTGATATGAAGGATCTAGGAGCAACAAAACAAATTTGGGCATGGAAATACATAGAGACATGGAACATGGTAAGCTTTGGTTATCACAGCAGAAGTATGTGGAGAAAATTCTCACAAGATTCAGTATGATGAATGTGAAACCAATAAATATCCCTTTAGCTTCTCATTTTAAGCTTTCTTCAAGTTTATGTCCTAGTAATAAAGAAGAAAAGGATTATATGTCTTGTGTACCGTATGCTAATGCAGTAGAAAGTTTAATGTATGTGATGGTATATACAAGACCAAATATTTCACAAGTAGTTGGTGTTGACTATAGATACATGGAAAATCCAAGAAAAGAGCATTAGGCAGCAATGAAATGGGTGTTTCGGAATCTTAGAGGCACAAGTGATTATTGTATCACCTTTGATGGTTGTAGTGGTTTAGTTTGTAGTTATGTTGATTCACATTTTGTAGGTGGTTTGGACAAAAGGAGATCTACATCAAGTTATGCCTTTACTCTTGTAGGATGACCTATCTGTTGGATGTCAAAGCTTCAAGAAACAGTTGCTTTATCCACTACTGAGGCAGAGTATATGGCTGTCTCACATGCTTGCAAAGAGTTAATTTGGTTGAAGGGTCTTTTGGGTAAGTTTGGAAAAGTGTAGGATAGGGTGATTGTATTTTGTGATAGTCAAAATGTTATACATCTAACTAAAAATCCAGCTTATCATAGTAGGACTAAGCATATTGTGATTAAATACCATTTTGTAAGACAAGTTATTGATGGAGGTGGAGTAGCTCTTGAGAAAGTTCATACACTAGAAATTTGTGCAGATATGTTTACAAAACCAGTACAGTTAGAGAAGTTGAATTGGAGTTTGACTTCTCTTGGCTTACAAAAAAGGTGATGAACGGGCATGGGCAAGTATCAGGTAAATTGTTGTCAAGGTAGAGATTGTTGGATAATGACAACAAATTTAGAAATAAAGCAGAAGTTTGTCTTTGGAAAAGATAAAGGAAATAAATTAGAAAGAAAGCAAAATCTTATCTTTGGAATTATTTGGAAAAGATAAAGATTTAAAACGAAAGACAAAACAAATAAAAACAAAGTTTGTTTTCTCTAAGTTTAACACGGGTTGAAGATATTATATATATCTCGCTGCCTTGAAGGCTAAATCATATTGTAATGAATTGTAATTGAAGAGCAGCAGCTATGTGAAGGTTGTAATCAATTTCTTTGAGCAATAAGAATATCGATACGTTGCCTTGTGGATGTTTCCTTGACATATTGTCAAGGTTTTACCACTTAAATCTGTGTCTTGTTTATTATTCTGTTATTCCATTTTATTATCTTCTGTATTTCTTTGCATCTAACTTGTGCTGCAATTATTTAAGTTTGTGGGTTTTACACTTCCATTTCCACAACAAAACTAGCTATCCAATCAAATATAGTTAATTAAATAATCAATTTAGTTAACTCGCCAATAAAATTCATTTACAAGCCAATCAATTTGGCTAACTCAAAGTCAAATTCATTAATAAATCAAATAATTATCAACTCACCAATCAAATGAGTTGACTACCTAATCATCTCCATCCATTTTGCAAATTGAATGCCACCTCTCCCCATCACACCCACCATTCGTGGATCCAACTCATGATCCAAGATTGAATCTCCATTTTCACTTCCTCTCAAAAATCCTATAAATTGGAGCTTAATCCTCCATTTTCACCATCCCAAATTGAGCAAGTAGATGTTGCAACACTAAGCAACAAACATTCCAAATCATTTGAGCACATCCACCCCATCCACAATGGTGATTTGCATTAATTTAGTATTTGTGATTTCATTCATGATGTTTTGATGCAAATTGTTATTGAGCTCAAACAAAAGGTGAGAGTTTGTGATTGCATTTGAATGAAGGGCACACAAACTCTTTAATTCAACATGAATTAACATTAATAATTTCTCCAAACATGAATCTTAAATCATCATAGTAGCAAGCATTAATCAAGCAACACAAATGCACACATTCGCACAATGAACACCAGATATACGTGGAAACCCGGAATGGGAAAAACCACAGTGAGAAGAGTTGCTTGGAGCTACTATCCAAATCTAGCCTCACAAAAATAATGAATGACTTACAATGAAGTAGGCACCAACCTACCAGAGACACCAATCCCCAATTGTGTTTGTAGGCACCAACCTACTAGAGACATGTTGGTGTGCATTTTAATACTCACCGAACATAGAATAAAATGCCCAAGGACACTTTATCCTCTCTTGGAAAGTTACTGCGAATGCTAAGAAGATTGTGCAACAACTCCAAGGTTTCTTTGGTCAGGTCATGACATGTGGACAAGATCAGTGGGCATTGTGATATGCTGGTATCACAAAGGGACTTACTTTAGAATTTGTTTACAAGCAAAGGACTTAGACCATTTTTTCATTGAATGCTCTTTTCATTGGGTATTTCGGATTTTCCAAAAAAAATGCAAAAAGATAAGGGTTTAGAAGTCTAAACTATGCCTAAGAACTCAAGAGACGGCAATGACTAGATGAAACTGGAATAACCACACTTTGTTTCGCCTCCCTAGGACAACTACGCAAAGCGGGTGCAATCTTCAACAGAGGTGATAACAATTTTCATGTCTAAATTAATAATTATTCAAACCGAAGTTAAGCATCCACAATTTGAGAGCTCAAACTAACTTTGCACATTGAATAAAAATCATCTATCCAACAAAAGTATGAGCTAAATTTCATCAACCACTGCTATCAAATCTTTCATTCACTAACAACATTCAAATGGAAATGCTAAATTAATCTTAATCTAAGTGTTGAAGGAGAATATGTAACCTTGCACACCACTTGAAAACAAAAGTGATTCTAAGCAAATCATGCACTAGAGATTTTATTAACGGAAATAATATATTGCAACAATCTCATACTACTCACTTCACAAATTGAAAATGAGAGTACGCAAGTTTATATAGAGTTTTCAGACATAAAAGAGTGGCCTAGATTAAAATGAGCCAACGGCCAAGATTAAAACAAATAAACCCTAATTAGGGTTTCCCAAAATAACATCAGTGAACTATGAGTTGACAAGGGTGAGTTGGCGCCTGGAGCTATTTTCAAGGAAGTACATCCCTATCCTCCCGAGTTGTCGTGTGTTCGATGAACCTGGGCACGATAGAGGCAACTTCTTCCATAGTGATCTGTGGGAGTATTCCGATCCTAAACTCCAATCCGTCCATGTTTTTGGCGCACCTGACAAAGATGTCCTCCCACTCTGCCTCGACCCTCTTAAAGACCTCTCGAATGGCCAAGAAATTCGCCATTCTGACCCAGTTATGCTTCAAGATAGGCCCTGCGATAGAAAAGAAGATTTCCCGCACCTTATTCTTCAAACCCTCTAGTTGCAAATCATTCTCTCGTATGACCTCCTTGTCTAGTATGTCGGCAACCATGTTGAAGATTTTGCTCTGGATCTCTCTAACCTGCTCCTCCACTCTGAGTCCATAAACCTTCACTCTTTCCAACACCTCTCCCCGTGTCATCAAAGTCCAATACCATGTATGGAAATCGTAGGTTGCGCCCACCACAATGATGCCTCCGTCAACCAATTCTTGCTTCGGGACCCCTTTGAGAATTCTAAGGCACGGAATTATTCTCTCCTACATATCTGGAAGACCATCCCACATTTCCACCAAGGCAGTCAATCTGGAAAGCAATGAGGTAGCCTGATCGTAGACCAACGTCAACCTTTCCAGGAAGGTATCTACTTCTGCACCTTTGACCACTATCCATTCTTTGGCCTCTCTTGTTGTAACCCTGTCTTCTTCCACGTCCTTTGCTGCTTCCTGTGAAGAATTCAAAAGAAGGGGAGTTGTCGTGTTATCTTGATCAAGTGGCTTGATCAGATGATGTATGTACTCTTTTAGGCGTTCAATCTCCTGCTGGCAGTCTTTCCTCTTCGCCACCTCCTTTGCCAACCTCGACTTGATGGTGGACACTGAATTGTCCAGATCTTCAACTTCCTGCCCTTTTGTGGTTGGACCCAAGTCGATGGTGGTGATAGCATATTCCTATGGAGCTATATCCTCTCGTGGCTTGTCCACTGTTGGCACAACAATCTATACGGACCGGTTGCCGGATTCATCCCTTTGTATGGTGGAGAACTTCTTAGCCAGCTTCTTGACTGAAACTTGTTCAAGTCTGGCTAAGAAGTCTGCAACATCATCCTCTTCATGTGCTTCAACTGGCACCTGTATTTTCATTCTCTCTTTTAACCAGTCAGGGATTGTGAGCTACTCTATGCCATCCTCCTCTAGTACACTTTCTTCGTTTGGAGCGTCCAAAATTCCTCAAAGGGCTGAAATCATTCCTTCCTAAAAGTCATCATTTTGGGCGCCAATCTCATCATCTGACCCTAGTATTTTCGTGCTTGTGGGAGATGGTGGTTCATCATCGTCTAGCTGAGGCTCCACATTGTCCTCAGGAATCGGGGAAGGGTTCCTAGTGTTGGCCAACGAATCATCAAGGGTGACCAATATCTCGTTGATGTTTTTGGACGAGGCAGAGCGTGAAGGCTCTATCCTTGTTTGTTTCTAAGCAGGCTCCTTATCCACAACTATTTCTTTCCTTTTTCTTGAAGTAGTGGCCTCTATCAACTCCACGCCCTAGGATGCTTTCGCATTGGAAGAGTAAGATTCCATTTCGCTTAACCTATCATAGGTAAGTGTCACCTTCATCCGCCTTAGCTCTAGGATTTGTTGATCGACCCACCATTGAGTATACTTGGTGACTGGTCTCATCAACGTGTTCAAATCCGCATGCTTGGGTTCTGACCATCTTACAGCAGGCAGGGGCAAGCTCTCGTCAAAGCACGGTTGTACTTGCTTTCCATCATCCTCGAGCTGATCAAGCACTCGGCAAAGTTCAGTTGCCCTGATCAAGCTAACCGACAGTCTGGACCACAATCTCTGTCTAACCTCATATTCATCTGCAGCGTCTGCCCAAAAGTCCTCCAATTCAACCCTATGTCTGTACTTTCTCCCATCCACAGTCTTGATATGATGGTGTGGGTCGAAATTATCCCTAGACTAATAAGTGGCGAATGGGTACCGTTGTATTTCCAGCCTGGCACTCTCAGCTCCCTGCGTCGACGGACATGTTTCCAGCATGTTCCCTATGAAAAAGGGAAAAGTGATCGCCGCCTTCTGTTTTGTTCTTCAGAAGCTCTAATATTCTTCCAACTGTCTCAGCACCTCAAGCAGGACCATCTTGTTAGTTGGAAAGATAGGCAATCCAGTATGGATTCCCAGTGAATACCTGGATTCTGATATACGTGTATCTCGGATACTGGATGAACCAAGACCCGTATTTGCCAATTAGACTCTTGGCTTCGTGAGTTAGCCGTTGGTGCGTTCCTCCTTGAAGTATTCTAGTTATGTACATGAGGAATGCGTCATGTGCCCGTCTGAAGTGGGCTTTCTCACTTAGCTGAAGCTGCGGATAGCAATCGTAGGACTTCAGTTCATTCTCCCTGTTGCCAACTATGCCCTTGCAGATCAAGCTTGCATACCTGTATGTCCTAGCCAACATGTAGATGACGTAAGAGCTCGTATAGAACGTCTTGGTCTTCTCAAGGTTGACCAGCTGCTCGTGGAGACTATTGCTTATCATGCGAGACCAATTGAACATTTTGACCCCCTTCGTGATGTCCTCGATAAAATAGTACATCCAAGTCTCGAAAGGTGTGCCCTGAGGGTTGTCAACTATTATGTTCAGCAGGACAATGATATCTCCGTAATCCTCTTTGAACTATGTGCGCAATAGCTTCTTAAGCATCTTCTTGGCTGACGCTCTTGGTTTCTCCAGCCATGACTTATTAACATTAACGGCACAAAGGTCAAGCTTTTTGTCATATAATTTCCTCACATCCTCCTTAGTTTTGTAAGCCGTCTTGTGATATGTGGGGATGCCGAAGGCCTCTTGTATGGCTAACTCTCCAAGGTGAGCTAGTATCCTTCCATCAGGTGCAACAATTTGCCTGTCTTGTGCATTATAGCGAAGGGCGCACTCTAATATCAACTCAACACATTCAACTGCAGTTGGGAATCCGGTAGCTTGAACAATTCCATTTCTCATCATGGCAATAGGTGTTGGCAAGAATCCATCGTGCCCATACATCCTTCTTTTGAATTCCTTGAAGTCGATGTGTCTGAGGTTGGTGTCCGTAAGATTCTTCCATTTTGAATTAATTTTGGATTTCGGATGCAACCCATTACTGGCAAACTTCATCTGTGCTTGTCTTGACGGCTCTCCTCGGGTGGTCATCAACCTGCAAGTACAAAATAATTAACATTAATATGAGAACTTTAAAAATCTGATTATTCCGGGATGTTACTTGATAAATTTGTACTTTCAGCTTGTTTAAAATATAAATTTCTGCGAAAAAGCAAGCTGAAAGTGAAGAAATTCGCTAAGTACTGGACAAATCCTGTGCCAGAATGACTGCGGAAGATTAGAAAAGAATAGAAGAGACTTGTCAACCGTTTTTCAAACCTTCGAGAGTATCCTCTGGCGATGAATCACTTCCAACTTCTGAAAATTTGATCAAAGAAGTGCGCCAATCTGTTGGGAAGTGCGACTTTCAGCAAAGAAGTAATTTATTTCTTCCTAAAAATCACGTCCCTCAGCATAAAATTACCTCTCCTAGTGACAAAATAACGTTACTCTCAATATTTATCTTTCCAAATATTATCTCTTCCAGATTTGAGAGAGCTAACTTCTTCTCAGTCGAATTTGTGAAAAATGAGTTGTTGAAACTCATTATATGGCTGAGAAGTGCGATTTTCCTCAGCAGCTGCTTTCTTTTACTTGAGTTTCTCTCAATTTTAGAAACGTAAACTCTTCTTCGATTAGCAAGTTTCTAATTCTTTTCATTATCATTGAGGCAAAATTCTAATTTCACCTTGGCGCCACCTCTGTCTGAAATCTTCAAATTTCTTTCCCTTTTAAAATTTTGCCTAAGTGTTGAACACTGAAAATATTAAATTAATCGTTAAAATTAATTTTCCAACCCATTTAATCCTCAAATCACGGCAAAATTCAATTTCGTCTAAGGCAAATTAATTATTTCTCCAAGTAATTTCCCATTTTCTCCAGACATCGAAAATTTTAATTAAAATTCCCTAAGTGTCGGAAAATAATTAAAATATCCAAGTATACCGTTTAATATTTCCAACCCATATTGATACTTGGCCAAATTTGTTTATCCATGGCTAAATATTTAATTTTCCAATCATCTGCCTAGCCAAAACATGCTTAATGATTTCTCTGCCAATTTTCAACTTCCCGGGTGGACTTCCGGCTTCTCCAGATGTCCATACTTAGTCAAAATTTTCATTTTCTCTCTCCTTCTGGATTGGGTGGACTTGGAGATTTCTCTGCCATTTTGTAATTTTATTCGTGCCTTAGGAATTTCTTTAAGCTGAGAGGGGCAGACTTCATGTTTGCCTTGCCATTCATTCTTCCTTTTGTGCCTTAGGATTCCATTCCATCATGCCGAGGAGTGAATTTCATGCTAGCTTGATCTCTTCTCTTTCTAGGCAGATTTTTTATCCATGCCTTAGAAAAATTCCTCTCCCAAAGTTGGGCGGACTTTAGCTTCTCCTTGACATGGGTGCACTTTAGCTCTTACTTGTCCAAGGGCGGACTCGGGCATCTCTTTGACATGGGCGCGACTTGGGGAGTCTTCTTTCCATTCACCTTTCTCTCTAGGGCAGACTTTATGTCTTCTCTGCCAAGGGCAGACTTGGCACTTGCTCATTCCATTTACCTCTTTCTCTAGGGCGGACTTGGAGGCTTGCCAAGACATGGTAGACTTCAACCTTTCTCCTTCCAAGGGCGGACTTGAAGGCTAACCTTGCTAGAGCGAACTTCAGCCTTGGCTTGCCAGTGTCTGCCTTTGGCTTGCCAAAGGCAAGGGCGGACTTCATGCTTGGCTTGCCATTCCTTCTCATGGGCATACTTCACCAGACTTAGCCACTTTTGCCAATTTCTTACCATTTACCTTTATTTTCATGTTGATTTCTCTCAATCTGGAGGTGTGTTGACTTCATGTTTAGTGGGACCTTAAAATAGAAACTTTTCCCAAAATAGAAATTTTCCAAAAATAGAAACTTTCTAAAAATAGAAAAAAGCAAAAAGCATCCCTATAAAAATAGGAACTCCAGAATGGCCTAAAAATGCCAAAAATCAAAAAAGCAGAATCCCTAAAAAATAGGAAGTGTCAAAAATGACCGAAAGTACAGGCGATCTTTGTCTTCCGGGCCTTCCGAGCCCTTCCATGACGTTTAGGCACACAAATGGGTTCAAAATCTCAACTTGGCCGGACTAACTCTCAAAAATTTACTTAAATTCCAAACTCCAAACTGGTGACACAGGGGGCAAAACCAAAAACTTGGGGGTCCACATTTGCAATGGGGCGATGTGTGAAATAGGTCACAACAAGACACCAATCCCCAACAAACAGAATTGAGCACCAACTCAATAGGTAAGACACGAGTAGAGATATGATATACGGATCTTCAATACTGATCACATGACTTGCACTTGATCTAATCTTCCTTCTACACTCTCCTATACAACATATGATCTTCTAATAATGGCACACAATGATTAGGATGCAACTCCCATTACATCACCCAAATATAAGATTCACACTCATTCGCACATCCACATATGATAACTAGTCATTGAATGAATCCTAGTCATAAATATATACATCCCAATACATTAACATCGTTTCATGTCGGTCAAGAATCCCTTAACACCATCCGCAATCAGCCAGGTCGACTAAGAGTGGACCTAAATTCAAATTGGTATGAAATGTGTAGCGGGTCGGTCCTAAATCAATTTTGTTGCCGCCGAAACTAGATGATGTTATGTGCTTCCTTCAGAGAGCTTAACCCGATCCTATTTCATCTTCACATGCGTCCTCTAGCTGGCGCACACTTCCCTTCTCTAGTGCAAACACTCAAATATTATCCACAATTAGCCAGTCAACACAAACAATACTTTGTTACATCCAACTTTTTGTCTGCTAAAGCTCCACCTATGAAACTCTCGAATATGATACAAAATGAGTAACTTTACTTTAGGTTCAAGCAACAGGGCACAACATTCAACTGTGGTAGAGTGCGGAGCAAAACACTATTATAGTATAATACAGTGTATGAGTAGCAATCCACAAAATACTTCTGCAAACACTTCTAGACTACTTCTAGCAACTGGAATAGATACAAGCATGATATTTCAAGCATACTACAGGTAGTCTTCTTCACAATGTAGATCACGCTAGCACGTTGTTCTCAAAAGTTCTGACATGACATGATCATGACAAAAAATACCTCCTGACTTCAAAAGCTCAGACATGACAAAAGTGATTACATTTAATTATCACCGATCTAGTGACATCAGTAAGCACCTTTGACATCAATGACAACATATCAACATTGGAGTTTGATTCCTATTGTTTTATTCTCATTTTTATTATGTTTGATTTCACCTCTCATAGGTTGAATATTTGTGTCTTCCAAGTAGTAGCTGACTCTTTAATGTCAATAAGTTAACTCCACTAATTGAGGGGTGGATTGATCAATTAATTGCAACCAATTTTGAAGTAATTGCCTATGATTGTGGATCGACAATTTTGAAGGAGTGTTGTTCAGTTAGCTACCTACGTTTGAGGAAATTAATTGTTAACTAGTTGCCATTGTTTGTAAACTAACTTCCCATAATTAAGGATAGAAGAAAAATAAGGCAAAAGAGAGGGAACTTTTGGAAAATTAATGTCCAACTCTCATTTCAGAGTTAGTGGCACAGCTACAACAACTGGGTGCATTAGAGATGAAACTCTTCAAGCATGAACCTATCATCTTGGGGATGAAAACGCTCGAGAGTAGTACTTTTTAATTAGTATAGAGTTTGTAAGTTGGAGTACCTAATAAGTTGTATTAGATAGGTGACTTCCCTTTCAATGTATGTTGTTAGCAGAAAATATAGAAAAGTAATTGTTGCTGGAGTATTTTGTGTTTGTTATTTGTGCATTTAGTAGGGGTTATTATTATTAGTGATGTTATTTGATAAGCACTAAAGATTTAGCCATTGCTAAACTGGAAGACACAAATACTCGACCATTGCTCAATTGGAGGACACATATACTCAATCGCTGCTCAACTAGAGGACACAAGACTCAGTTGCCTTATTCCTAAAATGCATTATCCATTGTAACTAAAACCTGAAAGTGACTACCAGCTAATCCTACACTAGCAGTCCATTCACTAAATAGTTGCAGATTGAAAAAGGGACATGACACATCTCTCCCAAAGACAGTCAACCTAAAAATGCTTTGTTACAAACATCTAAATCTCCTCACCCTCAATGTTTATTTTGTTTGTCCACTTTATCTTTGTGCCAATCTTCTTCATCACCAAGTTGCGGGAGCAGATGGCATATAATGTTCAAAAAACATGCATGTATGTTATCTTGACCAATAAACTTGTTGCCCTACGATTTTAGCATTGACTACTATGACTTGGACAATGTTTTTAGCACCCACCACCTATATCAACTCTATGACAATCTTAGAAACTAAGTTTGCATCATCCTTCACTTGACCCTCATAATCAATTTCCTTCAAAAGAATTGCCCTTTTAAGGCACGCATCAATGCCATTAATTAAAGACTAGTTTTTACAATCTTTCCATCTATTAAAAACAATCCACACTAATGTTTTGACCCATTAATCCTTGATTGATTATAGTGATGTATCTATAAAATATTTTTATTATCCCAATAAGGTGGTATGCACTTTCCTAAGGATGTTTGACTAATTGCCATCACCATTTCCCACCAATACAATGAGATCAATAGATTGAAAGGAAGCCCATTGACACAATGTGTTCATCTACAATGTCCCTCACCTCATTCTAAAATGCCTTATCGAATGGTCCTCTTTTGTGGGAAAGAGAGTGATATCTTCTTAGTAGAAGATGATGTCACAATGAAAGGATGTGGGGTAGCCACTATTGGAAATAACCCTGTAGGTGGTTTGCCCAGTCCTTTCTTAACTAAATGATGAAATTTTGATTTTGCTCTCACTTACAATATCAACTTCTTGTTCTCTAATATATTAAAAAAATTACTCCTTTGGCAACCCATTTTTGTTTGGCCCTAGGTAAATTTCGATTATATGATTGATCATAGCACATAGATGAGTTTTCACTAGACAATACAACCTCTCATACTCATTCTGGCATGGACTAAAACTTCAAAGAAAACCCTCACCTCCAAGAAGTTGCTCAATCATCATAACATATTGCCATAGAGGTCATGTCGGATCAAATTTGAAAGGCCTATTTGTCTCTAGGCCCACTAAACTAGAACTGTCAGCAATCATTCTGTGTGTTGTTAGTTCATGAAAGATTTAAAACCAAAACTTTAACTCATCCACTTGATGAATTGTGCTTGAGCATCACGGGTATCCATGTTGAATTCATTGAGTCACTAGAAGGAATCCCAGATGCAACAAAGAACAAAATAGCCACACTAAAGATGAGGTAATGCCAATAGGTATAGTACAAAGTGTTGTAGGATGCCGCTTGGGAATCAACTGACATCCTAGATTACCCAACTATGTTTACTTGAGGGCAGGCAAATTCAAGAAGTGAGGACTTGCCATGTCCCCTTTTTCAATCCAAAACTATTTAGTGAATGGCCTGTCCACATAGGATTAGCAATTAGATAAGCTGGTAGTTACTTTCAGTTTCTAGTTAAAATTATGTTGCATTTTAACAGTAAGGTGGCTGAGTCTTTAATGTCTATCAATTAACCCCACTAATTAAGGGATGGACAGACCAATTAACTCCCACCAATTTAGGAATAATTGCCTATGATTATGAATTGATAGTTTTAAGGGATCTTGTTCACTTAGCTGCCTACATTTGAGGAAATCAATTGTTAGTTAGTTGCTACTGTCTATGGATCGCCTTCTCATGATTGAGGATTATTGCGAGCTGGATCTATAAAATAGAGCATAAGGTAGAAGAGAAGGCACTTTTTTGAAAATTAACAAACATTCAAATCTCATTTCAATGTTTGTGGCATTGTTGCAGCAGTTGTGTGCATTGGAGATGAAACCCTTTAGGTGTGAACCTATCATCTTCAGGGCAGAAACCCTTAAGAGTAATATATATCAGTTAGCATACAGTTTGTAAGTTGAGCATACCCAATAAGTTGTATTAGATTGGTAGACTTCCCTTTGAATGTATGTTGTCAGTAGAAAATTATAAAAAACATTAATAAGTGTAATTTTTGTTGGAGTGTTTAGTGTCTGTTATTTGTGCTTTTAGTAGGGGTTATTACAAACAAGATGATCGCATCCTTGCATCTCCTTGTGTTTTTATTGTTTCCCAAATATTATAGCACAAAGATCTTTTTTGACCAAGAAAGTGGCACCATATAGAGACACAAAAGTTGCTAATGGGTACAAGATAACATTTCGAAGAATTTTCTCATATATAAATGTGGAGGATACTATTGTGAGTGAGTTTAGCAGCTTTAGCTCATCAGACAACCACAATCTTAGCGCTCTTCAAGACAAGTACAAGGACGCTCATACATGGTGGTACCTCTATGGGCAAGGTTCCATTTTTCTCCAGCATCTTGCAATCAAATTTCTATAACAGGTAAGCACTTTTTATATTTTAACATTCTTACTATTCTCACAACTATCTATTACATTTTATATTTCCAAATGTTGTATTGACTTAGCCTCCAACTTCAATAGATCGCAAGTTCTTTGGCTGAGCAAAACTAGAGTAAATTCTGCTTTATCCACTCAATTAAATAAAACCAATTGGCTGCAAAGAAATAAAGAAAGTTACATCTATGTGCATTTCAACAAGTATAATGGCAAAAGCATTTTTGGAGAATATACAAAAGCTACATGATACGTCCAAGGTTATTGTCAGTGAATGTGATCTTATCTTTACTAGTAACTTTTGGACAAATTTATTCTCTTGTTTGGGTACTCAATTGGCTCAAAATTCTTCATACCATCCTCAATCCGATGGGCAAACTGAGGTTGTCAATAAGTGCTTCAAAGGGTATCTACATTGTTTCACTTTAGATAAGCAATCTCAATGGATAAATTGGCTACCACAAGCAGAATGGTGGTATAACACTTCCTTTCATAGTTCATCAAAAATGTCTCCATTTATGGGCCATAACACTATATGAATACCATCCTCCATCCATCACATCATCTTTGAGGATGACATTAAGAGTTCAAGTTGTGGATGACCGCATGCATCATCCATAATAGGTACTTTCAAGACCCAAAGAGAATTTGGCCATGGCACAAAATAGAATGAAACAACAGGCTGACCAACACCACACTGAAAGGAGTTTTGATGTTGGGGATTGGGTTTTCTTGAGATATCAGCCTTTTAAGCAAATGTCACTGAAGTAACAAACAAGGAACAAGAAGTTTTCACCAAAATATTATGGTCCATACCAAATTATGCAAAAAATAACCAATGTCGCCTAGAAGCTTGAGTTACCTCCAACAACAAAGATACATTCAGTTTTTTATGTTTCCTATTTAAAGAAAGTGATTGGGCATAATATGTCATGTCCCTGAGGCCAACCTGCAACTCCAACAGTGGTTTTAAACACTGAATTTAATATTACAATAATACTGAATAATAATATTGTTAATTATAATTATTAAATTAAAAAAATAATTCTAATTACCAGCCGACTATACCCTTGTTTGGCGCCAAATATGGAAAATAATGCCTTTTCTTTTGGCCAACCTAGGCCTTGCATTTGGGGTGCCAACTTTGCTCAATCAGGTATATATACAAATTGTTGCTCCTCCAAGAAGGCATCTGAAAAAGTGAATTTTGGGAGAAATCCTGAATTGGTTAGCTGGGATGAAAACCTCAGTTACCCTGCAAGGTTAGGACGCAAACCCTGGCCTTGTCTGATCAACTTTTCTATTCAGAATTGCATTTCCAATCCCTACTTTTGGTGTTAGCTGAAGAGAGGTCTGATTTACAGGTGGCTGCTAATTCTGAAGGGCTGCAGCAGGGCTATGCTAGGCTGCCGGCCATCTATTTCGCCTATCCTGAGCACTTCCAATTGCTGTTGATCATAACGAGGAGTGCTGAGCAGAACCACATAAGACTGTTGGTAAAAATCAGCTGGAAACCAGGCAATTACATCAGTCATCAAAAGAGCATAACCAACCACAAACCTGGTCAAAGGATAGATGCAAAACCAGACCAATAAGTGCACGACTGCACCCAGATCTGAGAACCTGCAGTGAACCATATAGTGGAAGCTTTGACATATACTTTATTGCGAGTCTTGAATACATACAGCAGCAGTTAAGGGTGTATTTTAGACCAGATCCAGGTTTTCTGAATTTGTTAATTTGCTGTGTATCAATTCTGTAATCAAATCTTTTGTTTGGAAATATATTATTTTCGTATTCTGAGCAAACTGAAGTGTTGAGCTAATGCTTTTGATGAAATCTAAGATCTGAAACTAGCTAATAGATCTATAAGCCCTAGAGGTTATAAAATAATCTCCCTACACAGACAATATTACCAAAGCTAGATGAAGAAGGAAGACTCATATTAGAGTCGGAGTTAATTTTTCACACACTGCCCCCCAGTTAATAGCCGGTAGGGACCCCCCCTCCCACTCCAATACCAACAGCCGACCGTAAGGGCCCCATAGTAGGGGAGGGGGCACTCGATCGCCCTTTCTTTCTAAACTGCCCTACTCCAGCTAGAATCCCCCCCCACCCAGTCGATCGGCCCTACCCTATCCTCCAAATGTGAAAGCTTATATTATAGATAGGTCTGGACGAGCTTCCTTCCATCCGAGCTTCCATCCAACAACTAGAACTAGAGGGCTCTCTTCGACAAGCTTCCATCCGGGCCACTCTTTCTTTATGCCTTCCACCCCCGGATATACTGTTACCATCCTTTGTTCCCATCCATCCGGAACCATGCATCCATCCGGAAGTAACGAGTTAACGACAACCTCACAAAGAAGCTGAGGGCTAGGACACTCACCGAGTATCTCATTCAATGGAAGAATTTACCAATTGAAAATGCCACATGGGAGAATGAAGAGTTCATCAAGAAGCATTCACACTTGATTAGCATTGAGGACAATGCTTCTCTGAAGTGGGGGGGCATGCTACACCCTTAATCCTAAAGTGTGCATAGGGTTATGAGTAGTTAGCTTGTGGCTATCTTCACTCTTAATTAAGTTATATGATCATTATTATATTCTTATTTAGATAGTTAGGTCATTTGAGGTGTTATATTTAAGTGTCTAGGTCAGCCTAGATAGCAGCTAGGGCATAATTCCGTATATATAGGAGCTAGAGGTAAGTTTATTATCATCAAACGATTAAGTGTGTTCTCATTGGAGATATTTGAAGGTTTTCCCCCTCGAAGTGACTTGTTATATTCTCAGTGTTATCAATATTTGCAGATGATCTCATATTATATTCCTCCCTTGTGCATGTTAATTTGTTACACATAATAGCAAACCTAAACCCAGATCCCATACGCAAACCAACAACTTAGGAGTATTCTCTCTCTCTCTCTCTCTCTCTCTCTCTATATATATATATATATATATAACATAAAAATATCTTTTAGTTTTACTTTTTGTGTATTTTTTTCTTATTTTTTATTTATTTATTTAATATAAACAGGTTAGGTTCACTCTTAAAACGTGGTTAAGTAACCATGTATGCTTGAGACATAGTCAGACAGAATGGACAGGCCCTAGGCAGACCTGGCCTAGGATACAAATCTGGAACAGACCAATTCGGTTATGGCAGGGCACCCTGCAGTGCCCATTAACATAGATTAATTATGAGTGATTTATGACTGCTGTTGAATTATGTTGTCCTTTCTCCACGGCAAATTTCCACTGTAACTGTTAGAAACTTTTGACCTGGTCCCCCATTTAACTTCAACTTTAGAAACGTCATATGTTGTCTTTGTAGATAAGTCGCTAGGTGTTCAAGAATTGTTTTTGTAAAGCCTACAAGGGTATAATGGTGAAGGCCTGCGTATTCCAGGAAGAGGCTTGGAAACCAATATCGAGGGGAAACAATGTATAAGGTAAATGGAAAAAACGAAATCCTTGTGAGCTTTCCACAAGAAGTTTCCCATTCATAAAATCGGTGTCTTGATTGGTATTGACCTAAATATTTACTTCGCCTTTATCTTAGATTCAGTTCATCAAACCTAAAATTACAAACTTTTCCGAAGACTAGCAAAACATGTTTTCTAAATATTTTTGTAAGATTGCCCTCTCCATGTTCTGGAATAACTCCTGGTGCAAAACAATGATACAATATCTGAAGAGAGTTTTAGTTGTTACAAAAGAACAAGGTACATGCAACTAAGACAGTTGCAGATAAAAAAAGAACAGATGAAGTCTCCGGCATGCGTACCTTGCCTGAAGAGCAATTAGACGTTACTTAAGCTCTTCGTACCAATGCCACGAGAGACATCAGCCATAACCTCTTCATAAATTGTATACAACATTGGAGGGCCTTTCACAATCTTGCTGAGAAACTTTGCTTCGGGCATGACCATAACAGAATCAAGCGACTTGCACTCAATATCCCCGAGCACATTCATGCATTTCATCCTTTGCCAAACTAGAAATCTAGGCTTCAAAACTTTTTCCAAATTAGCTATTAAAAGCTGTGGATATTTTACCACACAATTTGCAGCAAGCTCCATGTCATTAACTATAAAGCCCATGTTTTGCCTAACCTTTTCCTCGGACAAGCCAAAGATTTTAGGAAAAACCCTAAATAATTCCCAGGCTTCCTCACTAGAGAGACCGCACAGTTGAAGATTGTGCATTTTCGCCTGCAATGTTTCCGTGCGATATGTGGCCACAGTGATCAAAGCATATTTGTACATTGTGCTAGCTTTCTCAATACCAGTCTTGTGAATGAGGTCAAGTTGAGCAGGCGTTAAACTAGTGTACCGTAGAACATCCGGCTTTGACAATATAAACTTGGCGAGCTCCTTGCCTCGAAAACCATATCCTTCCCAAAAAGCAAGCGAGGGTTTCAAGGTTTTCTCTATGTTATATGTCAAAATTGACGGATTTCTCACCAGGAACTTGATAAGCAAATCTCTGGAGTGAAATACATTCTTAAAAAGCGTCATCTTGGGTAGAAGTTCCTGCTCCAGACTGGCGCCCAAGATTCTGGGCCTGCTCGTCAACACTTTGGCCAAATATTCTCGCTTAATGCCAAAATCCATCAGTAATTGAATTTTTTGGTCCACCGCATTTTCTGCACTTGTAGTGAGAAGTTTGGGGACTCCCTTCATTATCTTGGCAATCTGCTGGCGTTGGCAGCCGTGCTTGCTTAGCATGTCGACAAACTGCTCCACATTTTCGAGGTTTTCAAGCCTCTCTAACGACGGGGCGATTTTAAACATCTTTGTAATGTCGGCGGAAGAGAGATTGAACTCACTGGCAGCGAATTCTGCAAAAGGGTTTTGCAGACGGCCATTGATGAGGTCGTTATTGTCCGCAACTGCTGAGAATAATTTTGTTGTAATGGCTATTGAAGTTTGGGATGTACATATAGAAGAGCATTTACATCTGGCAAGTAAGTAGCAGCAGAACTTCTTCATCGTGCTTTCTGCTCTTCTAATATAAAAGACGGGAGGTGTTTAGTTTGACGAACAAGAGCTTTTTGGTTTTCCTGCTTACACATACATACTGTACCAATTTTTTAGTTCCTGCCGCAGGCAGAAATCTATGCATTCATTACATGCAATTTTTTTAGTTGACATTGACAGTTTCACCAATGAACAGTTAGAATTAAAAAGTTGACCACCAATTTTATATAGTCTATATTTAATTATCAATTTTTCCAATAATTAAAATATGTTTTTTTTTTTTTAATTGGTTCATTTTGTGAACAGTCACTTGAACAGTCAGTGCAAAAATAAAGATTTTTTTTAAAAATAAGGGTTTTTTTTAATGCATTTAATTTATTGAATGCAAATGTGAAACCTATTAATTACTTGAATGACAGTTGCACTATTTCATACATCATAATATCATAAACATTTGATACGTGCCAATTTTGTGAAAGCTTAATAAATAAAGGAGTTGCTGTTAAATAGGTTATAATAAATTTTATTGTCAAAATTGTTTGTGAACAATAAATATAAACAGTAAAATTTTCTATTCACATTAAATATTATAGTGACATTTTCAAAATTTGACTGTAAACAATAAATGTTATAGTAAAATTTATCAACCCATATTAAATATAAAAGTAGTATTTTCAAGACTATGTTTGATACATGTCAATTTTGTCAATAGTTAATAAATAAAATAATGTACAAGCATTTATTTTAGCACTGAGTGGCAGACAAACTAATTCAAGAGTGCACAATTTAGACAGTCCCAAAGCTGCAAAAATTGCAAGTTGTAGAAAGACTGAATTTTTTTTTTTGCAAGCTCTGAAAATTGAAGTTATGGAAAGATCGAAGAAGTATTGCAAGGTAAGAGGTCTCAATTTGGAAAGACTAGACAACATTCTGAAAACACTGAAGGGCAGAAGGCGTCATTCCACAATATTCCACAATTTTCTAGGGAAATCTTTCTTCACAAGAAAACTATTTCCTTTGTTTTGCATCATGTGTTTCCTTGTCTGCAATTTTGTAGGGAGTTCTTTCTTTGCAGGAAAACTGTCTTACGTGCAAAAATAGGTTACATTCTAGAATCAATATGAAAGCAAGGTGACATTTTTTTGTGCATTTTGCAATTGAAACGTATGTTTGATTTCTTGCAGAAAATTAAAAGGCATATTATTGTTTACAAACTAAGGTGAAAGAACAAATAAATAACGCATGCAACAAACTGTTGGAGACATCAGGTAAGGATGTATCAACTGATATTTTATTTGTTTTGCTATGTAACTTGTTTTGATTAACTTGTTGAGTCAGAGAACTTTGTTCATAATTTACAGCTTTTGCAATTTGGAGAGGAGTAGTTAGGCTTGAAGGTTGTGCAAACGTATACTGTTATTTTATTTGTTTTGCTATTTAACTTGTTCTAATTAACTTGCTGAGACAACGAATTTTGTTCCTAATTTTTAGTTTTTGCGGTTTGGAGGAGCAGTTAGGCTTGAAGACATACCACATACGTTTTATAAATCTGTGTTTTGTTCCTAAATAGGTATGTATCAATTATTGTGTTATGTTTCATATGGGTATAAATCAGGCATGAGTAGCCACTTTATTTTCTTGAAGTTTATATTTTGTTTACCAGAGCAACCACTTTCTTTTCTTGAAGTTTCTATTTTGTTTACCGGAGTAGCCACTTTCTTTCCTTGAAAATTCTATTTTGTTTTCTTTTTTGATTAATTTTCTTAGATGACTGTTGATGTCAGGGCCTTCACAACAACAATTACAGGTAACAAGGCAATCAATTGTTCCTAATATCTTCATTGGTAAGGGTTGCTTACTTTGTTTGTACCCCATTCATTAAGTTTCCTAGTAGTGCTAGTGTTTGAGCTTTGGATTCTAAATGGAAGATGTTCTACTTAGCTTGCTAAAATACTTGACAGATATATTCTGATTACTGATTAACTTGCTAAATCAAAGAATTTTGTCCCTAATTTACAGCTTGTGCAGTTCGAAGTAGCAGTTAGGTTTAGAGGCTATGGAGACATAAGACATACGTATTATAAATCCTTTCTTTTTTGATAAATAGGTATGTATCACTTATTCAATTATGTTTCATCTGGGTAGTAAACAGGAATGAATAGCCACTTTCTTTTTTCAAACTTTCTGTTTCTTTAACCTTTTTTTGACTATGTACATCTACCTGTATTGAGTGTTTTAACCCGTTATGAGCTGTGAGCTACAATGCACTTGGTCTTTTGTGAGTTAGATCTTGTGCGTTGCAATGGTTGAAGGTTGAATATTTACACATGGCTATGATGTAGGTCTACAAATTTGTCCATTTTTAGTTTAGAAATGGCTAGGATTACAGTAAGTTTGAACATCTACTAGGTTATTAGAGTTAGCTCTGTTGCATTGTTTTTTTGTTTATTAAGTGCTGGAAAATAGGCAGAGAATTGTCCAGCTATCTAGGACAGAATAATTTTTCTGCATGTAGTTAACCAATCTCCTGATTTAAGGCAGTTCAAATGTACTTGGAAGTCTATAAGTATAAGTATCTTTTCCACACCAACACATGGAAAAATCATATGTTAGGGATTTTCTCAAGAAAGCCCTGTGTACTTTCATGGAGGCTTCCCACAAGCTTCTGGTCCTCTTTTCAAGCAAAGAATTTGACAAACTACGATTCAAATAATAACCGGATAACCCATTTTGAAATGGAATTTAAAACATGGGGAATTCATGCAATTTCTTGGAGATCCCGTGTAAAAAAGTTGCAAAAGAAAAGTGGATAGAATACAGTGATTTCAAAATAAATATTCTGAAAACAAGAAGCTTTGGAAAAAATCTTCAAATTCTAACAAGGACAAAAATAGATTTATTTCTAAAAGGCTACTAAAATCAACTGCGCCCTATTTAAACCATCATTACTAGCCATTGATTGCATACCATAGAAGCAGGAGGAATAACTGCAGGCCTCACTCGCTTGGATGCCACATTTCTATAATACAATATATCACATTATATAGCATTAAAGAATGTGCAATCTATACAAACATCCAACACAATGGGGGTAAACAAAGAAAAAAATCATTGATCTAAATCAAAATCCAGAAGCTCCCTTCTACTGGAATACCTAAAAAAATAGAAACTTTCCCCGTTAATTGATAGATTAGACAGCATAGTGTATTAAAAGAAACCCAAATAGGGAAATGTTAGAAAAGAACTTCAGAAATGGGCCAAACATACAAAATAATTTGTTTCGCAAGAGGTGTTCGAGGTTTCGTTCTCTTCAGAAGGGCATCTTCAGTAATCTATCAAAGATCTTTTTCTTCAGATCTTTTGCTGCCTATTTTACCAAGTCGAAGATCATTTGCTTCAAATCTGAAGCTCTCACATTCGGCATTGACATCTGCAGGAATTTTGTCTTTCTGTCCAAACCCTTGACGAAGATCTGATGCTTCAGTAAAATTCCATTTTCGCATAGGGTTTCATAGGCTTTCACTATTCCCATCTTTGATTGCATCGACTTACTTTGGCCCTCTGATTGTTGTCTTAATATGACCGCGTAGTTGGACAGTGCTAATGGATTTGTATCGTAAATCAAGGGCCAGACCTCAGTCTTGCGTCGCCTTTACTTGCATGTAGTGAAGAATACGTTACCTCAAGACACGTGTAAACCTTAGTTCTTATAGCCAGGTGTAATGATTGAGATATAATGTTTTATGCTTACCCTAGGCGTTACCATACAAGCCACCAAGGCTTGCAACGAGATCATTGTGAAAACTCACAAAGAATTGGTTTTTCATGTATCTTATTGTTCACATGATAGACCCCTCGAGATATCAAACTATCTCTTCTTTATAATATCTAAGATTTTGCACATTAACAAATAATGTGATATTTTTTCTAAAACAAAAATATTTACCTCACGTTTTCCTTTCGTAGGCTTGTACATTTCAATAGCACCCCATTTTATTTGGATTTAAATAATTAACTATTTATGTCTACTAAACAACCACCAAACTTTGAAATACAAATGTGAATCAAGAAATCTAATAAATTTCTAAATTTTAAAAAAATTATAAGGTCAATTTCTCCATGTCTCAATCCTTAATCCTTAGTTGGTGTTAGTATTCTTCATTTGTGTGTGAAATAATGAAATACTTAGACAAATTTTAAAGCATCATTTGCACCTCCAAGAAACTCTTATTTGAATGGTCAAAAGTAAAATTTAACTAATAAAAGTAGGAAAACTATTCACCACATTACTATAAGGATAAGGTGCAAAAATTTTATTCAGTATTTAAACATTGAAGATTATGATGTTTAAATAGAGTGTGAGTTGTTTTTTATTTTTTTAATGTGTATACTTTATGTATTTAATACCCCTTCAAGCACTCCAATTGACCTTAGCACTAATGGAGAATTTCTCACCCACTATCTATTGTATCTATTGTGCACTCGTAATCTCTACAAAAAGAACAGGGTCTCAATTTTTTATTTACATAAAAGATGGAGATTCAGACATGGACAAAGCACAGGTACAAATATATGCCAAACTCTTCTCTTCATCTACTTTATATCTATTGTTTTCTTCTTCCTATCATTAAAATCTAAAAGATAAAACTAATTTACTTGCCATTAATAAACAAATACAGTTACCTGAAAGTTTGACACAATAGTACAAATAGTGAAAAGGTTGAAGAGATTCCTCCAAACAACATTTGAGGTAATCATATGACAATTTTAATATTTCTAAATTTACAATTAAATTTTTTTCCTACATAAAAATACTATTTAAATATATGTTGCAGATAGATGGAATATTGAAAGTGGTCAACCCATTGTCAAATCCCTTCCATGCATTCTGTGCAAAGTGCAATTACAAATTTGAAAACTATGGAACACTAGAAGAACAAGTTGCTTTTTCCACTAGATCACAACAACAACATCATCCATGCTAATATTGATCAACAATAATCAACATAACATATGAAAAGGTAAGTATAATATTTTTCAAACATATTTTAATATATGCACATTTCTGCTCATTCAATATTTTTATATACTACAATAATGATTTACTAACAACTATCTCAATACAATATTTGCAGGTAGAAAATTACATACAAAAGTGGATAACATTGCACTTCTACTAGCTAGACAACCACTTTATTAGTTGTTTCCAAAAATTTGTCATGACACTACCTATGAACTCTAATTGCAATATTATTTATGTTACTACATATCAATTGCTACATACACAATTATTTGTATAAACTTTGAAGTTATATGTTCCCTATGATACAATGCTAAGTCTATGAATATATATTTATATTCATAAATATTTACAAAAAATAAAATTCAATGTATGTTTACTCTTATAATAAAACATAACACATTGACATTACACCCCCTATGTCCTTCTCCTAACAAAATATCTCAAACAAGAAAACACATCTCACAATCGGCAGGAATCTGACGCAATTGCGTCTCTTGTTGGCTTATGTAAAGTGTTCTAGCTTTTAGCTTTTGTTTATTACGAGTTTCAATCATATGTGTGAATCTTGTTATTATTATTATTGTATTTAAATTTTATTATTCAGCTATTTACTACTTAGTAATATGTTTTGATATGTTTTTATTTGAAATTGGCACATGTTTTTTGAAATCATAATGGATGAAAAGGATGCAAGACAATGAAATTAATCATCATTTTTTTTAATTGAAATTTTAATTATAATAATTATTTTTTAAAATAGTCATTTTGTTTAAAAAATAAATAAAAGAGAGAAGAAGATAAAGATTGAAATGAAAAATAGACTTATATTTTATTAATATTTTAATTTTAATAATTTTAAATTAGTTATATTTTTTTACTTAATTATTTATTAGTTGGGAATACTATTGCAATGAGTTCTTCAATTTATTTTGTGAATTAGTTTTTGATTAGATAAGCAGGGAAGGACCTTGATCCCATGCTTACAAAGGCAGACAAAAAGAGACGTGGGAAACAGTACCATCAGCCAACCAAAAAACAGCACCAGAGTTAGCCGACATTAAACATAGTAACCATGAACCAACCAGTTCTAATAAAAAACACTAAGAAACTACATAGTATTCGAGGTGGTATTCCACCATAACATAACCAATAAAACGGTGCAGTCTAAAAGATTATAACCATACGAGAAGAGACTCATCAAAAAAACAAAAGAGTAGCAACCAAAGGCATTATTTGCCTTTCTTCAACAGGTCCCCATACTCTCCCATGAGAGCAATATTTTGTGAATTAGTTATTAATAAGTTGCTTTTAAATTTAAATTTAAATCTAAAATTTTATGCTCTTCACTAATTTTAACATTTTTTAGAATGATTTTTCACTTTTAACTTTAGTTTTAGCTTTTATACAGTTATTTTATGAAATATTTATAAAATAAATAAATGTTACCTTTATTAATATAATATTTTGATAATTTAATAGAATATATAATTTTTATTAAAGAAAATCTCACAAAAATCAACTAACTATTATATAGAGATTTGGATTCAAACTATTAAAATTAAAGCACGTCCACAAGTTAACATATAAAATAATCTTTGCAATGATATGATTTTACACAATTAAAATAAAAAATTAAATTAAATTTGCCAATAGTGACAATAGTGGCATGGTTAAGTTGTGTTGTTATTCTTCGGTGTAATTGTTGAGAATCTATATTCATAGCTCTAGATTAAAAGCATTTACCCCTCTTTTAAAAAAATAAAATAAAATAAATCTTAAATTATTTCACATTGCCATTTTTTTATTTTCCAAATTTTATTAATTTCAAAACACAAATAAATACAAATAAGAATTAAATTTATTATAATTGTTAATTAAATCATAATTTTAATCTTATTATTAATAATAATTATTATAATCCTAAAAGCATTATAATCAAAACTATTCAAAAATTAAAATATGATTAATAGATATAATGCTCCAAAATTTTATTCATCTAATATTTTTATTCTAAATCTTATTCCCAATATTAATTCATAGATTTTTTTTAATGTCACTTCACAATTTCTTTATTATTAAGGTTAGGTTATGACCATAGTTATGGATGGTGTTACAACTATAGTTAAGGTTAGAGATAGGACTAGGATTAGAATAATGGTTTAGAATTTATTGCTAGGATCAGAGCTAGGTTAGGGTTAGGGTCAGATCACGTAAAGAACCAATTAACAATACTAAAACACCATAATTAACAAAACTTACATTTATTTTTATTCACATTAATAAAACTTACATTTAATTTTTTTCAAATCTAGAAAACAATAATTATGATATTATAAACGCAAGAAGTAGCCACTGCGTGGCACTTGTTAACTTAATAATTTTATTATTTATTAGATTAATATTTTTAAATTTTTATTTTTATTAATACTTTTTTAATATATATTTTAATTTTGCATTTAGCTTATGCTATTTTAATTTTTAATTTAGGCTTAAGTTTTAAATTTGTTTTGATTATTTATGTCTTCTTATGAAATTATAAAAATAATTAATTATTAGAATTAATTTAATTTATAATTAATTATTTGTCTTATTAAAATTTTAATTATTGTACAATAATTATATTTTGAATTATATTTTAATTTACATAATAAACTAAATTTAAAACTTAAAATATAAATTAAAAGTTAAGAGAGAGAGAGAGAGAAACTAACTTTTGATCAGTAATTTCATGCCAATAATCTAAGGATAGCATGTGTCCCTGGGGTGTTATGCTCGAGGTATCTTTTCTTTGCTCTCTTTTTCTATGCCTATTTGTCCCCCCATCTCCTTCTCTCCCTCTTTATTTCCCTCTACCTCTCTATATATGACTTCGTATCTCAACTTTTTTATCCCTCCATCTCCCCCTCTCTCATTCTCTCTCTCTCGCTTTGTCTCTCCCTCTTTATATCTATATTTCTTCATCTCCCTCTTCTTCTCTCCTTCCATCCCCTCCTCTCTCTCTGTCTATATATATATTATTTTTTATCTCTATCTCTATCTCCATCTCCATCTCCATCTCTATCTCTCTCCCCTATATTTATCTCCTTACCTCTTCATGCATCTCTATCTTCCCCTATCTTTCTCAATATATGTACATCTCTCAATCTCTCCCTCTTTCTATCTCTATATCTCCCTCTCTCCCTATCACTCCCTCTTTTTATATCTCTATAATTTTATATCATCTCTCTATTTATCTCCATGTCTCTCCCTTCTTCTCTATTTATTTATATATCTCTTTCCCACTTTATCTTTATCTCCATATCTCTCACTCACACACAAACTCCTTATTCCCCCTCTCTCTATTTCTCTCCCCATCGCTTTGTCCCTCACTCCCTCCATATCCCCTATCTATCTTTTGATTTTTACATATCTCCTATTTCTCTTCACACATATATATATATGTCTCTCTTTCTTGTCCCATATATATTTATCTCCCTCTCTTTATCTCCCCTATTTATCTCTCCCTCTCTTTGTTGTTATTTTTCTACCTTTACTTCTCTCTATTTTTCTATCTATCTCCCTCTCCCACTCTCTCTATATATCATTATATCTCCCTCTATCACTCTATCCCACCATCTATATGCCTCTATATATATCTCTCTCCCTCTCCCTCTATATCTATCTATCTCTTCCTCTCTATATGCCATTTTTAATCTCCCTATCTCTCTACCTCTCTATCTTGTTTATTTGTCTCATTCTTCCTCTCTCCCCCTTTGTATCCATCCATCTCTCTCCCTATCTCTCCCCTTTTCCATCTTTATAGACCTCTATATCTATATATATATTCATCTATATCTCTATCTCTTCATATTTCTTCTTCTATCTCTCCCTCTATGCCTATCTCGTTATCTCTCCATCTCTCTCTACCCCTATATCTCTCCCTCTCTACTTCTCTCTATATAGATCACTTCATATTTCTAAATTTATCTTTCTATCTCTCCCTCTCTCTCCATCTCTATATATATATTTATTCCATCTATATGCATCCCTCTCTCCTCTCTCTTTATCTCTCTCTCCTCTCGATACACCTCTCCTTCTCCATATACATATACATCTCCATATTTATCTCTATGTTCCTCTCTATCTCATCTCCTTACCCCTCTCTCTCGTGCACTTTTCTCATCTCTATCTCTCCTTTTTTTTATCCCTATGTCTCCCTCTCTCTCCCTATTGCAAACATAACATGACTTTCTTAGTAATGAAGCCTAATTATCTTCTTGATTCAAAGGTTTTGTTTCAGTAATGTCTAGATCCCTATAAGTGGATGCATACTTGATTTAAAGCTATCACTTCTCCATTGAGACCTTTGTTTCACAAAAATCATCATTTTCTAAATGTCCTATGAATTGACCTCACATTTTGTGCAAATGTATGCAAAAAATAGACCTAATTTTGTCTTAACTGACCTTCCATACTTTTGGCGTACTTTTGTGTGTGTGTGTATATTTCAAATTAATGGTTCAAATGTTCCATTTGTTGAAACAATTTTATTTTTTATAAAATTTTAACATCTTTCTTATAATTTATAAATAAAGGTACTTATTTTTTTCAAAGGATCCAATTAGTATTTGGTACATAAATCTCCATTAAATAGAGTAGATTTGATTGAAAGGAAACATGGAAAGGGAACAATCCTCAAAAATATATGTGTAAACAAAGGGAATAATCCTCCTCTCAATAATAGGACAAAGTGGCAACAATCTAGACAATGATAGAGGATGAAGTGTGAGAAGTAATCGTGATTTGGAGTGGTGTTAGCTCATTAATTTAAATTCATTGTTGGGGTCTTCTTTACTTATTGTTTGTTTTTGTTGGTAGTCTTGGCAGTGGCATTTTCCTATGGCTCTTGTTATCAACATTTTTTCTAAGAGAGGTAAAATGATGTCACACCCCATCTTGTTGTTATTGATTTACTTTTACCTTCACAGGTAAATAGGATGGAAAATGCAATCATGATTTTGATATGTTTGTAAAATAATAGAATACTGAAATAGGTATTATGTGAAAGTGTTGATAAATGCTAAATGTGTCTTTGAAAGAGTAAATATTGTTTACATTAAAGAAGAACATACATTTCTATATGAATATGCTAAAGTTTTATGATGCATATGGATTTATTATGAACGTCTAACTACCATTGTAAATGTGCTAATCTAGTTGCAGGGACATGTTCAATCCTCTGAAAGGGAGGGGAAGTATCACTCAGGAGAAGTGATTGGTCAGATAACCCTTAATGATACCTATTTGAGCTCACACACACAATCACAATAGAATGGTTGAGTGAAGTCATAGTATTGAGAATCGGCAAGTCATCCTTTAGTATGAAGTGTTTACATTAGTAAGGGTCTTGATTACTGTTGAGTGCATTCTTGGATGATGTTTATATGTTTGGAGTTTAGGAGTCCTTCCTTATGTTACAATGCTTGATTGATGAGGTGAACATAAGCTAAATGTATATATGTATGCATATGCATGTCGACGATAGACCATACGTATAGAGGAGCATGTGCATGATAGTACATTGGTAGATGTGCCTATGCATGATTATGAACATATTGCTTATGAGTGTGGTGTTATGTAGGGACAATATGACATGTACGTATATATGTATATATACATCACACGTATATTACTTATCAATAAGGTAGTAATTTTATAAGTGCTTGATTGTAATCGAACGTATATATAAATATATATATGATATATGCATATATACATATGTATACATGTGTCAATATTTACTTATGTGGGACAAATGGAAATTTCCATACGGATATATCAATATATGTGTGCATGTATGTATACATGTACATAGGGGAATATATATATATATATATACAGTCGATATGATTATTATTATTATATGAATGTTAACTTGATTTAAATATCAAATGTATACATACTTGATTGTCATGAAATATACATATATACATATATACATAAATATATATGGTATTTAATAGAGGCCGATTTCTAGATATGCTATGCAAAGTATTATAGGTCAAATATTACATATGTTTGACATAAGATAAAGGTCGATCTATATTCAAGAAGTGTGGAATAATATAGGCCGATATGGAGAAGTAAACCATATTCGATACCATTTGAAATGCATCACTATTTAATAGCAGTGAATTACTCCAAACTTTGAACGCATTTATCCAAGAGATAAAGGCAAAGGAAATAAAAAGAAATATGTGTTGCGTTAGAGGTTTAAACATGTGATAAAGGAAATAGAAAATAATAGGCAACGTACTAAGTCAATGGCACTACAAAATTGAAGATAAGCCAGAGACTTTTAATCCCACACATGGAGAAATAGTTGCTACTTTGTAGCAATGCATAGATTTGATAATAAATACCTTTGTAACATGTGAATTGTGTTGAGTAGATGAAAGTGCATAACCAACGCTATAGGTGTAAGCGCTGAACATGTTTTGTTGTCAAAGCTAAAACCCACATAGTATGATGTGGTGTAAGAGGCAGCGCCTTATTAGGTAGAGAAAGCCAAATAGAAGTCTTCATATAAGTTGATATCAAAATGAACATTTGCATATTGAAATGGTCAACCATAGCTAGCTAAAGAATAGGTCAATCTATTGTAGCATATAGTTGAGTTACACTTAGATTTTTGCCACCTTGTTGTTGTGTGAGGTGATTCGATCTACATGTGGAGTGTTGTTGACTAGCATGCCATATCTTTTGGCATCAATGTCTCATTTTTTTGTATAAATAGAGGGGCTAGTTCTCTTATTTAGGAAGCATTATTATACAAATCTATTATGCTGCAAATATTCTGAGAGTTGAATTTTGTGAGAGCTAGAGTTATTTTTTGAGAGTTTAGAGTTACTATGTGAGAGCATTGAGTTATCTTGTGAAAAAGGACATAGTGAAGTATCACTTTGAGTGGAAAAGTGAATGATATAAAGTTATCTTTGGAAGGTTGTGCATCGAGTTAGTCAATTGGGATAAGTGTATTACAGGTATGAGGATCTAGACTTCTCTTATTTGTCTTTACTTATGAATGAATGAGATTTGAATCCTTTGTTTGAACTGCTTGAGAATACTTGCATTAGTAAATCATAGAATTTTCTTTAGAAAGGAAAAAGAAGTTGTTTGATGCTTTTCTATGAAAGTGCTTGTGTTTACTCCATAATAGGAGGGATTGTTTGTCATTAGTATAAATATACTAGGAATGATGAAACAAAAATAGCTTAAGGGTAATTCATAATGTGAAGCGTATCAATATCACGAAGTGACTTGACACTATTAGCTTATGATGTTAGGAAATGTTAGGAATGACAAGGTTTAGTTGAACATCAACAATTTGGAAGAAATTATAGGAAGATTCATTGCTAATCCGTACAAGTATGATCACTTGATCATTGCTTAACTATTGGATAAATCCCTAGGTTGGGAGTAACCTATGGATTGGGAAGTATATTGAAACCTAGGTTAATATTAACCTATTAGGTTGGAATATTTACTTCATTACCCATTGGAACCAATAGGTTAAGAATAATTTGTTGGGATGGGATGTATGTTGTTCTTGTTGGAACACATAGGTTTAGGTTAACCTACTTGATTTCATTGATTGTTGATTATTGATTATTTTTGGGATTAGGGTATACTAAGGTTGAGACTCACCTATGTGAATAAGTAAATTACTTGGGTTTATGAGATACTATATGTATGGAGACGTAGGTGGGATTAACTATAGAGTTAAAGTTGCTACTTGATTAGTTTCTTTACACTCTTGAGATGAAGTCATATTGTTGACAAGATTATACTCTTTTGAACAACTCTTTTATTAAAGGAGATTACACTCTTGAATGGAATCATCTATTGATATGATTATTCTTTGATTGAGGACATTCATCTACATGGATATACTCTTGATGAGAACCACTTATTTATGTGATTTATTACTAAATGGAGATAATTATTTATGGATATGTGATATGTGATTAGATGATGCTTATGTAGGTAAACTTTAGATTATAGAGTAATACTTGAGACTAGATTGTCTTTTGAAACGAATAACTTGTCTATGCAAAGTTAATTTGTAGAATAGAAAAGATCATATATTATACCTGGGATTGGAATAACCATTGAAGGGATAACTTATGCTTGGAATTTATTGGTAGAAATACCATTATATTTTGGGGAAAAAGGGAATAGGTTATTTCTAAGGTTACGGACTACTTATGGAAGGAAATTACCTAAGCATAGTATATGAACGGTCATAATCCAAACCAAGATATAGAAGTGTATCTGAATAGGATGACTATCACTCGAAGTACTGGGTGAGAATACTTTGGCCAAAGTAGTGTAAGTTGCCACTATTTACATAGTCATTTCATTGTGTTCCTTTTATGCGTTCTAGTTCAATATTTTCATACTCGTAGAATGATGACCATATGAATAGGTTCTAGTTTGTAGAACACAACACTAAGCTCAGATAGGCTATTATTATGGGGTTTACCAACCAATCTCATCGTTGAAGGGTAGAGCCATCTTGTCATATGTGACAGATGTGCAAGGGACCATATTTGAGTTCGTGGTTGGCAGAAAAGCACTTGAGTGATGCTTCTCTTCATCAGTTAGCAACCAAGGTTTGTGGATGTTTGTGCCAGCATTGGGGACAACTGGAGTGTTTGCACCAACGAGCGAGGACATCCAGAATGTATGCACCATTGCAACGACATTGGGATCAGTTTGTATATCTATTGCCAAATGAAGCTCAGAAGAGCTATGTATGTATCATGTGTACCCATTTATATTGAAGGATGTAATCATGAATGATAAACTTGAGTTCATTCAATGTGACATCTATGTTATGAAAAGATTTGTGAAATTACAATGGAATTGAATGGAAGTTTGGAAATAGTGTTCTTTCAAATGTGCATGTAATTTACATTATGAAAAGAAATTTTTGTATTGCTATGTCATGGCATCATAGAATATTCACTTAATGTGAAATATTTGGAATTTTACTAAGTAGAACACTGGGGTTGTTACATGTGGTATTAGAGCTACCAGGTTCAGCTCTGGAGCCTATGAGCTCATTATGCCAACAATGTGTAAACCTTATCGGAAGATAATGGTTGAAATGATCTTATGCCAAGATGGAAAGAGGAAAGAACAAGGGAAATGAAAAGGAATATGAGATTCCTAGAAACTTGTTTAAGTTTGGGACAAGATAAGAGTCATCCCAAGAGTTGAAAACTCCTAAACCAACAATTCATTATGATATTCCCCTTGGATTGCGGAAGATTATGCAATCAGGTTAGGTAGGAAGGTTATGAAGGATTATCAATATGAACCTTCACCCAATGGAATAGCTATATGACTCTAAGGGGATGGGAAGAAATGAGATAACCCCCTTATTAGTAGCAACCTATAGTTGCAAGGAGTTGAGGATTTTTTGATTTAGTAAGTATACTATGAATCTATGAGTATGCAATTATTCACATAAATTGGAAACTTTGATCGAAGTAGATAGTCAACGAAGGAGGTGTCCAAGAGGTGGATAACCCTTGAAAAATATAATTTCAACAAAGTTAAGTTTTTGCGAGAAAATTTAGTACCTTGAAATAAGGGAAAATACTAGAATGGTCAGAAAGGAAGCAATCAATGAAGTGGACATGGATCCACCAACCAAAATTAACGAGATCAATTTGGAGTTTTGATTAAGATGAGAAAAGAAACCAAGTCACATAGGCTGCTTAAGGTTATGAAGATCCCAAGAATTAGGATAAAGTCACTTGGAAAGGTGATTATGAGAAAGAAACCTGAAAAGGTAAATCGAATTGGCCCAACAAAGGTTTGGTTAGTACTAAGTTTGGTAGAAGTGTGGATTAAACACACCAACTTGCCAATGAAAATAAACTTATGTTTAGAGATTCCAAAAGGAAATGGGATACAAAGTGACACAATGTGTCAAATCAATAGAAGTTGTAAGGAAACAACGCTCAAAGTTGAAGACACGTCAACAAAAGAGGCTTTGTGGATATGGAAATTCCTCCACAAAAAGGATATTGGTATACATGGAAAAGAGAATTGGAATATTAGAGAGCCTCTTGGGTTGTAAAGTTGCTAATTATTAAATAGATCTCTTTATTAACAATCCAATTATTGAATCTATGAGATTAGAGATTAGCAATGAATCTAATTTTGGGAATAAGTATATTCAAGGCATGCCATAGAGGCAAGAAAAAATCAATAGAAAGCCAACAACAAGGAATGATAAATCATTTCAAGAAAGCAGATGTTTGCTAGGATTTCAATCTAGAGCTGATCAAATGTCGTGGAAACACTAAGGGGGGGAGAAAGAGAGTAAATTGACTCAGATAAAGTACCCCATATAATGAAGATCATAAATATATTTTCGATTTGGAAGAACTTTTGACTTCTTGATAAGTCATGATGTCAATATATTTCATGACCATGAGAATAAAATATTGGAATTATTGAAAGATAATGAAAAGGTAAAGGATTATAACCAATGAGAATGGAATATTACCACTCAATACTTTAGCTATATGATTGATTGAAAGATCAATTCTTATTATCTTTGATGCCTTAGGAAAGAATAGGCAGATTACTTGATCATGAAAGGAAAGATCATTGCCTAAGAATAGGTAAAGAAAGGTCTAAACTCATGATTTGGACTTATTGAGAAACATTTGTGCTTGGTAGTTAGGTATACAATTATTTTTGATATCTATTGAGAACCAACATGCTTGAACAAGAATTGTTACCTGAAAAGGTACCAATGCTCATCAAGAAAGATAAAGTGAGCTGAAAATCATATTAACATTTTGGAAATGATTTAAGGATGAAATAAATCCAAGGTATGGATGTCCTAAGATGAAGGAGAATTATCTCTGGGAAAATTATCTAGCCATTAAACTAGAGAATCAAATGCGGCATGAGTCCATGAAATAGGTTTTCACTTGGTCGGAATAGACTAATATGAGATATAAAAGAACCTATGTACCCAAATTTTTTGGAAGATTAATGAATGAAATGAGTGAATTGGTGTCATAGTTAGGACAATGGAATGAAAAAACTAATTTTCGGATGAGGAACCACTATAATTTGGAAAAAAATGGAGTAAGATGTTGCAGAGTATGTAGCAAGTTATTGTCCAGTGTGCCAGGAAATGAGGACAAGATGTCATCATCGACAGGACATGTATACTCTCTTGAGATTCCAGAGGGGGAAAGTGATAGAACACAAGATACTTTAATCTGTTTAAGTCAATGAAACTGACATATATTATGGTGAGTAGAATCGCCAAGGTAACCAACATTGGTTGGAAATTTGATTTATGGGATTTTGGTCCTAAATAATATATTGTGTGAAGTAGTTGCTTAGTATTCCTGAGAAGATTATCTCAGTTGTGAACATGCAAATAATGATAAGGTTTTGTAAACCATGATCATCTTGAGAGAAATTCAATTGATTGAATGCTCAATATATTATTGTAGCCAAATAGGAAAAAGTGATAAACCAAATCTTGAACAATTTGTAGAATACTTATAAACTTATACTATTGAGGTTTGAACCATTATATGGAAAGGAAGGTCAAAAACTCTATTAAGCTGAAATAGGCTAAGAATTAGGGTTAACCTTAGACTAGAAAGGTTGTCAAAAAGGAATAATAGATTGAAATGATCGAAGAAACCTTATTGATACAAAGCTTGAAATATGAATCAGTGTCATTATGTTCGGAATTGACAGGTGTCCAAGAGCAATGTTATGCTCAAGATGGACAAATAGTCAAGAGCATTACTTTTATGTTTAAGGAAAATGGTTGTGTAAGTGATGGATGTACTTGGATTTTGAGTTGTCTAAAGGTGTAAATACCAAAGGGAAGGATGGGACCCATGGTGTAGTGTAGAATACACCAACATTCCTTATCTATTTGGGTTACACTAAGGATAAATGGGTCAATGAGAACGTGTTTTACGATCATTGAGACATAAGACTCATGTGGTATATAGTTACTATTGTACGTAGAATATACATATGAGGTAATATGATAAATCTCTTTGAGAGAGAAAGTATGTAAGGCACACAAGTTCTCCCTATGCATTAGCAAGGACACTCAATGCAACGCCCAAAAAGGCCAAGATTGCAAGGAGTGATTCTACAAGGGAAGATTATTTTATCATTCATACTTAAATTGGAAAAGGTAACTATAAACCTTTATTTGACTTTATCTATATGTTAAAGTGATTTAAATCATCGAGAATGATGATTCATAAGGGGGGAAGTATGTCACACCCCATCTTGTTCTTACCAATTTACTTTTACCTTCACAGGTAAATAGGATGGTAAATGCAATCATGATTTTGATATGTTTGTAAAAGAATGGAATACTCAAATAGGTATTATGTGGAAGTGTTGATAAATACTAAATGTGTCTTTGAAAGAGTAAATATGTTTACATCAAAAAAGAACATACATTGCTATATGAATATGCTAAAGTTTTATGATGCATATGGATTTATTATGAATGTCTAACTACCATTGTAAATGTGCTAAGCTAGTTGCAGGGATAGGTTCAATCCTCTGAAAGGGAGGAGAAGTATCACTCAGGAGAAGTGATTGGTTGGATAGCCCTTAATGATACCTATCTGAGCTCACACACACACTCACAATAGAATGGTTGAGTGAAGTCATAATATTGGGAATTGGTAAGTTATCCTTTAGTATGATGTGTTTGCATTAGTCAGGGTCTTGATTACTATTGAGTGTATTCTGGGATGGTGTTTATATGTTTGAAGCTTAGGAGTCCTTCCTTATGTTACAATGCTTGATTGATGAGGTGAACATACGTTGAATGTATGTATATGTATGCATATGCATGTTGACGATAAACCATAAGCATGGAGGAGCATGTGCATGAGAGTACATAGGTAGATGTGCCTATGCATGATTATGAATGGATTGCTTATGAGTGTGGTGTTATCTTAGGGACAATACGACATGTACCTATATGTATGTATACATCAAACATAAATTACTTATCAATAAGGTAGTAATTGTATGAGTACTTGATTGTAATCGAATGATTTATATAATTATATATATAGGATATATGCATATGTATACATGTGTTGATATTTACATATGTGGGACAAATGGAAATGTCCATACGGATATATCAATCTATGTGTGCATGTACATATACATGTACATAGAGGAATATATATACAGTCGATATGATTATTATTATTATATGAATGTTAACTTGATTTAAATTTCAAATGTATACATACTTGATTGTCATGGAATATATATATATATATATGTGTGTGTGTGTGTGTGTGCGTGTGTGTGTGTGTGTGTGTTAGAATATATATACATACACACATACACACACACATATATATATGATAGCGTTAAGACTACTCGTGGACATATATATATATGTACATGTATATGTATATATATGGTATTTAATAGAGGTTGATTTGTATATATGTTATGCAAATTATTATAGGTTGGATATTACATATGTTTGACATAAGATAAAGGTCGATCTATATGCAAGTAGTGTGTAATAATATAGGCCGATATGGAGAAGTAAACCATAGTTGATACCATTTGAAATGCATCACTATTTAATAGCAGCGAATTACTCCAAAATTTGAACACATTTATCCAAGAGATAAAGGCGAAGGAAATTAAAAGCAATGTGTGTTGTGTTAGAGGTTTAAACACATGATAAAGGAAATAGCAAACAACAGGCAACCAACTAAGTCAAAGGCACTGCAAACTTGAAGATAAACCAAATACTTTTAAAGCCCACACATGCATAAATAATCGTTATATTGTAATGGTGCATAGATTTGATAATAAATACCTTTGTAACGTGTAAATTTTGTTGAGAAGATGAAAGCACATAACTAGCGCTACAGGTGTAAGCGTTGAACATGTTTTGTTGTCAAAACTAAAACCCACGTAGTATGATGTGGTGTAAGAGGCGTCGCCTTATTAGGTAGAGAAATCCAAATAGAAGTCTTCCTATAAGTTGATATTAGAATGAACATGTGCATATTGAAATGGTCAACCATAGCTGGCCAAAGAATAGGTCGATCTGTTGTAGCATATAGCTATGTTTACACTTAGATTTTGGCCACCTTTTTCTTGTGTGAGGTGAGTCAATCTGCTTGTAGAGTGTTGTCGACTAGCATGCCATATCTTTTGGCATCAATGTCTCATTTTTTTGTATACATAGAGGGGCTAGTTCTCTTATTTAGGACACATTATTCTACAAATTTATTCTGCTGTAAATATTCTGAGAGTTGTATTTGGTGAGAGTTAGAGTTATTTGGTGAGAGTTAGAGTTATTTTGTGAGAGTTTAGAGTTACTATGTGAGAGCGTTGAGTTATCTTGTGAAAGAGGACAATGAAGTATCACTTTGAGTGGAAAAGTAAAGGCTAGCAAGCTATCTTTGGAAGGTTGTGCATCAAGTCAGTCAGATGGGTTAAGCGTATTACAAGCATGAGGATAAAGTCTTCTCTTATTTGTCTTTATTTATGAATGACTGAGATTTGAATGCTTGGTTTGAATTGCTTGAGAATACTTGCATTAGGAAATCATAGCATTTTCTTTGAAAAGGAAAAAGAATTTGTTTTATGCTTTTCTATGAAAGTGTTTGTATTTACTCCATAATAGGAGGGATTTTTTATCATTAGTATAAGTATACTAGGAATGATGAAACAAGAATAGCTTAAAGGTTATTCATAATGTGAAATGTATCAATGTCACGAAATGACTTGACACTATTGGCTTATGATGTTAGGAAACCTTAGGAATGATAAGGTTTAGCTGAACATCAATAGTTTGGAAGAAATGATAGGATGAGTCATTGTTAATTCGTACTAGTATGATCACTTGATCATTGCTTAACTATTGGATAAAACCCTAGGTTGGGAGTAACCTATTTGGGTTGAGAAGTATATTGAAACCTAGGTTAAGATTAACCTATTAGGTTGGAATATTTACTTGATTACCCATTGGAACCAATAGGTTAAGAATAACTTGATGGGATGGGTTGTATGTTGTTCTTGTTGGAAGACATAGGTTTAGCTTGACCTACTTGATTTCACTTATTGTTGACTATTGATTATATCCAGGATTTGGGTATACTAAAGTTGAGACTCACCTATGTGAATAAGTAAATCACTTGAGTCTATGATATACTATATGTATGGAGACATAGGTGGGATTACCTATAGAGTTAGAGTTGCTACTTGATTGGTTGCTTTACACTCTTGAGATGAAGTCATATTGTTGACAAGATTCTACTCTTTTGAAAAACTCTTTTATTAAAGGAGATTACACTCTCGAATGGAATCATCTATTGATATGATTATTCTTCGATTAAGGAAATTCATCTACATGGATATACTCTTGATGAGAACCACTTATTTATGTGATATATTATTGAATGGAGACAATTATTTATGACCATTTGATCTGTGATTAGATGAAGCTTATGTAGCTGAACTTTAGATTATAAAGTAATACTTGAGACTAGATTGTCTTTTGAAGTGAATAGCTTGTCTATGCAAAGTTAATTTGTAGAGTAGAAAAGCTCATATGTTATACTTGGGTTTGGAATAGCCATTGAAGGGGTAACTTATGCTTGGACTTTATTGGTAGAAATACCATTGTATTTTGGGGAAAAAGGGAATAGGGTATTTTAAGGTTAGGGACTACCTATGGAAGGAAATTACCTAAGCATAGTATATGAATGGTCATAATCCAAACCGAGATATAGAAGTGTATGTGAATAGGATGAATTTAACTCGAAGTACTAGGTGAGAATACTTTGGCCAAAGTATTATAAGTTGCCACTATTTACACTATCAGTTCATTGTGTTCCTTTTATGCGTTCTAGTTCAATATTTTCATACTTGTAGAATGATGACCATATGAATAGGTTCTAGTTTGTACAACACAACACTAAGCTCAGATAGGCTATTGTTATGGGTTTTAGCAACCAATCTCTTTGTCGAAGGGTAGAGGCATCTTTTCATATGTGATAAATGTGTGGGGGATCGCATTTGAGTTCGTGTTTGGTGGAAATGTGATTGAGTGATGCTTCTCCTCATTAGTTGGCAGTCGAGGTTTGCAGATGTTTGTGCCAGCATTGGGGAGAACTAGAGTGTTTGCACCAGTGAGCGAGGACATCCAGAATGTATGCACCATTGTGACGACATCAGGATCATTTTGTATATCTATTGCTAGATAAAGCTCAAAAGAGCTATGTATGTATCATTCACCCATTTATATGCAAGGATATAATCATGAATGATAAACTTGAGTTCATTCAATGTGACATCTATGTTATGGAAAGATTTGTGAAATTACAATGGAATGCAATGGAAGTTTAGAAATAGTGTTATTTCAAATGTGAATGTAATTTACATCATGGAAAGAAAAACAATTATTGTTATGCCATGCAATCATAGAATATTCACTTAACATTAAATCTTTGGAATTTTATTGAGTAAAACATCGAGGTTGTTAAAAATGGTGGGTAAAGTATGTGGTAAAGGTAAACTTGAGGTGAGCCAACTAAAGTCGAAGACGAAGAGGGTGTCTAAGGAGGAGGCTATGGTGAGTTTTATGATATATCTCAACCAAAAAATGTGTTGTATTATTACATATTTTGTTTACTATATAGGTTAGTTTAGAATAATTAATAAATAAATTAACATGAAATGTTAATTTTTTATAAGTTAGTTTTTAGTTAGTAAATTAACAAATAATAAGTAGGGAGTTATTCCCATAGATAGTTTGAATTACTTTGGGAATTTCATACTATCCTAGAATTCGATCTCATGAAAATAAAAAATATCTTTATCATTTTCTAAAAAAATTAAATTCAAAATGTTCTTGAAAGAAAATGAAGAGGCGAACAAAACCTATAATTTTTTTGAAGAAATTATTAGTATTTCACAAGCATTTTGACGTAGGATATAGATGTGTGATAGGTCATCTTTTAGTGCCATTACAAATTCATTTGAAGATTTCAATAAAATGAAAAGGTAATCAATATTGGATCTCCTTTCTCAAGTTGTGCGGGTGGAGAAAACATTTTATTACTATTTCTTTGGAGGATTTGGCTATATGAAACTATCAACCAACATTAGGTCACCTACAAAGCAATTTCATACAAAGAATGAGTATTCAATGTTGAAGTTTTGGAGGCATGCTATTTTTAAAGGTGAAGTGCATTGATTTACTTTTTATTTTAAGGAGTTATAAGGATATAAATTTGCATTAGTCAATGTTTTATTTCTTGATGTTGTACATGAAAGGGAAGAAAAGTGTGAATATAGAAGTGGAGAACATGGTAGATTTTTAAACATTACATTTTTTGTTTTTATGAACTCTATTTTTATCATTAGATCTTAAAATTGTGGGTATATATTTCATTGAGTGTTTTTTTTTTTCATTTGAAAACCTCATGACTTTGTATAGATCACATATTGCAATTTTAAAGTCTTTATTTACAAAATAAAATAAGAAAATGGGTAAGGAATGTATTTCAAAAGAAGTGTTAAGCATATTAATTGCATTTGAGAAAATAAACAGGGAGACATAAGTGGTTAATTTTTTAGGAAGGTAAAAGTGTATTAATCACATTTGAGGGATTCATCTTATTTACCTTTCTTTATATAAAAAAAATGGAGAAATAAGTAAGACGTTTTGTTGAAATTGTATGCTTTGGAGTGATAAGTTCAATAGGGTTTTTGCAATTAAAATTATAAAGTGATTATTATATAAAAGGTACATTTTTAAGTTGAATGTGACACCTTTATTTTTTGATAATGTTCAAATATATTATATTATCAAATGTTTGTACTTTTAGGTCATCCATGCTACACTTGACAGAACCTTCAAAATTTTGAATACTATATCTGGGGTGATCCCACAATGTTGGTTTACAATTTCTAGGAGGTTATGATTTTTGCTAAAATCACATATTTTTAGAAAACATAATGATTTAAGCCTTAAAAAATTTTATTTGAAGGATTCCAATTGAAGAGGGTTTGATCAAACCACCTTAGATCAAACTCCTTTGGATAGAAGCCCGCTAGTTTTAAACCATACTTATAACGGAGTCTCCTTTACACCTATCAAAATGCTAATAAAAAACCACTTTTGATTTACCTTTTGGGGGATCAAAAGAATTCATTTAAAATTTACTTTTTGTAATTATGTAGTCCTTATTATAAGCTTCCAAAAAATTATAATTTTAAATAAATTTAATTTAATTATTATATTTATTTTTTATTTCTTGTGAATGTAGGTTTTTCATCGAAAATCAAGCTCTTTGTTTTGCACATGTGGAAAAATAGTAGATTATCAAAAATAAAATTTGAAAAATATCAATGTACTAGATATCGAAATCCTTGATCCAACAAAAAAAAGAATTTCAATACATACAAAAAAAGTTATGTTGTATACAGTCCGCCTATGTCTAAATTGTAATTGGTTTGACTTCAAAACTTGATTAAGGAAAAATATTCAATAAAACACTATGAAACGAAATGAAAACGCTAGATATCGTAGTTAAAAATCTAAATTCGAAAAAAATAGAATTTTATCCTTCATGGAAAAAAATTATGTTGTATACAGTGAGTATCACTCCTTAAAAATGATGTTTACTAAAAAACACTAGTTTTCGAAGGAGATAGAAAAAGAAGTGCAATTTGATTCCAAAAATTTAGAAAAAAATATATTTATAATCTACAAACAAAATGTCACAAATCACTAGTGTTGTGCAGTTTTTTGCACACACGCCCCACTGAAAGCAAGGACCCTCTTTTGGGTTTTTGCCCTTGGTGTTTTGGCCCTTCAATTTTGAGGATTCGCTTGCTTGGGCATGTGCTTGGATGTTAATCTTGCTGGCATTGATGATCCCTCTATGATATATATTTAAAACCTTAATATTTGGACTCATTTTGGGTTTTTCACTGCTCTCGAGAAAATCCACTCCTAGCGAAATTCCCCGGTCTCCTTGAAAACCCGGTGGCTGCTGCTTTTCACTATGATCTGGAGATTTTGGTCCTTTGCGGAATTTCGTGGTGACCGAATCTCTCCAAGGGTTTGTTGCCTTGTCGAATTCTCGAGTTTTGGTCTAGCCTGTCTTGTCAACTGCATTAATGATCGATTGTACGATTTCTGCAATAGGTATTAAGTTAATTTTTGGAGTTGTATGCCATTAAGGTTTTATCACTTGCTTTCTATTGATCTGGAGTGCTTGATCTTGAGTGGTGCCGTTGGATTGTGCGTTTGGGATTGAAATCGATTGTTGCAGTTGGGTCTTCTGGAAGCCATTTGCACTCTACTTGGACTTTTGGGTTTCTTGCCAGCTTCTGTTGTTTCGACTTTTCTATCCCCATGGTATGTACATTATGCTTTCTCTCTTTTAATGAATAAATTGAATTACTTCATCATTTGTGAGTATGTATTGTGAGTCAGAATGTTGATATGGTAGGGTTTGGCGATTGAGCTAGGGTTTCTGGTTTTCGTTTGATGCCCCTTCATGTGGTTCACATTTCCTTCCTTTTAATTGTTGAATGTGCATGCTTCTTTGGCATTTTGGGTGTGTTTGGGGTTTGAATTCATGCGTGTTTGGGCGTTGAGTATCTTGAAGCTAGGGTTATTCTATTTTGTTAGAGTGTTGATCCCAAGTGACTTTTTGAGCTTGTATTTTGGTTTCATCATGAGGTAGCTTGCTTGTATAGGCCATAATGAACCTTTTGTAAACCTTGCAAACAAATAAGTTGAGCCCAAGCTTATCCTGTGTGCTCATGGCAGAATTTTAGGATTTCATGCTTAGGGCATCACCATTCCCTCTCGATTTACTTTAAGGTGAGTTTTGAATTCAAGGATGATATGTAGGAGGTTTAAATTGAGTTGGTTTTAGGCCCAAGATCCTCAAATTTGTGATTGTTAGATCAATTTGAGTGAGGTCGCGAGAAAACGTTGATATTCGGGTTTTCAAAGTCTTCGCGGAATTCCTTAACTGTCGGAATTCCCTGACTTTTCATTTTCTCTTTGTCTTCCTAAAATATGTAGTGATCTAGATTTTTGCCTGCTTCACAGATTTTCGTTCCCTCCAGATTTTGCCAAAATTTCATTTGTTCCTTCATTTTCCTGGAATTCGTAGACTATTGCGATTTTCGCGGATTTTCGTCCTGGGCGGAATTCTTTAAAACTTTGTTGAAAATGAAGGGCTGAGAGATGGCATGATTGATTAGTTGGTAATTATGCATTGTATGATCGATTTGAATTATTTAAAGATGCATCATGTTGTTTCTTGGTTAATGGCAGTCAATTAAATGATTATTAGATGCTTTTGTGCTTATTTTGCTAAAATCCACTTGGTTGGGAATTTCCTGAAATTCCTCTCTAGCCTGGATTCCGTGGGAGGACTGGAAACCCGAACTTTGGGATGGTTAATTTGATGAGGTTTTTGAGTTTTTTTATTATCATGGGACTTATATTGAAGATGAATTTGTCATTTGTGATTAATTAACTTGTGTTCCATGTGATCTTTATTATGGTTTCTTTGTCGAATGCAGGCCGAGTCAGGTAAAGCAATGACAAGTGGAACCAAGGGTAGAGTGATGGATCCAGGTGCAAAGGGGTCTTTCATTTCTAAGGCAGAAAGAATCAGGATGGATATCAAAAGTAGAATTCCTTAGAGCAAGCTTACTTCCATCTGGTCAGAGGTAACTGATACAAATGTTGGATTGTGGGATTATGAAGGGTTCAAGATGAGGATGGCAGCAGAAGACCTTCCTTTGTTGGCCAAAAGGACATTGGAATCAGGGTTGGCACATGTAGCTAGATTTCCTCCTACAGTGCAGTGTTATGAACTAGTGCTCGAATGTGCATGACACTATGACAAAGGTACACAAAGGATAGTTGGTCCCCAAGGGAGAATTGTGGAAAATCTAAATCCTTTGTCTATAGCCCAGACCTTTGACATGCCTCACAGGTCTCATGTGGTGGATTTTGACATGGATGTGGCAAAGAAGTTCTATTAGGAAGATACCATCAAATCCCAATAGGTCATTAATTCCTGGTTGGAAAAGCCTAAGTCCCACTCTTCAAAGCTACCCAAGCAGCTATTCAGAGCTAAATTCAAGAAAGAATACTATGATGTTATCACCCTTCTCAGTAGGGTGGCAGGGTTGAAGAGTGTAGGAATGTTTGAAATTTGGATGTTCTATGTCATAGTAAGGATGGAACAAAAGACTAACTATCATTGGGCAGGCATAATAAGTGCCATGATTCATGAACAGATGTGTAATGTCCTACAAACTATGAGTTTTACAATGACTTCTTACCTATTCTATGCCTTAGCTAGGTTCCATCCATATAAGGGACTAAGCACAAGAGGTGTGTTTGGAAAAGATGTAATTTATGAAGTTTATCCATAGCTACACTTGGGTAACTCGAGCTATAGAAGGGTGAATGATGCATTCACCATGTACATCACTAGGTTGCTCCAAGGTGTAGAGCATGTAAGGATATCTGACAATGCTAAGGAGTTAATCAAAAGGTATGGGGCCTAGTTCATACAGTTTCCCACCATTTCATATATAAGGATAGATGGTTGCCAGAGGGTTCCTTACAGACTTCCTAGGTATCCCACAAATCACATTATAATTCTGGAGATCACAAGGCAAATATGTGATTTTGATGCAATTGTGAAGAAGGATAAGCATTAGACTAGATTCAGAGGGGATTTTCCTCTGAGGATAGGCACTAGTGAGGCATGCCCTTCTATTAATTCGGCCTATGCTTCTGAGGAAGAAATGAGCACTCTTGGTTTATCCTTTCATTCCAAAATATCCAGGTTTGATAGGACTGGTGAGGTAGAGAAGAAGGCCAGTAGGGAATATAGCCACAAAGATGATATAGAAGATTGCTGGACCAATTGCAGTGATGAATATGAGATTAGAAGGAAGAATTTTTCAAGGCTACCAGTAAAATTGGTTTGGCTATATAATGTAAAGTCTACTCCTGACCAATTTGAAGATGATGGAGATTTGATTTAGGGCCATGATTATGAGGCAATGAAGGATAAACCAGTGGGAGAAATAGACTGGTTGGAGGAAGAGAAAATAGAGTTAGAGCAACTTATGACTCCAGTGATTAAATATAGAAAGTTGTGGCTCAAACATAAGATGTGGGAACTAGAAAGTGAAGGTGTGCAATGCACCTGTGACCTAATGGGAGACTTGGAGTCTCATTCCATTTCTGAGGAGTTAGCTGAGCAGGATCCCAAGGGTAAGGAGAGGGTGAGCTCTCCTTTTAAGATAAATATTAAAGATGTTCAAGCGGAGGAAGTGCAAGAGGCAAAAAAGAAAATAAAGCCTTTTGCAAAGAGGAGGAAACATATTTCAAGAACAAAGAAATTAGAAAAGGATGAGGCTGAAAAGGAAGATAAGGCAGTTGGTGCTTCTATGCCAAAAAGGAGAAGGATAGTAAGATTGTCCCAGAAGGAGAAAGAAACCTTTGAGGCAAGGCATGAAGTTGACCCACCTGTGATAAATGTGGAGGGCTCAATAGAAAGAATACAGGTATATACAAGGAGATCAAGAACTCCCTCTCCCAAGGACAGTGTGCCAAGGAAGGATGCTCCTCTAGTCATTCCTGCTACATAACAATGTGATGATGTACCTCCTTCCATGGAGCTCTTAATGAACAAGGTGAATCCAAGGAGGAAGCAAAGTTTGAAGAAGGTGATCTCTATAGCACGGAGGCAGAGATAGGGAGGGTGTTGTAGTCTCCTCTAAGGACTTATGGAGATTCACCTATCAAGAGTGAAGTGGATAGATCTCTTCATAGAGAGGACATGCTAGTTAGGACTCCATGATCGGTACATGAGGAAGAAGAGCATAATAGAGAAAAGGAAGAAACGGTTAAGGAGATTCCTGAGAAACGAGATTTGAATGAGGATATGTCCAAGGATCAACAGGAAGAAGTGGGGCAAAGCATAGTACAATTAGACTCTACTATTCCATGTTGGTTGGATAAAGAATTAAAGAGTAAGAAGATTGTGATAGATGATACTCCCCCTAATTGGGATGAATTATTGGTGAATATAGGAAAAGGTAAAGCAAAGAAGAAAGCTAGGATCATCTCCAGGATTGAGAGAGATGAAGCGAGCAACAAGGTGGTCCATATCGCTACTCCTGCTCCTGATAAGAATAGGGATGATGTGACTGGAAGTGATTATAGTGTTCAGACCATCAACCTAGGGCCAACTTCCATGGAACATGAAACTGAAGAGTATGAAGGTTCTAGTGCTATAATCCTTGGTAAATTAAGGAAAGAGGTGCAAACTAAGCAGGATTTGGAGAGGGAAAATGATAAACTTAAGGGATATCTGCAAGAGTTGATGAAGCACTTACAGTCCATCAGCTCCTTATTATCTGTTGTAAGTTTCCTGCCACAAGAAACAATATCAGAGTTGGAAAGAATGAAAATCACCACACATGCTACAATTGGCTAGTTACAGGGGGTGAAAACCAAGGGAGATAATGCTTTCAAGGACATTCTTTTGACTGGAGGAGATGCAATGAGGTTGATAGATTGGCTAAGGAATGTGCTAGCTCAAGATAAGGAAGATGTAGATCTCCTATTGCAAAAGACAGATGAACATCATGGAATATACTGAGGATAAATTGATAAATGATGGAATTCTTCCTTCCTCAAGGATCGCAGAGCCTTGGGAATGGTTTGAAATTTTTAAAATAAAGCAAAAGGATTTGAAGAAGGTGTATAAACAGGGGAAGCAAATTGAAGACACATTGACTGAAATTTACAATAAGTGTATTTCCTTCTTTGAAGTGATGACAGGGAGAAATAAATTTACGCCAAAACATCTTAGCTTGGAGCAGTTGAGGAAATGGTGGCAAGATGTGTACTCTCCAGTCAATGAGGGCCCTATCACTGAACATCAGTTGGATGATGTAGCTACTTACATTGCAATTATTGAGAGATATCAAACAAGTAAGGTAGATTGAGATAAAATGGTGAAGCAGTCAAGAGATGATATCAAGTCCCTTGATAGGAGAGCTAAGGTTCTACCTATGCCACCCATTGCCGACTTGGAGAAAATATTTTTGATGATACAAGATAGGGCTAATCAAGATAAAGACCAAGGGGAGGGTAGTTAATGCAATGCTTCATCGAGATTTGTGCTTCCCTATTATCACTCCTCTTCCCTCGCATGCATTGGACTGGATTGTTGGAGATGCCAGACCGACATGGATGAAATTGGTGCATTTAATGCACATTTCATATTATTTTTGAATTTCTCTTGGCCGACCTATTGTGTGTCCGTTTATTATTGTAAACCTAATTTGGCCGACATGTCTTGGGGATTTTTTTTATAAATTTGGAATTATGCCTCATTTGTGGGGGTTAATTAGATGATTTTTGAGTGGAACAAATTGAAAAAGGAAAGAGTTAGAGTTATGATTTGGTTTATCTTTCAAGAAAGGGTTGTAACATAAGATCAGAATTGTTGCTACTTTGGATAATTTAATACAAGTAAAGACATTGTGATTTGTTGCCTTTCTTGTGTTGAGTTTTATCTAGCATGGTTTCTGATATTCTATCTTCAAAATTGTTTAAGTTAATCTGATGCATGTTTGATGATTCAATGGTGTTTAGGGTTTAATACTTGAAGTGTTTGCAACAATCGCTGGTCCATACTTTTTGCAACTAGCTGACTGTTAGTTGTTTTTCAAAGTTAGCCTGGACTTTAATATTCATTGTGCTTAGTTCGATTGTGGATGTTTGTTTATTTCAGTTACCATAGGGTTGTTTTGAATGAATGTCCATAGTCTAAAAATATTTAACACCTTAGAAGATTGCACTATTCCTATAAGATTGTAGATTTATCTGGGTTAAACAAGAATCAGTTTTTGAGGGATTGGTCCATTTCAAGCATTTTATCTTTTGCATTGTTAATCTTAGGGTTAGAATTAGTCTTAGAATTATCTCTGAAACCCTTATCTCTTTTTCTATTTCTTTGATTACTTGGGTCATATTCAAGATCTGAAGTATCACCATATTGCTAGACCTGATAAATTCAAGTCCAGTTTTTGCTTGTAGTAAGGTCCCTTTGTGATTATCGACATTATCACACTATCACTGAGTTGTTTTATTGCATTGTCAAGACCTGACATTAGAGACCTTGGGGTTATCTCTTTTTCAATAGAGATTGGCCTTTCAAGAGAGATAGGATGTGATATTTTGTCTGAGTTGTTGTTGTGCAGAAAAAACCATCAACAACTAGTTTGCATCATCTTCAAATTCCTCACTGTTTAGCCAGTATAGGTACTCGAAAGTGAAGATTTAGTTAGAAAAAATCAGTTCAGTGTCCAATTTGGCCAAAAATTGTAAACCAGTATTGTGGGATCACCCTCTAACAATTAAAAAGTAACAAGATAACAAAATTGGAGGTTAGATGCATTGGAGGATGGAGAAAATTTATCTTCTTGAGCTAACTTCTCGCTCAAAGATGATATATTGCACATGAGAAACACCGTTTCACATTTGTGTCCCTTCATGGAGCAAGGGGGCTTGGATTTTCTTTTGGGTGTAGTTAATGTATTTACATTGATTGATATTATTCTATATAGTAGATGAGAGATCAATTCCTATAATTCTAGAGAAGGTATTTTGACACACTCAAAAGGAGATGTGGACTCTCATAGAAGATTTTTCTCTCATTGTCTAACACTAGAGGAGGGATTTTGACACACTCGGAAGAGACGTGGAATCTCAAAGGAGTTTTTCTCTCCTTATACATGAAGGATGAAGATATTTTATGTTCCCTCATGTTGTACAAATGTTTTTTGTAGGATTAACAATCCATAGCTCCACTAATGGAGTTATTTTGGTGTTTCCTAGGTGAGTGAGGATAGTTGATAAAGGCACTTCATCAAAGTCTCCAAACAGGTTGTTGGGTTCAACTCTTGCAATGTTTCATTCTTTATTTGGATTGATGTAATAAGGGGGGAATTTTGATTATTACATATTTTATCTAGTATATAGGTTAGTTTAGAATAATAAATAATAAATTAATATGCAATGTTAATTTTAATAGGACAATTTTTAACTAGTAAATTAATAAACAATAAGTTGGGAGTTATTCCCATAGGTAGTTTGGGGTAGTTTGAATTAGTTTTGGTATTTTGTGGAGTAATTATTTAACTCGTTTTTTCTCTACCATTTCAATAAAAACAAAGACCCTGCATTGTGAAAGTGGGTGGTTCATATCTGGGAGTCAAAAAAGGGGATGGGCAACTCTCCTAGTGCATGCATACATGAAGCAATGGGAAAGCTATTGTTGGACCAAAGGTATACTAGAGGGTGATGGTGCTCCTTTGATGTCACTTTTTCTTTGCCATGTGTGTCATGTTTTCCACTATTGAGTTCATTTCTTCTCTATGACGATGTGGGTGATGTTCTCGAACAAGGTTAGGTTTATTTTTATATTTTTTGGATCACTTACTTGCATGCCATTAAAAAAGAGACAAATTTATCTTCAGATTTTTGTGGAGGCTTTAGCCAAGAAGTTGCAACTCTCTCTTCTTTAAGAGGCCATTCCTCTATTTTATGGGCGTTGTGAGTTGAAAGAAGAATAAGACAAGGATGAGGTGGTGAATGTTTCTAATATCAAACTAAACGGTACAATTTGGAATAGTGAATGCATCAAGAATGGTGGGAAGGGACCTACATAATTTTCCCTTTCCCTTTTCAGTGTTCTAGATTGATAATTTTTTCTATGCTTTTCAATTCGGGTAGGACTAGCTTATGCAATGGCTTTGGTCTTTTATGATAGATAGTATAGGTGGTATTATAATATAATATTTTTATGTATGTTTAGAATTGTGTTAGATATTCTATGTTTTTCCTCAATTTTTTTTATGGTTTCTAGACCTAAACTGGGTCTTATAATTTTTTAAAAATAGAACAATCTTGAAAACCATGATATATTGATTAAAAAATGTTGTATTAAGATCATATCACTATTTTTTAAAAATAGCATGTACTTGAAATGTAAGTGTTTCTCATACACACACACATACACAAAAAGGGAACAATCTATATATAAGTTTTTCAGCAATAATGGATTACAATGGTTCAAAAATTTAAAGAACATGAAAAATAAGGAATCGTTATAAAAAATTCCTATTAAAGCTTTTATCCTATTATCTTATGTCTAATTTCTATCTTATTATATTTGTATTTATGATCTATATATTGATTAGTAACATCTATCTAATCTTTTATTAGAGCATTGGATTATATATCAACTTTATCATAGGAGCTATTACATATGAGTGTACTTAACCAATAAATACCTTCAATTGTCGCCAATCACATTACTTACTTCAAGAATTATGTATTTTTGGATGCCTTTTTTTCAACTTCTCACATCCTTCTATGGCATACCCACGCTATGAAAGGTCTCCATAGGTTGTTAACAACACCATTGTTTACTGATAATATTTTTTTTGAAGGAGGTAACCTAGCACCATAAACTATTGTTAGGATGACTTCATTCAAATCCCCAAGGAATTAACTCTTGATCAATATTTCAACCATTTTCTTTACCAATTCCTTAACTCCTATAAGGTCAAGAATCACTACCATGAACATCAACGAAATACTTATGTAAAAAATGTATCAATGATTAGGCACCATGAATCCCTCCCCCAACACCCATTGAATTATGTAGAGGATAAATCCACCATGATTTTTGAAGAAGTTTTGTATTGCTTCTATGTTATTCCACTAAGAATGACATTTATCTCCAATCACCCACCAAATGCATAAAAGTATCCCTTGGGCTTCTCAATATTGACAAGGGCTTGTTTTTTGGGAATGTGTTTCACTATAAGTGGGTGAAAGCATTCTATCTCATCATTATTCCTAATAAAAAAATATGTTGTTTAAAGGTTTTCATCTACGAAATCCCATAATTCTCTAAATCACGATGACTTTAATTAATGTTTGAGTAAGTTGAAACCTTAATCTATTGTCCTCCCATTCTTTGATTGTCGCTCAAGCTTTTATCACACTTTCTTCAACCATGTTAATTTCATAATTGGAAAGTATATATACTTTTCTTTAATTTTCATGAATATACATTAGATGGTATATCTATCCAATGAGTCTAGGAGTACCAAAACTTGTTAGAGGAGGTTATTGATTTTTTAATTTTGTAGATTTTTATTTTTATTGCATACACAATTGTCATGAAACTGCCTTTAATTTCTACTTTTTTAAAAATATATAAATATTGCATGTTTGTAATCCTAGAATGAGGACTTGGACCTCTGTTTCATTGTTTGTTCTTGTAGTGTAGGAAAATGTATCCCTTTACATTTTTAAACTTGTTTGGACCCTCCCTGTTAAATCATGGCTTCTTTATGCCTTATTTGGTTCTATTTTGCATCCACAAACCTTTTAAATACATCTTTCTAAGGATAATCCCGATATTTATTAAATGACCAATCATAATTCATGTTTTTGGGTTGTGTGTTCTAGATCTAGTGATGTGGGACTCATACGCTACCTTGGGCATATGGGTCCCACCTAGCTTTTAGGGCCTGATCTTGAATATAGCATTGAACTTAACATTTATTGAAGTTTGTGTCCCAAGTTTAGGCTACTAGGACTCATACGCCCCAACTAGCGTATGAGTCTCGCTTTAGCTTAGACCTATTTTGAATTCAATTCTTGGCGGGATTTTATTTTCCTAGATTTGATGTCGGCTTGTAGTGTTGTAATTTCAAAAAATTTGGCATAAACAAGTATAAATGTACAAGGTTATTTCACATATTTTCTCCTAGTAGTTTGAGCATTCAAGTATCCTAGCAAATTCAAGTGATATTATGAGCATTTAGGTGAGAGCATTATGGAGCATTCAAGAGAAAGTTATCAAGAATTTGGAGAAATATTCAAGATTCAAGCATCATGTCAAAGTCTTCATGGATCATGTGTGTTTTTGAGCTAACATTTGTGATGCAGGTTTTCATTATTCAAGCAAGCATTCAAAGACATTATTTCATATCAAGATCAAGAGTCAAGATGCACATCCATTGGAGCCATTTCACACAAGTTTGCAGCCTTTGTTACAAGAGTTTGGTGAGTTGACACATAGTATATTGTTCATTCATCATTCCTTCATTCTATTTCATTTAATTTCAAGGTTTGATTACCAAAATGGGGTTTGACCAAGGCAAACCCCTATTCCCTAACACAAAAAAATGTTTTCCTCTTCATGTGTGATTGTAGATCTAGGTGATTTTGGGCTTGAAGATCCTTTGAAGACAAATTTGCAAGATTGAAGAAAGTTGTCAAAGTTGTCAAGAATTTATCATCTTCATGGAAACTCACCTATAGGCCAGAATTCAAACTTTTAGACTTGGAGATCAAACAAGAAGAAAACTACAAAAGATCACTCAAAGATACATAATTTTCAGTCAAACCTTAATATTGAGACTAAATTTACACCTTGGGCATATGAGTCCTAGTATACCACATTCCAACAGTTTTCTATAGATCTTGATTTGCTAGTAGCAGATTCCAGATTCAACCAAAAAACCCTAAACTGGGACTAAATCACCTTGTCTGACATGTGAGTCTCAGTACACATCAAAAGTCAAAATTTTGGAGTTGCAGACATTGTTTTGGATATTTTTAGTCTTCCAAGTGATTCTTTGTTTATCCTTAGTTTCTTATTCTAATTTTGAGTTTCATTTTCTAGGTCATATAGTTAGAGTTGCATATTGATTTCATTTCCTTATTTTTAAGCATTTGATTAGTGGTGAAACCCCCTTTTTAATCACACCTAAGGAAACCATCCTAACCCTAGTCTATTCCTTAATCAATTCAATTGGCTGAGGGATATTGGTTTCCTAATAGAAGAAGTGTGAAGTAGGGTCCCTAAAGTTGTCTATCTCGTAGAAGGTGGATACACCCTATTTCCCCCTTATTTCATTTCGGTAAATCTGACATTTGGACCCTTTATTTTTTATTTGGAGAGAATTTTAGTCCTAGATCTAGCTTACATTAACTTTGCATTAGATCTTGCATTATTTAATTTTCATTTAGGGCTTCTAAATATTGCATTAGTGAAAGTGCATATAAGTTGCATTTTTGCATCTTAGATCATTCAATTTCACTCAAATTCTGCAATTACAAATAGTTAAGACAATAAACAAGCTAGAAAACTTAATATTCACTCATAATTTACTAAATTTAGTGTCAAAACCTTAATTTGGACTCATGCCCACCTGTCGATTTAGCCCCGATACAGTTTGTTTTACTTGATTTCTAGGAATTTTGTGTTGATTGTTATTCACTATTTGAAACTTCCAAAAAACCTAACTAGGACTCATTCGCCCATCTGGGTGATTTAGTCCTGTATCAAACTTGAATTTGGATTTACAGCATTAAAAAAATTGTTTTTGTGCTACTGTTGGTTGTTGTTAGGTCTTTGTTTCAGTTTCCTGATTTTTTGTTTCGTTCATTTCATTACACCTAGCTTAATTAAGCTTTTTTAGTTTGCTAATTTTATGTTTCGTTCATTAAATTACACCTAGCTTAATTGAGTTTATTTAGTGCATTTCTTAATTTCAAAATTGCATTTACAACATTTCATTTTCAGATTGTTGCATAGTGTAAGTAGAAAATTGCCTTGTTTAGAACCTAAAAATTGCATACTAGGTCATTGCATTTCCCTTTTCCATCTTTCCATCTTGGGTTAGCACACTAAGTTTGTGAAATATAGTATAAGCTTTACAACTTGGTGTCCTATTAACAATTTAATTGTTAGACGTAGATCAAGACTCTGTCATCCTGTGATATACCACTTGCCTTGGATCTTAGGTTTTCTAGCTCTCTTAATAGTGTTGATAATCAATCCCCTATGGATCATAGTATGCATACTTCATTTCCCATGACTTCACTTCTTATAACCAATGTGCTTAATGTTAACAACACCATCCCAACCATCCCTAGTTCTACTCAACCTTTGGGGTGCACTCAAAGCCAAGGTGGAACTTCAATCCCTACTTATACTATACCCATTTCCATTCCTACATACACTAGTAATCAACCTACCACAACCATTCAACCTACTAGAAATGTGAACAGTTCCTTAGGTGTTTCCATTGGGAATCCTTCTAGTGTTGTGCATTTCAATATAATATTTCCTCAAACATCCTCCCTCACAAACTTACAATTCACTTGTCCTCCACACACATACCCCACTCCACCTTATACCCCTCCATCTTACAACAAAAATGATGCTATCATTAACACAATCTTACAAAGCATGTCATCCCTTCAACAACAAGTCACAACCCTAAATCAAAACAAAAATGGTCAACCTTCACAATACATCAAAACCAACCTGTTATCCTTGGAGATATTGAGAGAAAAAATGCCACAAAGTGTAGAAGATCCCCGATTTGAGAAATATGGTGGGAAAAGAGATCCTGTTATCCATGTTTCCGCTTTTACTGCCCTATGTAGTGATTTCATCTTCGAAGATAGACTCTTGGCTAAACTATTCCCTAGGTCCTTGAAAGACACTGCTTTAGAATGGGTTTCCTCATTACTGAATAACTCAATTTGTTCATTCAATGAACTTGTTGAGTCCTTTATCAACCATTTCCAAGTGCACATGACTCCTAAGATGACCTTAGCTGATTTGATGAGATATAAGAAAAAGGATGATGAAAAGGTTACAAACTTCATTTCACGCTACCAATTGCTTTATTCCCAAATTGACATACAAATTCATGACCCTCACCTTCAACAAATGTTCATTGAAAACTTACAAACTAAAATGCAAGATAAACTTGGCATGATGAAATTTCCTTCCTTCGTACAGTTGTGTACTTCCCTTCATAATTATCAAAACTCAGTTAGTAGCCATGAAATAAAAACCACCTCTAGCCATCCTGAAAAGTCTGAATCCACAAATCAAAACAATTACCAACCTTTAAGGAAACAAAAAAAAGGTTTTCTTCAACTAAATCCCCCTCAACAAACAACTCAACATGTTGATACCCAAGTGGTTGCTATAAAGAAGACAACTTCTTTTACATTTGGGGATCCAAAAAGACAATTTACTCCCTTATCCGATACCCTCCATAATATCATGTTGCAACTTCTAGAAAAGAATTTTATTTCCTTACCTCTTGTTATAGCTCATAATTCTACTAAGCCATTACCTCTGAACTTTAGATCAAATTCCTATTGTCATTTTCACTGAAAAATGGACATATGATACGAAACATTATAAGCGTCTTAAACATCTTGTGGAAGACCTCATTGATTCTAATCATATTCAAATTGGAGGTGTCAATGATCAAGGAAATAAGAATGTTTCCCCTCCCAACCAAAACTTACAAATCTTTACCAACTCCATGCCAAATCATAATATTTCATTTGTCAAAAGCTAGTGAAACTAAAAAGAATGATGTGATGAATGTTGACACGGATGATGACAACAAGGATACTGATGAACAAAGTCATATGGACAATATGGTTAGATTGATTGAAATACAACCTCATAAGGTCCAAACTAAAATACCTCTTCATATTGCTTTCCCATCTAAGGACATACTTAAACATGCACCTGATTGTCCTCTTTACATAATCGATCGAATCAATGACAAGCCCACTAATGGGATATTAATTGATCTCGTATGTGGAGAGAAAGTGGTCACTGAAGAATTATTACTTGTGCATGAACTCTACCAGGATACATATGATATATCGAAAGCATGGATAAACACACATAATGGTTTCACTCGCCCTATGATGGGTTTAATCACCCTTCCTTTAAAAGTTGGACCAAAGCAATTAGATGTCTCATTCTCCATCATCCTGATGTCAGATCAATTCTGTGTGAAGCTTGGTTATCCACGACTATGCTCCATGGAAGCCGTCCCACCGGTCTTGCATAAATTTTTAAATTTTCCCTTTGATAATGACATCTTTACTGTGCACCATAGTGGCTTTAATCTTGTGTCTTCCCATGGGAGTTTCTCATTGGATTTCTTTTGGCCTGAGCCTATTTCAAACCTATAAAACCCCATGAAGACTTATTTTTTATATCTTACCAAATATTTAAGTCAAAACACATAGCAAAATTATCCCTTTGAAACATGCCTCAACCCACAATTGAGCCTCTTGTCCTTGATAGAACTATGATTGAACCAGGAGACCTTCCAAGTAACCAAGACCAACCTAAGACAAATCCTTTTCCTGTTTCCTAAAAATGACCAAGAGACAACCAGAAAAAACCTTGTCATACCTCCTAAAATAAAACAAGTTTACAAACCTAAATAGAACGTGGTTGAACAACCTCCCATGGTTCCTTTCATTCCTCCTCTTAGGGAAGAAAAGAAACCTATGGTTGATAAACCCGCTCCTACACAAACACAACTTGAAAATCATACGAAAATAAACAAAAATTCTAGAGAGCATAGTCGTAGATGTCGTGCTATTGCTTGAAGGTTAAACAAAGAGAATAACAAAGAAAATCAACATTCAAACTCTAGCGAAGCAATACACGATCAGTTTCCCTCTTTTCCACAACAAAAAGATCCTATATCGCAACCACAACAAGAGTTATATCCTTATTTGGACATTATCATTCGACCTCCCATTGTGATTAACTTATACAATGATGATGAGATTGCTAAAATTGAGAAGAAGAAGTGCATAATGAATTGAACTTATCATTTTCCTCTTCTATGAGCTTAAATGTCAGTTCTCCTAAGAAGAGTGTTGAACTTGGTGCTTCTCCTAGTTCCGCACTTGCTATTGTCCCTTTGGTTAGTTGTCTGCCTTTCATATATGATGAACAAGATTGGGATGCACATGACCTTATATAGGTTGAATCGCATGTGCCTTACTATTCTTGTATTTGTTTTCTTTTTCATGTTATGTGTGTGATTGCATGTGCGTAATGTGATCTCCCCGTACCATTTTGTTTGATGTATCTCTCTCTTTGTGGCATTCTTCTATTTGTATCTACATTCTTCCTTGTGTTGTGAACATTTTCTCTTTTTCTTTGTCTCGTGTTTTCCTTTTCGAGATGATGCAAGGCATCGATACATTTAGGTATCTTCCATGTTGACCCAAAATATTTTATTTGTTTTCAGTCTATTTGTGTCATTCTTCCCATTCCATGTTGACCCAAAAGCTTTTCCTTTATCTTTTTATTTGTCTTGTGTTTTCCTTTTGGAGATGATTAAGACATTTAGGTATCTTCCATGTTGACCCAAAGTATTTTCTTTGTTTTCAATCTCTTTGATACATTTAGGTATCTTCCATGTTGACCCAAAAGATTTTATTTGTTTTCAGTCTCTTTGTGTCATTCTTCTTGTTCCATGTTGACCCAAAAGCTTTTCCTTTATCTTTTTATTTGTCTTGTGTTTTCCTTTTGGAGATGATTGAGACATTTAGGTATCTTCCATGTTGACCCAAAGTCTTTTCTTTGTTTTCACTCTCTTTGTGTCATTCTTCCTGTTCCATGAGTATTTGGGGAATGATGACAAGCCTTCTCTATAAAACATTCTAAAAAAGACATATTGACCCCGAATACATAGATCCCTTATGCGATTTTTGGGATTTCATTTTGGGGTCCCAACCCCTTGTCATGACATAGATTTATTTGGAAACATATGACTTGGCATAGGGCTTTCTAAATAAGCTCTCATGTTCTCTTTATTGCTAGCATTTATCATGTACTACTTTAAAGTAATTGCTCACAACATGGTGTTTAGCAATTTCTTTAAAGTGGGGGCATACATTGGCATTATTCTTTTGCATTTCAATTACAATTCATGTTTCATTGTGTAGTATTCTTACTTCATGTGATGTGTCTTTCTCTTTGTGGTGCATTGGGTGTGATGTCCCTCAAGAGCGTGATCTCTCTTAGCATATTATATTCCTCTTAGTGGCTTCATGCGACACACTGCATTCCCTAAGTTTTGAATCTTCTATTCTTTGATTGGTCCTCTCTTGGAGACATTAAGCACAATGTTCCATAAGTTAAGACCTTACATGAATTAAGAAAAAATCCTTTGAACATACCTTACACTATTTTTCATTTACAATAATTGTTATATGACCACCTTACATAACACACTTTGCTTGCCTGTGGATCCATCCTGTTTGTTCATGGGTGTTAGCATACGAAGTTTTTCTTGCCTCGTGGATATTTTATTTCATGTTGTGTGACACATTATAAAATTTATCAGAAGGTATAGCTTTGGTACGGTTAGCATATGGGAGCCAAACTTAGGCGTGACTTTCCCATAGCCACTTTCTTGTGTGTGTGCGCATACTGACTGTGTGTGTATGTGTCTCACCTTTTTGGGGGCTCACCTAGTGGATGACCTAAGGTTCCACTAGCCCTTGTGAGCATGTGTTTGGTTTACATAGTGAACATCGTGTTCCACTGGTAAAATTTTTTGGAAAAATAACTTAGATATGATCCACATCATGTTGGACAAACGGTCGAGGCTTGATCCACCCTTTCTTTTCTTTTTCTTTCTTCCTTTTGTCTTTGACAATGTATACGTGTACCTTGTTGTCGCTTTGAATACATTATTCACATGTCTGTTCTTTTTTGCCTATGTTGGTTTTCCATAGGATCTTGATCCTGGGGGTTTGATCATCCCTCTTGATCGTTGTTGTCCTATATCACTAGCGTTGGTACACTTGGACCCCTCTTGATGCGAGTTTGTCTACTTTACTAAGAGTTTGAAGCAAGTTCCTCCTCTCACTAAAGTGGGGGATAAATGTAGTGTAGGAAAATATATCCCTTTACATTTTCACATTTGTTTGGGCCCTCCCTATTAAATCATGGCTTTTTTATGCCTTATTTGGTCCTATTTTGCATCCACAAGCCTTATTAAATGCATCTTTATGAGGATAATCCCTACATTTATTAAATGACCAATCATAATTCATGTTCTTGGGTTTGTGTTCCAAATCTAGTGATCTGGGACTCATACGCCACCTTGGGCGTATGGGTCCCACCTAGGTTTCGGGGCCTGATCCTGAAGATGGCATTGAACTTAACATTTCTTGAAGTTTGTGTCCCAAGTTTAGGCTACTAGGACTCATACACCCTAATTGGCACATGAGTCCCACTTTAGCTTGGACCTATTTTGAATTCAATTCTTGGAGGGATTTTATTCTCCTAGATCTGATGTCATCTTGTAGTGTTGTAATTTCAAGAAATTTGGCATAAACAAGTATAAATACAAAGTTATTTCATATATTTTCTCCTAGCAATTCAAGCATTCAAGTATCCTAGCAAATTCAAGTGATCTTATGAGCATTCTAGTGAGAACATTATAAAGCATTCAAGAGCAAGTTATCAAGCATTTGGAGCAATATTCAAGATTCAAGCATCATGCCAAAGTCTTCATGCATCATGTGTGTTTTTGAGCTAACATTTATGATGTAGGTTTTCATGATTCAAGCAAGCATTCAAAGACATTATTTCATATCAAGATCAAGAGTCAAGATCCACATCCATTGGAGCCATTTCACACAAGTTGACAACCTTTGTTACAAGGGTTTGGTGAATTGCAACATTGCATATTGTTTATTCATCATTCCTTCATTCTATTTCATTTCATTTCAAGGTTTGATTACCAAAATAGGGTTTGACCAAGGCAAACCCCTATTCCCTAACACAACAACATTTTTTCTTCTTCATGTGTGATTGCAGATCTAGGTGATTTGGATCTTGAAGATCCTTTGAAGACAAAATTGAAAGATTGAAGAAAGTTGTCAAAATTATCAAAAAGTTGTCATCTTCACGAAAACTCACATACATGACATAATTCATACTTTCAAACTTGGAGATCGGACAAGATGAAAGCTACAGAAGATCACTCAAGGATACACAAGTTTCAATCAAACCCTAATACTGGGACTAAATCACCACCTTGTGCATATGAGTCCTAATATGGCACTTTTCAATAATTTTATGTAGATCTTGATTTACCAGTAGCAGATTCTAGATTCAGCCCATAAACCCTAAACTGGGACTAAATCACCTAGTCTGGCGTATGAGTCCCAATACACATAAAAAGTTAGAAATTTAGAGTTGCAGACCTTGTTTTGGACATCTTCAATCTTCTAGGTGCTTCTTTTTTAATCGTTAGTCTCTCATTCTAATTTTAAGTTTCATTTTCTAGGTCATATAGTTAGAGTTGCATATTGCTTTCATTTCCTTCTTTCTAAGCATTTTCTTAGTGGTGAACCCCCCTTTTTAACCACAACTAAGGAAACTATCCTAACCCTAGAGTACATTCCTCAATCAAGTCAATTGGTTGAGGGATCTTGGTTTACTAATGAAAGAAGTGTGAAGTAGGGTCCCTAAAGTTGGTTATCTCCTAGAAGGTGGATACACTCTATTTCCCCCTTATTTCAGTTCCCTCTTTACTACTTTATTAAGTTGCTCCAATCAATTTACCTTCTTTCTGTCTAATGATGCATTTGGCTCCTGAAGCTCTTGATTTCCCTTATATGCTCCATAAAAATTCATCTTATATCAATCTTTGTGGTGGTGGGGGGTTCAATTATACTTATTTTATTTTTTTCAAGAATCAACCCTTCCACCCCCATCAATAGGAGGATACTTACCAATTTCTAACCATTTCATTTTCTTGTATTGTGAAGTATTTCCATTTTAATGATTGTGAAGTTATTGTATTGTTTATAACCTCTACCATTATTAATTATAATTTATTAAGAAAATTTGACTCTAATAATCCTTTAATCTTGGAATATTATTCTATTTCTTTCTTTTCATATTTCTCATATTATTGCCAATGGGTAGATAATCCACATGCTTAAAAAGATTGATTATTATTTTAGGATGGGCCAATATTGAAAGAGTTAGAATGTCTTTTGGTAAAGAACTCTTCCATCCCAGTCTAGTAGATAGCCACTACCATCATTTTATAAAAAATGGTAATTTAATATAAGGTTATCTACATTTTCTTCATTATGCTTACAAAGCATGCATCTTGAGGGTCCACTATAACCCAATTTCTAAAATTTATTCGTTTTTAGTATTTTATTTTGCAGTGTTGCCTAAGTGAAGACCCCCACTTTAGGGAGACATAGTTTGTTTCAATAGAGGTGAACATAAATAATATTTTTTTTGTTCTATGTTGGTTGGTTCAAAAGGTTCAATTCACTGCCCTTTGTCTTCATCAATCAGGTCACACCATAAATCCATCCTTTCCTAAATAATCTTCTTCTTTGAACAATTACATCTTATTATGTCTTCACCGTTTGTCAAAAAAAATCTTTCTAATTTCATTAGGGTGACCAGAAAAACACTTGCTTTTTTATTTTTATCCTGCAAATTTAGTACTATTGCATTGAACTTTCAAATTTTCATCAAATAGATTTACTTTTTCCAAAAAAGGACTAGTAGCTTAAAAATTGCATTCAATTTGCTAGAAAATATTTTTTTCACGTATTTTTCAAATTATCTGAATAACCTATTCAAATTTTTATGCCAAGTTGCCTAACTCTATTTTTTTGAATTTTAATTGCCACTTAAAGGCCTAGTTTGGACCCCCATGATCCTACACTGACCCATAGCATGCTCCTCTGCCTTGAACATTTGATCAAATGCATGGATTCATTCACTAGAATTATGTTGTCTTTGATCTCACAACCTAGCATGAAGCCATTTTGTTCTTCTGAAATGATTTGACTCAGTACTCTCTTCAACCTATTCGCAAGAGCCTTAGCAATTATTTTGTATACCGTGTTGCACAAAATAATTGACCTATAATCAAAATATGATCTGTATTCCACCTTTGATATCAAAGATATTGTTATGTTGTTTAGATCCTTCACAAAGTTTCATTTTTCCTAAATTCTTTTGTTATTCTCCAAACATCATCTCCTACAATATGCCAACATTTTTGGTAGAAGGCGATCAAAAATTTGTCCAGCCCTGGGACTTTATCGAAGTGCAATTGAAATGTCACACAAATTATCTCATCTTTTGAAAAGAGCTCAGTTAGCATTATGTTCTTAGATGCCCCATTAAGCTCAATATGATGTCTATGACTTCTAAATTATCTCTCACCAACATTAAATTATAGTATAAGATACAATCCTGGATAAGGGAAAGAAACTCATATGTTTAACTCATTCTATTTTAATTTACTTTGGCCTCCATATTTTAAAAAAAAACACTACACTTAGGCTCCTGGAAGAGAGAGTACAAGGTGAGAAGAGAATAAAATATAAAAATAATGAAGGAAGCCCTAAAATTATGCCCCTTTTTTCTTAAGGTTACATTTTTTCTTTCTTGCCATATGCTGGGCATTGCTCAAAGAGGAGGTTTCAACGTTTCACTATAAATTTAGGGCGATAAAAAAAGATGAAATAAATATTTTTTAAAAATTGGACTGCCGTAATTTTATATTAATTTAAAAAGAAAATGTATTAATATGACTATTATTGTAGTAACGAGATTTTACTTTTTTTTTTTTTCACATGCTAGTTTTCCAACACTTAAATCCATTATCATTTAATTATCATAGTTTTTTTTGTTTTCCTCATTAACTCTATGTCATTTACTCCTCTAAATGCTCCTTCATAAAAATAAATAAACTAGTATACATATATTAATTAATAATATATATAAAGAACGTTGAAAATTATCAATACTTAACATTGTTTATTATAATATTAATTAATAAAATATATTAAAAACTAATAATATATATAAAAACTATTTTTACTATTTTTATATATATATATATTAATTAATAATATATATAAAAAACTATTTAAGCATACATATCTTAGTTTGTAATTTTAATGAAAAGTATTTAAATTAAAAACTATTTATTGGGAAGTTTTTAATTTAAAATAGAAAATAAAAATAAAAATTATGTGCTTGTTATTCTTAAGCAACACATACTTCCACTTGCCTGTTATTTTCAATGAACCTTCAAAAAGTTTACGAATATTCTTTGTTGTTTTCACAATAAGTGAAATGATTCACATTCCCTTAAAAAGGGGAGGGGATATAGTAATTTAAAACAAGTCACACAGTGGTCTGTTCCTGTGGCCTAGCAAAGAGCTATTTGGAGTTTTGTATTGAATGCAGAAAACAAGATTGGATAGCTAAATATTAGATGCATTGTCAAATTAAGAAATTAATAAAATAGTTGTAGGAAACTAATTTTTTAAATTAAATGAAATCAACTTACTGTTTGAAGAAATAGTAAGTACGACTAAATAATTTAGAAAATAAGTGCTCATTACTTTGGAAAAATATGTTAATTAATATCAATTTTCATTTGAGTGTAAATTAAATCATTCGTAATACTAATTAGTATAATTAGTAAATGAACATTGCGTTTGGTAAAATAATTTATAGACCATTGGCCAATTATTAGATGCATTTTGAAAATTAACCAATTGTTTGAAAATATATTTACTAGTACTAAATAATTTAGAAAATAAGTGTCGGGCAAAGACGTTTTAAATAATACCAATTTTCTTGTGAATGCAAATTAAATTATTACTAATTATTTAGAAAAACAAGTTAGAACTTGATAATTTTTGTAAATAAGTACAAATTTTAGTTTGCATGAATAAACAATATTAATTATTTTTTATAATTACACATTGAATTAGTTTTGTGAAATAAATTGGCAATGAAATGAATAATTTAGTAGTAATTACAAACTATTTTGTGATTTGACTAACATTAATAAGTTAAACTTCTTGGAAACACTTAAAACTCAATTTCCTTTGCAAATAGTTTATTTTTTGTAACTTCAATTTTTTTAATATTAATCAATGGAAATAGTTTTTAGGTTGGTAGGGGAAGGGTTAATATGTTTGAAGATTTGTAATTGGAATTGTTAGAGTCTTGTATTGAATGCATAAATGGAGAAGGAATGGAATTGGAAAGAATATGATTTGAGATGCAAAATGTAGAGGGTAGAGTTTTGTACTGAATACTAGAACTTGTTGGAACAGTTGTATATTAAAGTTCATATAAATAATTTTTTTGTATAAAACTATTTAGTAAACATATTTATTTGTTAACATAATAATGTTTTGAGTGGAAATGTAAGACAAAAAAGATCAAAATATTAGTGATAAGTTTAAAGTTTGAAAGCACTTTGGAGAATGGACATATTAAAAATATAAAAGTATTTTAAATTATTTATTAAATTCAAGATATGTAAAATAAATATATTAGTAATACACTAATAATTGAGAAGCATTTGACGAAATGAAGATATTTAAAATATAAAAATATTTTATTTTGTTTCATATAGAAGACATATAAAATATAAATAAATAATAGCAATAAGTTAAAATTTGAGTAGTATATTATATTTTTAACTAGTATATTATTATGTTCAATTCATAGCAATATTTTTGATTTTTTTAACCACATGTGTATTTTTTATATATTTGTAAACTAAATTAATTTAGACTTTTTTATTTGCTAACATAGTAAGCATTTTGAGTAGATATGTAAGAATGTATAGAAAATAAACTAATTATAAATAATTCTATTTACCACAAGTTTAGAAAAGAGCATATGCGAATGTAAACTAGTCCATAAGAAGTAAAGTTGATACGAATTTAGTTTAATAAACTAATTATAAATAATTCTATTTACCATGAATTTAGAAAAGAGCACATGCGATTGTAAACTAGTCCATAAGAAGTAAAGTTGATACGAATTTAGTTTAATAAATTAATTATAAATAATTCTATTTACCACAAATTTAGAAAAGAGCATATGTGAATGGAAAATAGTCCATAAGAAGTAAAGTTGATACGAATGACGACTTTGTAGTTAAACTAGAGGTTTAAATATTAATTAATTTTTTTGCAAATATTAATGCATTTGCATCATTGAAAAGTCCCGCCAAATAGAATATGGTGAAGCTAGTAGTATGGAGCAATCCCAATACCTTGTAATGTGTAAATGGTGAACATGTATTAATGGAATTGCTTGTGTATGCCTTGTTGGGCTGCTTAGCTTCAACATCAGCCAAGTTCATAGATAGTGAGAATGGCAAGTGTGTTACTTGTAAAGGTGTGAGAATGTAGAGTGCAAAGAAATTTGTTGTTTGATTAATGGATAAGAATATGGTCTGCAAATTCTATTAGAAATGTTGAGGCAGAGGGAAATGTTTTATTGTTTAGAAGGCAAAGGACATTTGCAAAAGAAGAAATGAATTTTGGAGAATGTTCTTCAAATTGTCCTTGCAACATGAATCATTTTTTGGAATTGGAATAAAGAGAAAGACCTGAAGAGGTGCAAATATAGTTGATTCTTGAAGAGGAGCTTGTGAGGTGAGAGTTTTGTAAAAAAATTCTTTTGTTTGGAATGAAACTTGATTCTTTGAATTTCTATAAGAATTATGTCAATTGTTTGAATATGTCTAATGGCAAGTTGCAATGATGGAATAGTGAGACATGTGAAAAATCACAATGATGTGATATGCATTTCAAATTGAATGTTTTTGTCTAGCACGTTGATGAGAATGTAGAATAGATATTACCTGGAGTAGCTATAATTATGAATTTGTTTGGAGCAAATGTACAGTAAGCAATTGTTGTAGTTGACATGTAGAAGGTGTGCAACATAGCAAAGCATAGAGAAGCATTTTCGTTTACACTTGTGTACCATTAACCGACTATGAGGTATTGGGATTGTTCCATACCATTAGCTTGAGCATATTATGTTCTGAAGGCACTTATCGGTGTTGTTTTCCTTCCTTAATGCGTCACTTTAATGATGCAGATATTTAATGTCTAAATGCAAATTATGCCAGCTTTTCCAGGAAAATGATAGACACTGAATTATGTCTATTTAATTTGAATGAGCCTATTGTAGTAAGATCGTTATTTTTACGGAATTTGTCTATGTTGCATACTAGTGAGAAACTTGCATATTCATACTTATTAATGTCTATTATTTCTATATTCTTGTATCTTGTCTTCATTTTGAATGTGAAATCTTTAGTACTTTGCACATATGTATAGTAGAGTGGAGTTGATATTTTGTGTAGACGTGAAAATGTTTCATTGCAAAAAGAGAAGGACAATGATCAAAGAATCTGATCTACAATTTTCTTGTTCAACGGTTGACTATACTTGCGGCAATGTAGATATTTGTCTCCCACTGAAATTGCAAAAAATGGGTCCTGTTACGAAGACATTTAAGACAAGTAAGCATAGTGGATGACATGTTAAATACAATTCATAGACATAAAGCAATCAATGCTCTGTGAATGTCATAAATGCTACAACAATACACATTTTTAGCCAAGCAATGCTTTGTTTGTTATGTTTCAATTGCAAATAAGAAGATTGTAACAAATATGGACTTGAAACAAATCTATTCATTTATTAATGCATAAAAGTGTGCTCGATTTTCATTTTCCTTTAAGTAAATAAGGAAAATAGGGGGACATTATACATAATGGAAAATATTTAATCGAGGGATGCATATAGTACGAGTTTTGGCGATGGGTTGGTCGGTACTGAAGTAGTGAATGCACGTTTAATGCATTAAATGCAAACCTCACTATATGTGTTGGATAGCTGGCACGAATACAAGCAGACAATGCATAGTTAATTCATGAAATATGAAGTGAGTGTTGGTTTTTTCTTATTGTTTTGTTGAAAATCTTGCGTGTTTTTGGCCGTATGGTGCTGTCTTTGACATTTGGGATTTTGTGGAGTGCTTAAACGAGAGAGGAGCCGTAGGAGTGGTGTGCAACTGGTGAGTGGATTGTCTGTTTGTTTTTGATACTAGATAACTAGAAGCATTACAGGGGAAAGTGAATGGTTTGAACAGGGTCTTCTGGACCGTGGGTGCATTGAAATCATTAACTATATGTTAATTGCTTGAGTGGCCATTGGTTTGTCAGCAAAGCTCATAAAGAAATTTGTGTGAGATGTGCTGGAGGACTTGTGGGTACACATGCTGTGAATGGATAGTTAGTTTATGAAATCTTAGGCAAGTGTTGGGTTTTATTTCTGTTCATTCTTGTTTCTTTATTATTTATTGAAAGGCTTATGCATTTTTAGCTGATGGTTGCGCTTTTGCATGTTCGTAATTCTATAGAAGTGCACTGCTAGTAAATGGTTTCACTATCGATTTATGATAATTTGTAACTCAAAGTATTTGTTGTTGTTATAAGGGCCAAGGGGGAAACTGAAGGCACGTGGGTAGCATTGAATGCATTAACCATGTATTTTTTGCTTGATTGACCAGTGACCTATCAAGAGCTATTTTGAAAATAAAATTCAACAACTGCAATAGTAAGTTGCTTTTGGGTAAAAAATAGTTCCATATTTTTGGATTAGATGACATGCAATTCATTTAGTATGCTCATCTGTCTATTTGAAAACATAAATTCTTGAACATCACTTTTGCTTTGTTCTTTATAACTCTACAAATACATAATTTTTAGGCACATTGGAACGTTTGAAATTTATTCCAAAGATAAGGGAACAACGATACAAGAATCTGATCTTTTAGTTGTTTGTTAAACAATCAAGTATATATCTAGCCATATACATAGTTTCTCTTGACTGTAATTGTAGGTAGTGGTTCTTGTTAAAGGTAGAAAGTAGACAAATGAGCAGAGTCCATGACATAGGCAATGAACATATAGTTGATGCATTGAGTGCCCCTGCAATCATTTTCCTCTAAGCAAATAACCCAAATAGACCATTTCAATAAATTTTTGGAAACATTTAGACATAGAATCCAAATTTGTAAGGTTTTTCTTGCACACTAGTGCGTATTGAAATAATAAATCCAGAATGAATGGATTCTACTTCTGTACAATGGAGAAGTGCTTGGTAAACGATGTAAAAGGGTTTTGATGTTCCTTAGAAGTAACTTGGTAGAGAGCAAAAAATAGTTTCATGTTTATGAATTACATGAAATGTTATAGATTATGCTCATCTGTCTCTTTGGGAAGTCAGATTCTTGAACAAGCATTTTGCTTTATTGTTCACAATTCTTCCAATACATAATTTTGAGACACGTTGGAAGAATTAAATTTCATTGTAAATAAGGTGGGAGAATGGTACAATAATTTGACCTTAAATCCTATTGTTAAAGAACCAAGTCGATTTGCAGCAGAAAAGATCTTTGTCCTACACTTCAATTGTAAGAAATGGTTCTTGTTACAAGTAGAATGCAAAAAAATCAGCACAGAACATGACATAGAACATGCTAGGCATAATCATTTGTCGCTTTGCAATAAGTTACAACTATTTTCCAAATTTTATTATGTGCTTCAATTGTTCTAATTTGCTTATAAGCAAATAAATATTAAAGCCACTGCAATAAATGACAAAACAAACAAGAAAAAATATATTCAAATAATACAGTCTAGTCAGTGTTCATGGTGAAACATTGGATAGGGATTGCATATGACATGTTTGCAATTATGCATTATTTTGATTGCAAAAGTAACTTGTTTTTCCCAAAGAATAGTTTTGTGTTGTAGACACATTGCACGACTTAAAATTCATTGGGAAGAAAGCAAAAGAATGATACAAGAATCTGACCTTCTAGTTTGTTGTTCAAGAGTGAGAAATATTCGCAATCAGATAAATCTTTGTATCTGGCTTCAGTTGAAAGTAATGGTGCCTGTGAGTGGGATAAATTAAACAATGAGCATAGTCCATGACACATAATATGTTATTCATAAACACAAAACATAGAAGCACATGATAAAATTTGTAAACAAAAAAAGAGTAATGCGATCAATTTTGCAAACATTTAGACATTAAATACAGATTTTCCAAGCTTTTCTTATAGAGTGATGGTTTCCCAAGCAATGAATACATAGTTAATGCATTATAGGCTCACACAATTCACAAAACTAACATATAATACGTTATTGATAAAAATGAAACACATAAACATATGATAAAATTTGCAAAAAAATAGACAAAAGTGATAGTTTTTTAAAACATTCATACATTAATACAAATTTTGCTAATAGGTTGGTGGCTACATAAGCAATGAATATATCTAGTACAAATGAAGAACCCAGTTCAATTGAAGAACCTAGTTCAATTGAAGAACCCAGTTCAAGTGAAGAAATTGTTGTTACACCTTGTTTAGATACTAATAGAATTTTAGGTAAGCATGAATATGCTCCAAGCTCAAATCTATATATGCATTTCACTTGAACTAGGTTCTTTATTTGACTAGGTTCTTCACTTTGAATGTTGTTTGTAAGTAATTTCACATACATACATGTCCACATATAAAAAAAATTGGTCAAAGATTAAAAAATGGAGCGTGTTGTCTCAATGCACAACCGGTTCTATAAGCAGCAAAGCAACGGGATCAGGAACACACTAAAAGAAGGTTTTCTCTCCACCCTACCATATTGCATCATGGAGCCTTGAGGGCTTCGAGCAAACCCCCAAGCAAGAACATAAATTTTCTAGCACTATAACGAATGTTGAGATCAATGTTTAATATTACACTTAATATACAACCTATCAAACATATGAACGTTGTTTGCATGTAATCTCAAAAAAATAGACATATATACACATGAAATATAAAATGGCATATGACATGGAGCAGTTTAAGGAAAGGAACAAGTTACTATTGCAATAGTTTCATTTGTAATTGACAGATAACAAACTATTTGTTTGTTTTTCTATTGGTTGGACTAGGCCTATTATTCATGTTTGTTAAAGTAAATTAGGAGAATAGGAGGGCATTGTATATTTTGAAAACATTTAATCATTGGATTAATAAAATTTTCACGTTGGTACTAAACCAATATTTCTTTTGCAAATGTCATTTTTTTTCAAAATAATAGAACACTTCTCTCTGTCTCAACGGTGTACATAGAATTTGCAGATCATATTCTTATGCATTAATCAAAGGAAAAATTTATTTGGAGTCTATATTCTCACACGTTTACATGTAACATTCTTTCCATTCTCACTATCTATGCACTGAGTCAACTGTGGAAGGTATGCAGTGCACAGAGGCATAGAAAAACATTCTTGTTTATACCTGTTCACTATTAACATATTACAAGGTATTGTGATCGGTCCATACCACTAGCCTTAGCTTATTGTTTTAGGCATGAATTTTTCAATGATATAAGTTGAACATGCAAAAGTGCAACCAAGAGCCAAAAAACCCACAAGCTTTTCAACAAACGATAAACAAATAAGAATAAGCACAAAAAAAACCCTGCACTCGCCTAAGATTTCATGAATGAACTATGCATTCGCTACACATGTACCCACATGCAAAAATGCAAGGAAGAGCTACAAAATCTACAAGGTTTTCAACAAACAATAATAAAACGAGAATATGCATAAACAAAACCCAACACTCGCCTAAGATTTCATGAATCAGTTATGTGTTCACTGCATGTGTACCCACAAAGTTATCAAGTATCATAAACACACAACCCAACCATTCACTATCAGTGCACTTTTACATAATAACGAACATGCAAAAGCGCAACCAAGAGCTAAAAAACCCACAATATTTTTAACAAACGATACACAAACAAGAACAAGCACAAATAAAACCCAGCAGTCACCTAAGATTTCATGAATTAGCTATGAAAAACAAATAGATGAGCCACTTACGAGTTGCACACTGCAAGCACTGTACAAAATTACAAACGTGGAAGACAACAACCCACAACCAAAAACACACAAGCTTCTCAATAAACAATAAGTAAACAAAACGCAAATTAACCAAACATTCTTTGCTTATGTTCGCACTAGCTATCCAACACATATCACGAGTTTTGCATTTAATGCATTAAACATGCATTCATTGCTTCAATACCGACTAGCCCGCCGCCAGAACTCGTACTATATGCATCCCCCAATTAAATATTTGCCAGAGCATCCACTTTATAACAAAAGAAACTGAATGCAGTAGGCATGTTTACTTTTGCATCTGTTGCATTTGCTTTTCAATTACTTACTTGGCTAATAAGATTGTTTTGTTTAAAACATTTTTGTCTTTTTCCTATAGTCGAGATTTAAGCGCATATTTTTTGTGCTTGAAGATTACGGTTTGTCTATTTTTCTATTGGTTTGAGTAGGTCAATTTTTCATTTTCCTTTAAGTAAATTAGGAAAATGGGTGACATTATATATTGTGGCAAATATTTAATCGGTGTATGCAATATGTCCAAGGAAACAAGACTAAAAAGTTTGTTGCAGAAGATGGTATGTTGCTCTTGATCAAAGCAAACATCCGTAAAGGGTAATGCTTGTGTATGCTTTGAGGTCGTGCACACATTGTAGAGGTGAACCAATTGCATTGATAGTGAGAATCATACGATTGTTACATGTGAACATGTGACATTATCGACTTGAATTTGTGAACCCTATGAACAAGATTTTACAAATAAATTCTGAAAACTTACCATGACTTTGTTATTTGTTATTAAATACGTTGTTAGCTCTTATAGCATCAAATATGTCGACCAATTTCATGTACACAACAATGATTTTTTGTTGTTGGAAGGTTAGAACATTGGATATGTATAATTGCTTCCTTTGAAATCTATACACAGTAACCAAATCAAAATTGTGAAACATTGAACTCAATACTTTGGACAAGGTCCTGTATATTGTGAATCATTTAATGCAAAAGCTATAGACTGGTCGACAGGTTTCGTATATCCTATGTACATCATAAAGTTACCCACTCCTTGGCCTCAATTGATACATCTTTATCAGCTACATAGCATATATTTCATTTACTACAACTACATGTCCTCTTAGCGCTTGTAACAATAAGCAAAACTTCTAGTTATAAAGTATCACAAACAAACATACAAGCCACTTGCTAGTAGTGCATTTTTTGTAGAATGAAGAGCATGGAAAGCTTAAAACATATAAGTTTTTCAATGAAGAATAGATAGATAAGTATGAGGACAAATAAAACCCAACATGTCCCTGAGATTTCTTGAATCAATTATGCATTTACTGGTTCCATGCCCACCAGCTATCTAGCATATCACAGACAATTTACATTTAATGGATTAAACATTTATTCATTGCTTAAGGATTAAATATTTTGTAGTATTTATAATGTCCCCCCATTTCACTAATTCACTTAAAAAAAAAGAATAGTAGTCATGTTCCAAGCAATAGAAAAGCAAAGAAAACATAATTTTCAAACATGAAAAATCTATACTTAAATCACAATTATAGAAAGAACAAAAAACAAATATAAACAATACAATTTGATTTGCCGAGAAAAAATCTCAAAAACGAATTGTACAGTTGTAATTGTAACTTGTAACTGTACAAAAAATAGTTTCATATTTATGAATTACATAGCATGCCATTCACTATGCTCATTTGTCTATTTGGCAAGTCAGATTCTTGAACCAAGTTTCTCCCTTATTGTTTACAATTCTTCCAAGGCATAATTGTTAGGCACAATGGAAGACTTAAAATTCATTGCAAACAAGAGGGAAGAATGATACAAGAATCTGACGTTTGAGTTCCTTGTTCAACAACTAAGAATATTTGTAGCGATATAAATGTTTGCACCTCTCTCCAATCGTAAGCAATTGTCCTTGTTATAAAGACATAATTGACAGATGAGCATAGCTCATGACATGTAATATGTTATTCATAGACACAAAACGTAGAAGCATATGAGCGAAGTTGCCAAAAAAAAGATAAACATGATAATTTTTTGCAACAATTCAAACATTAAATTAAAATTTTGCAAGCTTTGTTGATAAGCATATAGCCACTTAATCAATGATAGACACTTGAAGTGAAGGAATAGGTTACTATTGCAATTGGAAAACAATAAACAAATTATCCTTTTTTCTATTGGTTGGAGCAGGCCTATTATTCAACTTTGTTAAAGTAAATTATGAAAATAGGATAACATTAGATATCTTGTAAATATGTAATCACTAGATACAAATTGTGTCAGCTTTGGCGGGAGAATGGTACATACAGAATCAGTGAATACATGGCTAATTAATTAACTAGTAATAGGAAACAAATACAAGCATTCCTATTTACACCTGTTCACCATTCACACATTACAAGGTATTGGAATTGTTACATACCACTAGTCCGAGCGTACTGTTTTTGGCGGGACTTTTCAATGATGAAAGTGGATTAAAATTTAGCTTCAAAGTTGTTATTCCTTTTAACTTTACTTTTAATGGACTACTTTGTAATGACATACGTTCTTTTCTAAATTCACAGTAAACAAAATTATTTATAATTAGTTTAATTAACTAAATCAATATATGATGAAAACTGTATGAGATTTGTACATGGACTTGTGGGTACATAAGTTGTGAATGCATAGGTGGAGCATGAAATACCAGCAAAGCTATCAACTTCATTTGTGCCAATTTTCATTTGTTTATTTTTTTCTGACAAATTTCTCTGTTTCTAGTTCTAGATTTGCCTATTCCATGTTTCCTACGTCTATAAAGCCCTTGAATGCTGGAAGAGCTACATAGTTTTGTTTGAGAAATTATATGAATAGCTTAGTTTTTTTGTGATTAAATCACCAAGCATTAGCATTTACTTTGTAACAAAACATAGGAAATGCAGTAAACATTTTCAACAGAGAAACAAGATCAGAAGGTTCGTTAAGAAACATGACTTTCCAATGTGTCAAAGAACTATGTATTGGAAGAGTTATGAACAATAAAGGAAAGCGTTGGTTCAAGAGTCTGATTTTGTGGGTACATAAGCTCTAAATGTATAGGTGAAGCATGAAATTCCAGAGGAGCAATCAGTTTTATTTGTTGTTTGCAAAAATTCAGTGCGTTATTTTGTTTTACTTTAGTATCTATCATTTTGCTGGAAAAGCTAGCACAATTTGCATTTAGACATTAAATATTTGCATCAATCTGGTCTTCTCTTCTTTTTTTATGCTTTTGTTGCCAGCTCTTTCATCTATACAACTATATCTTATGTTCTGTGATTTAAAACTTTCCGTTATTTTTATTTTGCAGTTGACATCTTTTCCCTTTATATGCTAGACAATAATTTATTTTCTTATGTTTTCATTTAAATGGAGTGGACTTCAGTGTTGCAGCTTTTTAGTATGCAATATATTAGCAATACAAAGCATGCATGTTTTTAAAGGGCAAGTTGCTATTTCATATATTGTATTTAAATTTGACATACTTAGTTGGCCAATGAAATTTATTTGATAAATTTTATAATGTGTTTCTATTTCGCTTATTTGCTTATACAAAGAGGAATGGCAGACCTACTGTATGCAATAAAGAGAGATAGTATATTTTAGACATGAAAGATTAAGTTAATACTTGATTGAGTTATGTTTGAGCTACTTTACCAGTCACTTAGTTTCTCTGGATAAATCACTAAGGATTAGCATTTAATTTCTAACAAATCATATGAAATGCAATAAACATTTTTAGCAAAAAAACAACATGAGAAATTGCATTAAGAAACATGACTTTCCCATGTATTGAAGAACTATGCATTTGAAGAGTTGTGAACAATAAAGGAGGATGTTGGTTGAAGAATATGACTTTCCAAATAGTCAAATGGGCATAGTGAATGAGATGCCATTTATTTCATAAACACAAAACTGATTTTTGCAGAAAGCAATGAATGCATGTTCAATGTATTATACACAAGCAATGCATGCATAGTTAATTGGGTTTTATTGGTGCTTATTCTTGTTTGTTTATTGGTTGTTCAAAAGCTTCTATGTTTTTAGCTTTGTGTTGTTGTCTTCGATGTCTTCAGAATTGAGGGAGATTCCAAATACTAAGGGATATAACAAAAGTGTTGAAGGAGAGGATTTTTCCAAAATTATGCAAGATTTGCATCATCAAATAAGAGAAAAACTCAATTGCAGTAGCTAATAGTATAAAGAGAAATCTGACATGAAGAGGAGAGAAAATATTTTTGAAGTTGGAGATATGGTATTGCAACACCTACAAAAAGGAAATATTTCCAATCCATGCCTAGAAAAAGGTCAAGTGGAAGAAGATTGGACCATGCAAGTTTATCAAGAATTTTTCGTAAAATGCTTAGAAATTGCAGGTACCTAAAAGTTTGGAAATGTCATCTATTTTTAAAGTTTGAGATTTATATAATTGTTATGAGGGAGAGACATGAGAGGAATAAGGAAAGGAGAAAATATTAATTAACAAATAGATAGAGCAACTACCCAATTGTGAGTAGGTGGAAATTAAAGGTACTTTGGATTCTATAGTCAATAGAAAGAGAAAAGGCAAAGAGTATAGTGAGTATTTAGTAAATGGAAGGGTAGACAATTGGATGACGCATTATGGTTAAGACTAGTAAAGATCAACTCACTTTAGTTAACACAAGATGACATAGTTGCTAGCTTGTGACAATAGGACCTTTAACCTACACCAATACACAATTTAGCTAGGATTTTTGAGTAAAGTTTCCAAATTTTGGAGTAATGTTTGAGGGTAAGAACATAGTAAAAAAGAAAGGACAAAGAAAAGAAAGGTCAGAACAACAGAAAATAGACATAATAGAAGAAAACAATTGAAAATAATACTATGCATTAAAGAGACTTCTTTTCAACAAAGAATTTTTAGTATTAAACCATTTGCATACATTAGTAATTTGTCAAGTATAATGATACATAGTTTAATACTTAAATGCTCTTATGAAAAAGAAGTCTCGTCAATGCTATGACCTCCAATATGACTAAAAATTTATGCCCTGTAATATGTAAATGTTGTTTCCAACAATATGCACATTGCCATATAATTTTTTTGATATCAAATGGCTCTATTTATTGGTTTATTAAACATGTATCTTTATCTGTGTGCTTCACAATACGATGTCCATGTTCACAGTGTGCTGCAATTGCTTCTTAATGTAAGTTTGCTTAATTGTATTAAAACTCATCCAAGTTAATTGTATATCCATGAAACAACAATAACTAATTAAACATGTTCACCTTTTGAAGATAAACATAATGACTTGTTCATGCCTTCATCCATGTGCAATATGTACATATTGAACAAATCACTGTCACTATGTCTAGAAGATAAGTTGCATTGTTAGTAATAGCTGCCTTGCCTAATTGGAAATTCTTATACATAGTTGCATAGGTTTTATTTACTATTAAGATTGGTAAGTGCCTTAAAAATGCTTTGAGAAACATAATATGCTAGGAGTACTGGTATCAAGCAATCCCAATACATGCATCAGTTGATGCATTAGAAGAGTAGTATGTTGTTGCTACATAAAGCAATAATGTTTTAGATCTTTGGGCAAGGACTTGTTCACTTGCAAGCATAGAATTCATTATCTATTCATTGATTTCTTTAGTGGGCATTAGCCTACAAGCAAAGCTTGTAAAATTTAGATCTAATGAATAGATATTTGCAACAAAAAAATTGTGTCGTTCAATTCGGCTTATTTGCTCAAAGGAAAATGAATGGTAGGCCTACTTGAAAGAATAGAAAAAGATATAAATAATAATTTTCAAACAAAAAAATATGTTCTCAAGTACTCTAGTTATCAACTATCATAAGCACACAACAAACTCGCTCATGAGCACTGCACTTTTAAAAAATAACAAACATGAAAGAGCGCAATGAAGAACTTGAAACACATAAGCCTTTGAACAAACAATTATCAAACAAGAATAAGCATAAGTAAACCCTAGCACTCACCTCACATTTTATGGATCAACTATGTATTCACTGCTTGTGTACCCACCAGTCCTCCAACACATCTCACACAATTTATTTTTCGAGCTTTGCCGATAGACTAATGGTTGTTCAAGCAACAAACACATGGTTAATGCTTCTAATGAACTGATAGTCAACAAGACCTTGCTCAAATAATTCATTTTTCCTTGTAAGAGTGAGCAACACTTCTAGTTATCAAGTATCACAAACAAACAAACAAGCCAATTACCAATAGTACACTATTCATACAACCCTTCCCTCATTCGAGCATTATACAGAGTATCAAACATCAAAGACGAAATCCCAAAGCTAAAAACATAGAAGCTTGTGAACAAACAATAAAAAAATGATAATAAGCATAAATCAACACTTGTCTCATATTACATTAATTAACCATGCAAAGTCTGTGTTTAATGTATTAAACATGCATTCGCTGATTAAGTATCTTGGACAAGTGTTGGATTTTATTTCTACTAATTCTCATTAATTTATTGTTTGTTTGTTGAAAAGCTTATCTGCTTTTAGCTCTGTATCTCCTCAATCCTAGGAACAACGAACTACTAGTAAGCAAGTTGTGTGTCTGTTTATGATACTTGTAACCTAGAAATATTGGTGTTGTTACAAGGGCTAGGGGGACAAATGGGTACATAAGATCTATACAACTGCAAAGATAGTTAGTTGTTGAACAAGGAACTAGAAGGTCAGATTCTTGTATTATTATTTTTTGATCCATAAGAGTTAAGAGTTTGTATTAATAGAAAATAACAGTTTATAATTCGCAGCATCTCATAGCTTAAAAATTACATATCATCACAGACTATCCCTCCATTTCCCACAAAACCGAACCAAAGTTTGATGAATCACTAAAAAACCAAGCCCTAATATCAAAAAAACTGCAAAAAATTGAACAAACCACTATAATGGTGACTATAATCGACTGCATTCAAGTCCTACCCAGCCAAAGCAAAAACTATTCTAGGAATTGAAACCTTGACTTACATAAACTTTTTTAACATTGCAAAGTCCTCAAATTCCTCTCGCCAGCCCTCGTGATCCACTTGTATCATCCCAAAATGTTTCTTTAGGAAGATAATGGCCACTGTCGCTATGGCTCTATGCTGCATCAAGCTCGTCCCCTACATATCCAAAAGGAATGGATAAATTTTGATGGTGTCCTCTCGCACCCGCTCCATGTCACACGGTCAAGGGCACCCTCTACCCAATATCACCACTCACAATACCTCATCTATGCCTTCCGTCAATTCCTTCTTAAAGAGCTTCAAAACCAACTAGTTGGCTTTGGCCTTCATAACCAAATTGTCTAGAAGGGAAGCAAGGAACCAAGATGAGATGTGGAGATTATCTCTCCCATACTCCTTGGCTTCCATATGACCCATACCTAGCACCATCTTTACCACCATAATCACCAGAGGATCATATTTCAACAAAATCCTCTTCAGGCGTTGGTCCGTGATCGTTTTGAACGAGCTTTTCCCTTTCAACTTGCCTAAAGAAATTGGTGTGTCCACCCCGAAGTGAGCTAATCCTGTAACCGATACTTCCACCACGAACTTGGAGCATTTCGCCATTCCACACCTTATGTCAACAACACTTGGTGGCAGAGATAGACCAGGCTCTGCTTCCACACTTTCACTTCCAGAGGCAATGCAAAACTTGTCATTGCAAAGCAATGCGTATACACGCATACCAAGAATTAATGCACCTATTTCGGTAACACCACCACCTTGAAAATTGTACTCTTTTACTTGAGGCAAGATGTCAATCCTAAGCGACGACTCAAAATACATGAAAAAACATCATAACAGAGGGTTGCCACCAGCCTGGGGAATGTCAAACGCATACTATCACCTTGCATGTGAGCCCATAGATTCCATCTGTACAGCCCCGCGTACGCTAGCCTTCGTGGATTCTTCTACCGCATCCACCGTGGCATACTAGCCACCTCCCTCCACCTACTTGGAAGATGCCCGCCCTGCCTCCCACAACATCTTAATATTTCAACCCACCTCACGAAATTCAGCCCTATTACTCCAATGTTGGACAATAGGTCTGCCTCTGAATTTCCTTCCCTTAACACATGATTGAACATTACCTATTGAAAGTTCCTTATTTTGACAAAAGCTACTTCCAGAAGTTCCCCTAGCTTCCAATTTTGTATTTGCTTTGACCTCAACGAGTTAATTACTAAAGATGAGTCCCCTTCAATCACCACATAGTCCACCCTCAGATCCATGCATAAATCCAACCATGGTAGGAGAGCTTTAAATTTCGCTACATTATTTGTTTCATCTGGTAATGACTTTGCCAACTTCCCCATCATAACTCCGTTAGAGTCTCTGATAATACATCATGCTCCTGAGGGACCAAGGTTTCCTTTGGAGGCCCCATCAAAATTCAATTTTACCCAACCTGGATTAGGTGGCTTCCATATGACCTTTTTACTTTCTTCTACCATTGTAGCCTTTCCAGTACCTCCAAAGGCTAGAGTTTTCAACCCTGGCCAATTCTTTAAGATCCATGCGTCCCATTCTGAAAAATTACCTCTCTTTGGGTTCTAATCAACCAACCTGGCATTAAATAATTCTATAATGCTTGCCTCAATTTTTACCTGTAGCCTGGGAATTGAGATCTCCTTCCCTTGGAATATGCGCCTATTTCACTCCTTCTAGACTTCCCACAGAACAATCGATGGACTAGATACCCATAGTTCCCTAAAGAGTGAGTGTTTCCCCTTAGAAGGTCAAGACTTCAGCCAGTCGAACAACTTGCAAGGAAAGGCTGATTTCCACCAGAGTTTAGAACATGGTCATTGCCAAATTGCATGTGTGTATTTGCAATTTAAAAGAAGATGGTCTGTCGTTTCTACATTCTCATAGCATAAAGGACATCTTGATGGACCCTGAAATTCTAGCTTAGCAAATTGTTCCCCTGTTAAAATTTTGCCCTAAGCAACCGCCCAAGTAAACATTCCTGCTTTTGGTAGACACGCTGAATTCCAACAGAGATGGGTTGGGAGCGTGGAGGTGCCAACTCTTGACGTGGCCAAAATATCATATCCATACTTAACAACATATTCACCTATCGGGGAAGCATTCCATCTCAACCCATCCCCCCCAATTCTTCTTCAGATGCACCTTTTTGATAGAATTATTTCCACTAGCTCCACCTCTTGGTCTGTTAAACCTAGTTGCCTGAAAGATTTCCAATGAATGAGACTATCAACACCTGACAAAGAGTTGTCCACATAATCTTTCACCTTTGTACCCCATACTTGTTCTGCTTTTACTTTAACTCTGCCGAGTTCTGGAACTTCTGTAAGCTTGGGGAAGCCTTCCCAAGAATTTTCCCAAAACAACACATCAACACCCTCTTTGACTTCCCAAGTTTAAAAGTCCTGGATTAGATACCTAGCACTGCAAATAAAATTCCAAATTCTTGATCCCTTAGGAAGGGTCACCGCCGTGTAAAAGAAATTTGGGTCCTCATCCAAATATTTTGCCCGCACAATTTTCACCCATTTGAGATGTGGTTGAGAATGGATCTTCCAAGCTAATTTCACTCCTAAAGCCTTGTTCTAGAACAATAATTTTTTCAGGCCTGTCTCATCCTTCTCCCTTTTATCACAAATCTTTTGCCATTTTACTAACGGAAATTTCTTCTGGTCTAAGTTACCCTTCCAAAATAAATCCCTCATTATCCTGTTCAAAGAGTCACTTGTTCGTATCGCTAAAGGTTGATAGGACATCATTTACACTAGCAGAGAAGATATAACAAACTTCAACAATGAAAGCCTACCTGCCCAAGATAACCATTTATTTTTCCAAGAAGCAATTCTCTCCTTGACACGCTCTAACATTGAATTCCAAGTGCCTTCACATTTGATCCCTTTCTCCAGTTATTTACAAGGCAATTGGCCTTTTTTTAAACCTAAAATCCTTAAGATTTGCATTTCCTTCACACCATTGGTGTTAAAAAAGGAAACTTTTGATTTTGCAACGCTTACCTCTTGCCTCGAAGCCCGTGAGTAAACATCCAGAATTCCTTTCAAACTTTTAGCTTCTCCAGGCGACACTTCTCCAAACAACATCGTATCATCTACAAACTGTTGATGAGTGATTGAAGGCAAGATGCTTGTTACTTGAACACCTCTCACCAGTCCTGAAGTCTTCACATTCTCTATTGCCCTCCCCAATGCTTCGACCATTATGATAAACAAGAAAGGGGATAAAGGGTCACCCTGCCTCAAACCTCTTGATGTTGGAAAAAAGCCTTCAGGGGACCCATTTACTAGAATAGAATACCGAGGCGATGCTATCCATCCAAAGAGCCAGTCCAACCATACTTTTTTTAAACCAAAGAATTCCACAACTTTGAACAAGAACCGCCATTCTACTCTATCATAAGCCTTTCTTATGTCCAGTTTTAGTAACATCGCAACCTTTTTCTGTCTCTGAATGAAATGAATGACTTCCTGAGCTATGATTACTCCATCAAAAATTGATCTTCCTGGTACAAACCCCATTTGCTCTTCTGCTATGATACTTGGGAGAAGCTTTTTGAACCTATTCGCTACTTCTTTTGCTAGTATTTTGTAAATTGTATTACAGAGGGAGATCGACCGAAACTCATCCCACGTTTTAGGTTTCTCTTTCTTCGGAATAAGGGATATTAGAGTATTATTCATCTCCTTTAGAATCCTTCCATAACTTCTTGAATCTTCAATCGCCTCAGCAACTTCTGTACCTATGATCTCCCAGCACTTTTGAAAAAAGATTGCAGGAAAACCATCCGGGCTCGACGCCTTCTCTAGGTGTAGACCAAAGGCGACAACCTTGATTTCTTCCAACGTGAATTTCACATTCAGATTATCCATCTTCTCTGAGGTAATTATCCTTGGAATACTTCGAACACAATCCGCTTGCTCTCTTAGCGGTGAGCCTTCTGAATTATTTAGGAGACCCTAAAAGAAAGAGACCGGAGAGGTACCTATTTCCACTGGGTCTTCCAAGAGTTTTCCCCCCTCACCTTTTATACATGAAATCCTATTCACTTCTCTTCTACTCTTGGTTGAGTTGTGAAAGAATTTTGTATTTCTATCCCCCGCTTTCAGCCAAGTTTCTCTAGATTTATGTCTCCATAAAACTTCTTCCTTTGCTAGAACATCATTTAGATTTTTGTTTAGCTCCATTTCCTTCTCAAATTTCCATCATCCATTCCTTCCTTAATCACCAATTATTTAAGAGCTTTGAGCTCATCTTCAATCCTTTGCTTTTCAATGAAAATATCTTTAATACACTCCTTGTTCCAAAATTTTATATTTTGCTTGAGAAATTTTAATTTGGTGACCAAGTTGAACATTTTTGAACCACCAGGATTGCATTCCTTCCACTAGAGCTTAACCAGGCCCATAAAGTTGGGATCTTTGAACCACATGGTTTCAAGCTTGAAGGGGCAATGCACCGGTCCTCTATCCCCTTCAATACTCAACACTACTAGAAAGTGATCTAAGGCACTCCTTGTTACTATCTTGCTCTCCAAATTGAAAGGAAAGAGCCACAAGTCTCCTTTGAGAAAAAACCTATCTAGTTTCTCAGAAATTCTTCAAAATCCCTTCCTTCTATTTGTCCAAGTAAAGCAACCATTTACGGTGAAAATTTTCATCAATGAATTGCGCTCCACAAAGTTTTGAAAATCCATATGGGGTTGCAGGGCCTTTCTCACACCACCTTTTTTGTCTTTGAGCCTCAGAATCGCATTGAAGTCTCCTCCCATTATGCAATACTCTTGATCTAAACCGTTGATGAAGAGATCTAGTTCTTTCCATACTATTCTTTTTAATGTGCTCAAAGACGGTCCATAGACATTGATAATAACAAAATTCAAGGCAGAGGTTAAACTTCTTACCCTACAAGATTTCCAATGTCTCCTTTGTGTCAGATCATCCATGATCATTTCCTGGGGTTTCCAAATGGTTAACAGTCCACCCGAAGCACCATCTGGTCCCACCTCCAAACTCCTCCATTGCTTAATTTTCTTGTTTACCTTCGCTACGTCTACAGTATCTAGTTTTATTTCTTGAAATAAACAAATATCCACCTGGTTAAGGTCCATCACATGCCTAGCCAGGTTCCATTTGTTAGGGGCATTTAATCCCCTAACATTCCAGGTTAAGAGCCTCATTGTTGTTTACGAAGAGCATCGCTCTTCCCTACTTTCATCATTGAATTAATTTTTTGTTGCCCATTCACTTCCCCATCCTGTTTTATTTTTTCTTGGTTAGAAATTCTACCCTGCTTTTTATTTTACCCACAATCTGATGATGATTTCACCATTTCTTTCTAGTGTAACCCTAACTTGATCTTTGCATCGACCATGCTCTGGGATAATTTTCTCTTTTTGATAGATTGCGAGCTTCCACTCACACACCTAGGCGACAGCTCTCCAAGAGGATCCTCTTAATCCCCAAGCTCTTGTTCCCATTCCTCTTCAAAAAACCATGCATTGGCCTTTGCTTCTTCGTCCAAGACCACTAATTCTTTCTCAATTGCAATGAGCGAGTCCAACTCCACCTTAGTGCAGTCGTCCCCAATGACTTCCAGAACCTCCGATATCTTTTCTTCCAACAGAACATCCTTCTCCTGCTATTTTTCCTTCTTAGTGCCCACTTAATTTCCTTCCTCTAGCTGGGAAGCTTGTTGGGCTTCCATTTGTATTTGTACCGAAGCCTGTTGCTTTGGAGAAGAATCCTCTAGAGTCTGGGTTGTACCCATTTTCTCACCGAACTTCTTTGGGCTCAGAGCCTCTTTCCCAACCATATCCTTTGCTTGAGGAGCCTTGGCCTCCATAACTTTTGAACACTCAACCTTATACTTTGAGGGCCTGCTACCCAATGAGCACACTTGAATATCCTATGTGAAAGAGTCTGCTTCCAACTTCTGAATCCAATTTCCATAATTTGTTAGCAGTTCGATCTCTTCATAGGTGTGTCGCACTAGGTTGTTTTCCACGCATATGCGGACATGAGATTGGAGTTGTCTTGACTTCCTTCTTTCCTCTGCACAAAAAAAAAGTGCCCAACTAGTTTCCTATTTCCTCTATGATGCTTGGCTCCCAAAAATTTGTTGGAAGGTTTGGGAGATTAAACCATTCCTAAATCATATCCATTACATGCATTGTTGGGTTAAAGCCCACTTTCCACCGTCGAAGGTAAAAACCATCACTGTCCAGAACCCAAACACCCTTCACAATTTCAAACTTTAGTTCCCTATTTGGGCATATTACCAGGAAAAATCATTTTGCAAAGGTTTGAATAACAAATCAGTGCCCCATTTTGACTTCCGCCATTTCATGAGGAAATCCCATTTCAGGCCTTTGCCATACCATTTCCCAAATAAGAACATGTTCTCCAGACGAAGGACTTTAGCTTGAAGTTTCACCTTGCTGACAACCAGCGTGGCTTTCCCCCCAGGGATTCCTTTTCCTATTCTTACCACCGGTTGCTCCTGCCCATTTCCCAAAACAGCTTCCCTAGCCTCCTCCCATTCCTTTTCAGACCTTTTCTTCTTCCATATCTCTTTAGTGAAGCCTTTCCTTCTTGACCCTCGACATCCAACCTTATTTGTCTGCTATTTCTACCTCTTCCTTCCTCAAAAGACCTTGACCTGCTAGAGGCTTCATTTTGATAACCGCCTCCTCCTTGATGGCCCCTATAGCCTTGTCTATCGTTTTCCGATCTTCCTCCCTCACGGCCCCACCCTGCTGGGCGAGATTCTTTTTGGTTTTCCATTGCCACACGGGCCCATCTGTTTGCTTTCCAGATTCCATGATGATCCACTTGTCAGTTACCTTTGAGCCCCACTTGCTGACCTCGGGTGTTGCTTCTTGCAGGTGATCGTTGCAGACCCATCGCTTGAGGATCTATCATCATATACTTGTTATTATCCTATATGTGGATGACATATTATTTTCAGTAACACCCCAGATTCTTGTATAATTACTCCCCTTTGTTTACAACAATATATAATGTCCCCCTATTTTTGTAACTTACTTAAAGGAAAATGGAAAATGGACCTACTCAAACCAATAGGAAAAGAGATCAATTGTAATTTTCAAGCACAAAAAATATGTGTTTAAATCCTGAGTATAGGAAAAAGACAAATATTTTAAACAATACAATCCCATTTTCCAAGCAACTAATTGGAAAGAAAATGCAATGGATGCAATAGTAAACCTACCTATCAGAAGAATATTAAAAGTAGTAATGCTTAGATTATAGAATTTGATTCATTGTCCAGGGCTGTGTATCAAGTACGAAGAATGAATTTTCAACAACAAAGCCCTTACAGTTTCAATTTAATTGTTAAACATTTGGAAAAAATTGTTATGTGCTTCTGTGTATCATGTTTATGAATAACATGTTATATGTCATGCACTACACCCATTTGTCTCCTTAGCCTTTCTAACAGTAAGCAATAATTGTAGTTATAGAGTTTGACAAACAAACAGACCAGCCACTCACCAGTAGTGCATTGTACCTAGAATAAACAACCAAGAATTGACTATGCATTTACTGCTTCCATACGCAAGAGTTGTCAAACACATCTTGAACATTTTGCATTGAATGGATTGAACATGTATTAAGTGTTAGAGGATTGAATATTTTGCAGTATATATAATGTCCCCCTATTTTCCTAATTTACTCAAACAAAAATGAATAATACGGATACTCCAATAGATAGAAGGAGAGGTAAAACATAATTTTCAAACATGAAAGATTTGTCCTTAAATCCCAATTGTGGAAAAAACACATAAATTTTTTAAACAATATAATCTAATTTTCCAATCAACTATTTCAAAAGAAAATTCAATGATTGCAATAATAATTTGCTTGTGGACAAAAAAAAGTTTCATGTTTATGAATTACATGGTATGCCATTCACTATTCTCATCTGTTTATTCGACAAGTCAGATTCTTGAACCAAGCTTCTCCCTTACTTTTCAAAATTCTTCCAAGGCATAATATTTAGGCACATTGGAAGACTTTAAATTCATTGTAAACAAAAGGGAAAAATGATACAAGAATCTGACCTTTCAGTTGTTTGTTCAATAACCAGGTATATATGCAACCATATAGATCTTTGCCCCTGTCTCCATTTGCAAGCAATGGTTCCTATTGCAAAGATAAATTAGACAAATGAAACAGTTCTTGATATATAATCTATTATTCATAAACATGAAACATACAAGCACATGATAAAATTTGCAAAAAAATAGACAAACGTGATAAATTTTTGCAAACATTCAGACATTAAATCAAATCATGTCAACTTTGCTAATAGTGTAGTAGGCATACAAGCAATCAACACATGATTAATGCATTCAGTGCCTCCACAGTGAATGAGACCTTGGTCAAAGATCTGAAACAACATTGCTTTATGTAGCAACAAGAGAAACATACACACTTTTCAAGAAACGATAAAGGAATGAGAATAAGCACAAAAAAAACCAAGCACATGCCTAGAATTTCATGAATTAACTATGTATTCACTGCTTGTGTACTCACTAGGCCTTCAATTAACTTTTCATGTACAAATATACCTAATTCTTTGAATATGTGTAAAAATTATGCCAAGTGTTTAAAACTGTCCAATTTGTGTCAATAAGCAAATGACCATTGCAATCATTTGATTGCAGTAATACTGTAGCCAAAGATATACATAATTGCAACCATGTGATACAAAATTCATATGCAATGCTTCATATAGTGCATCAGTTAGATTTGCTTAGAAGCAAATGAAAGAAAATATACTTAAATTATACAATCTGGTGAACGTACAAAGCAAAACACTACACATGGACTGCATACCACATGTCTATAACTATGCATAACTCTCATTGCAAAAGTAACTTGCTTTTGGCCATAAAATAGTTTCATGTTTATGAATTATATAGCATGTCATTCACTATACTCATGTGTTTATGTTTCTCCTAAGTTTGTGAGCCCCTTGAACACCTAAGGAGCTATAAAGTTTCCTTTCAACAATTATCTCAATAGCTCAATTTTTTGTGCTCAAAAATTACGGTTTATCTCTTTTTCTATTGCTTTGAGCAGGTCAATTTTTCATTTTCCTTTAAGTAAATTAAGCAAATAGGGCGACATTATATATTGTAGCAAATATTTAATTGGGGGATGCACATGGTGTGAGATTTCGCTATGGGCTGATGTGTACTAAAGTAGTGAATGCATGTTTAATGCATTAAATGCAAACTTCGTGATATGTGTTGCATAACTCATACATATGCAATCAGAGAATGCATAGTTAATTCATGAAATATGAGGCAAGTGGTGGTTTGTGCTTATTGTTTGTTTATTGTTTGTTGAGAAGCTTTCATGCTTTTGGATGTGGGTTTTCATCCCCGACGTTTGTGATTTTGTGCAGTGCTTGAATGAGGGAGGAGCTAAAGGAACGGTGTGTAACTGGTGAGTGTCTCATCTATTTATTTTTGATACTTGGTCAGTAGAAGTGTTAGAGGAGAAAATGAACGGTTTGAGGAAGGTCTTCAGCAACGTGGGTGTGAGATGTGTTGGAAGGCTAGTGGGTAGACATGCAGTAAATGCATAATTAATTCATGAAATCGTAGGCAAGTGCTAGGTTTTGTTTGTGCTTATTATTGTTTGTTTATCATTTGTTGAAAAGCTTGTGGGTTTTTTAGATCTTGGTTGCACTTTTGCATGTTCGTTATTTTGTAAAAGTGTAGTAGTCGTGAGTGGATTGGCCATGTGTTTATGATACTTGATAACTAGAAGTATTGCTTGTTGTTACAAGGGCTAATGGGCCAAGTGAGTACACTAAATTACATATGCTTTGACAAAGGTCTTGTGGATTGTGGGGGCAGTGAACTCGCTAATTGTATTTTTTGTTCACTGAATTCATTACAAACAAAGGGGAAGAATGATACAAGAATATCAACTTCCACTTCCTTGTTCAACAATTAACTATATTTGCAGCTACATAGATCTTTGCCTCCCTCTCCAATTACACAAAAAAATGTTACTTTTGCAATGAAGAATATGCATAATTACAATCATCAGATATGTAATTCATTGCTTAAGTATTTGGCAAAAGCCCTCTGTCAAAACTTTCCCAATTTGCATTCAACAATTAAATATTTGCAAAAATATATAATGTCATATTCTCCTAATTTACTTAAACAAAATTGAATAGTAGACATAGTGGCATTTAATGCAATAGTTGTAGATTGATAGACAAACGTGCCATATCCAATGAATATTATACAATTGCAAAGTTGACCTAATCCAATCAATAGAAAAAGAAATAAACCATAATTTTGAAGGACAAAAAAAATTGTGCTTCAATCCTGACTAAAGGAAAAAGGCAAAAATATTTTAAACAATACAATTTCACTAGCGAAGCGACTATTTGAAAATCAAGTGCAATCAATGCAATAGTAAACCTGCCTATCAACAAGAACTAATAAAAGCATAAATGTTTACGTTATAGAATTTGATGCATTGCCAAGGGTTGTGTATTATTCATTTTTGATAAAGTAAATCAGAAAATTAAGAACCATTGTATTTTTTGCAAATAGTCAATCATTGCGTGCAAATTATGCCACCTTTGGCGATAAGGTAGTAGCTATAGAAACAATCAATGCACTAAATGGTATAACTATTGGATCACAAACAATAGTCTATTAAATGCAAATTTTGCGAGATAGATTTTCCCAAACATTTAGATATTAAATAGAAATCCTACAAGCTTAGCCAATAGGCTGATAGCTACCCAAGCAATCAATACATAGGTAATGCATTCAATGCCTCCATAGTCAACAAGACCCTTCTCAAAGTTTTTTAGTTTTTCCTGTCTGTATTCTCATTTGTTACAATTCCTCTGTTACTTGGAGTAGGCCTATTATTCATCTTTGTTAAAGTAGATTAGGAAAATAAAAGGACACTATATATATTTTACAAATATTTAATTGCTAAATGCAAATCTTGCCACCTTTGAGAATGGGATGATAGATTCTCAAGCAATCAATGCATGTTTAATGCATTTAATGGTATGACAGGTGAATCAGAAACAATAGTCTTTTAAATTCAAATAACATAGGGAATGCATTAGACTTTTTTAGCATACAAACAACATCAACAAGCGTGTTAAGAAACATGACATGCTAGTATTAGTGATAGGGACCAATTCCAATATCTTGTAGCCTATTGTTACTAGATAAAGTAATACTCTTTTAGATCTTTGAACAAGCTCTTCTTCCTTGTACAGGCATACAACACATGAACTTTCAATTCATTGCTCAGATAGGCACTACCCTATTAGCAAAGTATTCTAAACAATACAATTTCATTGGACAAGCAACTATTTCAAAAGTCAATTAAACATTTGCAATAGTGTTTTCCCGCAACTGTATTCATTATATAAAGTCACTTAAGTGATTTCCCTTGTCCTCATACCAATACTTTTGTCCTACTGCGACTAGAAATATTATTCACTGTTATAAGGCCTAATTGTACAAATAGGTATAGCAGATAACAAACAACATGAAACACTTGAATCCAATGAGGAGGTTACAATTGCAATACTCTCATTTGCAATTGAGCGATAATAAATAATTATTTTGTTTCTCTAGATTACTTCGTATAGGCCTATTATTTTTTCCTATTAAAGAAAATTGTGAAAATAAGAGCACATTATATATTTTGCAAATATTCAATGTCTGAATATAAATTATGCCACCTTTCACAACAAGATAGCAGATGCTAAAGCAGTCAATGCATGTTTAATGCATTAAATAGTATGACTCACAAATCAAAAACAATAGTCTATTAAATGTAAGTTGTGCAAGATAATATGTTACCCATAAACATGAAATACAAAAGCACATGCATAGGAACAATGTACTATTGATGATCAACTAGTCTATTTGTTTATCATACTTGATAACTAGAAGTATTGCTCATTGTTATAGGGAAAACTGAATGGTTTGACCAAGCCCTTGTTCCACTGTTCCTAGGATTAAGAACATAGAGAACTAAAAACACACAATCTTTTCAACAAACAATACACAAACTAGAATTAACACAAATAAAATCCAACACTCGCCTAAGATTTCATGAATTAGTACCCACCAGCTCTCCAACACATCTCATACAATTTTCATTCAATGGATTAAACATGTATTCATTGCTTCATGATCAAATATTTCCCAAAATATATAATATCCCCTTATTTTTCTAATTTAGTTAAACAAAAATGAATAAACCGTAATTTTCAAGCACAAAAAATATCTAGTTAAATCCTGACTATAGGAGATAGGAAAAAATATTTGAAACAATACAATCTCATTGGCCAAGCGATTAATTGGAAAGCAAATGCAATAGATGCAATAGTAGACCCGCCTATCAACATGAACCAATAATAGACCTACTCCAACCAACTATGGGAAAAACACAAAAATACTTCAAACAATACAATTTGATTCACCATGAGAAGTTTAAGAATAACAAGCGATTATTTCAAAAGAAAATTCAACAAATGCAATTGTAAACTTTCCTACCAACAGAAACTAACAATTGCAATAGCGACCTACTTTTCAACAAAAAAAAAATTGTGTTTATGAATTACATGGCATGCCATTCACTATGCTCATCTTTCTATTCAATAAGTCAGATTCCCGAACCAAGCTTCTCCTTTATTGTTCACAACTCTTCCAAAGCATAAATTTTATGCACATCGAAAGACTTAAATTAATTGGAAACAAAGGGGAAGAATGATACAAGAATCTGACCTTCTAGTTCCTTCTTCAACAACCAAGTATATTTGTGCTCATATAGATATCTGCCTCCAACTCCAATTGCAAGTAATGGTTCCTGTTAGAACAGGGACAAATTACACAAATGAGCATAGTCCATGACATAATACACTATTCATAAACATGAACCACAAAAAGAACAATAAAATTTGCAAAAGAATAGACCAACATGATAATTTTTTGTGAATATTCCCTATTAGCCATTGTAACAACAACCAAGTATCATAAACATAGGAACAAGGTACTCATCAGTAGTGCACTACCACAAAATAACAAACATGCAAGAATGGAACCAAAAGCTAAAAACACACAAGCTCTTTAAAAAACAACAATAGGGTATGTGCAGGATCATGATGGGCCAAAAAGTGGTGATATATAAGTGATATGATGGCCCATGTGGCTGACGAATTTTTTTTACCCAAAATTGATGAAATGAAAAGGGTTTTTAAAGGATATTCTCAGCTTTCCACCAATATAAATTATGCTTTACTTTGAATTTAATAAATAATTATTATTCATTTTCTATTTGAATTATGACTAAAGTCCTGATTGATAGGCTGATTGGAAAACATAAATAGCTTTCAAATGGTATCACATTTTTTGAATCTGAAACATGTGTCATATTCTATGCTTCACATACTATAGGATTAAAAAAAAATTGAATTTCATTAAGTTTTGACCAAGTTAAGGTGGTCAGACATACGAGTTTTATATTTTTTAAAAGTTGTAATAAAAAAATCATAATTAATTATTTACTTGCAAAAAAAATTACAAAAAAATATGCATCACATCAGGACATGAATCCTCTACTTATATTTAAAATATTATAAAAATATATTATCATTTTATTGTTGTTAGGGTGGCTAGACAGACACCTACTTCTTATTTTTTTCCTAAAATTTAGGTACTACTACATTGAAATTTCAAATTTTCACCAAATAGATTTATTTATTTTTTAAAAAAACCTAGTAGTTTAGAAACTACATTCAATTTTCTACAGATTATATTCTTACATATTTTAAAAATAATATAGATAAATTATTCAAATTTTAATGTCAAGTTTCCTAACTCTGATTTTCTAAATTTTTAATCGCCACTTAAGGGCTTGTTTTTTCCATGATGATCCTGCACATACCTAATAAGCACAAATAAAACCAAGTACTCGCCTCAAATTTCATGAATTAAGTATGCATTCACTACTTCTGTATAATTTTATTTCCAAGCCTTGTTGATACACTGCTACCCACTCAAGCAATAAACACATAATTAGTGCATTCACTAGCCTGTTATCCCTTGTCATGCATATGTAATCTATTGTACCCATTTGCACCATTAACTGTTGTAACAAGCAATAATTCTAGTTATTAAGTGTCAGAAACACACAACCAAGCCATTCACCAACAATGCACTTTTATTGAATAATGAACATGCAAAAGCGCAACCAATAGCTAAAAAATCCACAAGCTTTTCAACAAACAATAAACAAAAAAGAATAAGCAAAAACAAAACCCAACACTCGCCTAAGATTTCATGAATTAACTATGCATTCACTGCACATATACCCACATGCAAAAATGCAACGAAGAGCTACAAAACCCACAAGCTTTTCAACAAACGATAATAAAACAAGAATAAGCACAAATAAAATTCAGCACCCGCCTAAGATTTTATGAATTAGTTATGCATTCACTACATGTGTACCCACAAAATTATCAAGTATCATAAATACACAACCCAACCATTCACCAACAATGCACTTTTATAGAATAATGAACATAGCTAAAAAACCCACAAGATTTTCAACAAATAACACACAAACGAGAATAAGCACAAACAAAACCCAACACTCACCTAAGATTTCATGAACTAACTATGCATTCACTGCACGTGTACCCACATACAAAAAACACAACGAAGAGCTAAAAAACCCACAAGGTTTTCAACAAATGATAATCAAATGAGAATAAGCACAAACAAAACCCAACACTCGACTAAGATTTCATGAATTAGCTATGTGTTCACTGCATGTGTACCCACGATACATAAGACATTTCTCAAAGCATCTGATTTTCCCTGTAACGCTTCTAGTTATCAAGTATAAAAAACAAACAGATGAGCCACTCACTAGTTGCACACCATTCCTATGGCTCCACCCTTGATCAAGCATTATACAAAATGACAAACGTCAAAAATGGCAACCCACAACCAAAAACACACAAGCTTCTAAACAAACAATAAGGAAATATGTGTTCATTGCATGTCTACCGATGGTCCACAACACATTGCTCAAACCGTTCAGTTTTCCCTACAACGCTTCTAGTTATTAAGTATGAAAAACAAACAAACAGGCCATTCACCAGTTGCACACTGTAAGCACTGTACAAAATGACAAACATCAAAGACAGAAACCCACAGCCAAAAACACACAAGCTTCTCAACAAAAAACAAACAAACAACAATCATTTAATTAACCAAACATTCTTTGCTTATGTTTGTGCCAGCTGTCCAACACATATCTCGAGGTTTGTATTTAGTGCATTAAACATGCATTCACTGCTTCAGTACCGACCAACCTGCCGCCAAAACTTGCACTACATGCATCCCCCGATTAAATATTTGCCACAATATATAATGTTCCCCTATTCTCCTAATTTACTTAAAGGAAAATGAAAAATCAACCTACTCAAACCAATAGAAAAAGAGAAACCGTAATTTTCAAACACAAAAAATATGCGCTTAAATCCCGACTATAGGAAAAAGACAAAAATATTTTAAACAAAAAAATCTCATTGGCCAAATGAGTAATTGAAAAGCAAATGCAACGATTGCAATAGTAAACTTTCCTATCGGCAGGATCTAATAACTAAAAGAAAAAAATATATTATTAACTTTATTTTTTACCTTTTTTTAAAAGAAAAGAGATTAGAATTGTGCGAATAACTTTAAGTAAATAATTTATGTTGAATGAATAAATATATATCATGTTTTATATATAAGAATTATTATTTATTAACTATTAATTATTTAATCATTAGTTTATTATATATATATATATATAATAGATAATTAAATAATAGGGTCATTAAAATAGGTTATTGAATTATGTTGTATTTTTTAAAATAAAACATAATAAGAAATCCAAGTTATTTATTATATTTATGAAAATGAGAGAGCGCCTTATAATAGTAGTCCATGTCCTTGATTGAATGAGTGAGTAAAATATTTATGGCCACATTGATAAGTTAATAAATAGTTTAGGATCTAGTTTTCAAATCGCATAAATTTGTTTTGTTGTTTGTGTTGTTCACATGTAAAAAAAATAGTGGGCGTGACATTATCTCTCATATTCATACTACTATCTGGTGCGAGTATCGACTTGAAATATTCTACAATCACTCCCTCAATTTCCTCTATATTTGAAACCTTTCACCCACCACTATCTTCAATCTCACTTATTTTGTTTGTTAGTCTTCTCGCCTTAACCGAATTATGGAAGAATTTGGTATTGTGATCATCTTCTACCAGCCATGTCTCCCTTTCCTTCACCTTCCAAAATGCTTCCTCTTTGTACAATAGTTCTACATATTCTACCTTCAGTTCCTTTTCCTTCTAAAAATCCACGTGAAACATACCATGATGCATGATGAATTTATCATTCAACACCTCCATCTCTGCCTCCACCTGTTATTTTTCTTTAAAAACATTCTTGAAAGACAATGTGTTCTATTCCTGAAGCTTCCTTTTTATGTGGCCTAACTTCAAAGTAAACTTGAGCTCTCTGAACCATTGTTTTTAGGTGCCTCCTCCCACCAAATTCTAATATTGTCAATTAGCTATGTGCTTTGCCACAACATTCACTTAAACTTGAAATAGTTCCTCCATGGGGGCACATCACTAGCAATATCCAACTCCACCAAATAATGATTTGAGAGGGAGATAGGAAGAATCTTCACTATTAAACTATCCTTGGTGTTTAGCCAATCCTCGATGACAAAAAGCGATCCAATCTCTCAAATATATTTGTAAAGCTCGCTCTCTAATTTTTCTAGGTATAAACTCCATTCTTTGGCAATATCTCCTAACTTATTGTATTCTACAATTTTTTTGAAATTTTTCATTACCATTGTCTCATTTTTGAGACCCCCACTCTTTTCTTCCAATCTCAAAATTGTGTTGAAATCCCCCCAATAACAACTTTGCTTCTTTGGGGCTCCATGTAAGCAGTGAGGGAACCTCAACCACCATCCAATTCTTATCTTTGCCAATCTCCATGATACCCACTATGGCTGACAAAATATCATTAGGTCCTAACACTTTAGTAAAACATATATCAATGATGTCGACTGGGTAGTGTTTGAAGGTTGTATGCAATAGGGGATATCTTGGCCATCTCTCTTAGATTTTCTGAATTTTTGAAATAGTTGTAAACAAAAGTTAAACTATAAAGAACAAAGTTGTTGAAGCTAGAAAGCATGGGATTGTTAAACTAGAAAGCATGCAAATTCCTATTCTAAAAAGCATATAAATTACCTAAGAAGTAACACTTGCAGTTAAACTATGAAATTGAAATGAAAGTAACTAACGGCTAACGACTAACTATTGATAGATAGTAAACTTGGCCACTTGTAACTAACAACAAGAGTGGGTGCTCCAAAATTTCCAAATGAATAGAACTTAAAGATTACAAACTTCAAATTATGACCTGCATGAATACATGACAAAGCTCAACACAAATAACATTCATCTAAATTTATCATGTACAAAATAAAAGTAATAGTATTAACAATAAAAATACTTATCTACTCTATGAGATCCCTCGAGTGGAAAGCTCTTGGGTGTTCCTACAATTACCTCAAATCACATGTACTTTCACATCTTCAAAATGAATCAATTCATGGTACTTCCATTACTCAGAACTATTGACTCATAATAAGATTGGCAATATTTATTTATTCATATCATAAAAGTGTAACACAAAGACATAGTTGAACAGTGTTCAAAGCATATCATAACATCATAATCATATCCTTGTTTGGTAGTTACACATATTTATACTATACTACTATAGAAATCCTATTTTTTAGATGGCGCGAAAAACACCATTGAAAAAGTCTTTTAAAACTAAATTTCAACTAACCAATTGAATGATGTCCATAACATAAAACATATTAAAGGCTTTGAGTGGAGCCATAAATTTTAAAATAGAATTTCAACAAAAAGCATTAAAGGAAATTGTTCGATTATGCACACCTAGATTTTCAGCACTTAGAATTTTGACACTCTATCTTCAACTGCTTTTAGTCCGATTAAAGTCCACTCCATTCTTCAATTGTGTATAATGTCTTGTATAATGAATTAAGCCTATACTATTATATCAGCATTAGTCAACTAATTTCAATCAAATTAATAAATAAAGATTTATATATCATTTTTTAAAAAGTAAGCAATTATTGTTCCTAAAAATGAACAATTGACATGGCTAAAGTGGTTGGTAAGAACAAAGAAGGGTATTTAGCTTATTATAATCATGAGGTTATCCTCATCAGTGGCTAGGTTCCAAATTATCCATAGATCCCCGACAACCCCAATTGTTTCCACAAAACAACCATTCCAAATATTGTAGTATTTAAGAAATAAGGAACCTTCTTTTGTCTCTAGCTTGGTCTCCTGGAGTAGCACCAAATCAACCAACATCTTTTCTAGATGGTTCTTGGTCATGCATCGCTTCTAGTAGGGTCATTTTAAGCCCTTAACATTCTATGCGACAATCTCCATTGCTCTCCAAGGGAGGTGTTCCCTCCCTTAGATCTCAACATATACTCCTTGATGCTAGGAATCCCTTTCTCAATTACCACCTCTTCCCTCTTTTGTTTATCAATCTTTATCCCTCTTCTCTTTTCTATAGAGATTTTATTTTCAATTGATTTGGACACAAATTGGATAATACACCTAGGATCAATAATGCCTAATTCATCAATTTTTGATTCCTCCTCCTTCAACCACTATTCTATTTACTCTTTGGTTCATTCTTCTATCCCCTCCTTTGATGACTCTTCATTCCTCCCCCTATCCACCATTCCATTCATCAGATCATTGATTCCCACCATTCCCATCTCTGAAGGATCACCCTTAGGTGTCACCACCACCCTGCTAGGGCATGTGTTTCCTTCCTCTAACCTACCACTTGATGCACCACCATCTAATAGCTCTACCACCCTACAAGAGACAACATATTCCTTCTTACTTGGTGGTATGAATTCTTTCCCAACCCCCTCCTTCCTCCATTCTTTGTTTGGTTTTTGGTTCAAGTTCTATTTCCCAAGGAAATTTGCCTCCATATGTCCCCTACTTTTGTAATCCAAACAAAAAAACTATTCTTCTTCAATTGATCTCAGCATAGTCCACTCACTGTAGGGAGTGTCCAAATACAATTCCAATGGAATTGGTTTTATATGCACCACCTTAATCTGCGCATATAGGTGTGATCTGTATTTGATAAGACCATCATCAACCTTGACCATCATTCCCATACTATCATCCATTTCCCTTAAACTATTTATCATCCAAAACTCCAAGGGCAAGTTGTCAAATATGATCCATGTCGGCTCCTTATTGGGTATGTACTCCAATGGTTAATAATTCAACACCCATCTCTGTAGATACAAAATTGAATTCTCCAACTTCCATGGCTTGCCTTTTATTACCTTGTTACGTGAACTGTCATCCTTGAATTCTACAAAGAAGAAGCCTTTGGGTAGGAATCTCGACGGGAAGCTATCCTTCCAATTTTCCTTAATCCATTTCTCAACCTAGACACATCTAAAATTCTTCCTAAACCTCCCGATTACACCACAATCCAACATTTTATTGATTGACATCTCATCGAATTTAATCCTTATTCCTTTCTTACCTTTGACTTCTGCTTCGGACTTCCATTTGTCAATCTTTATCCCACTCTCCTCCTCATTTTTCTCCAAGCTCCCCAGTGAAAGCTGTAATTTTTTGGTCTCTCGCATACTACTCTTATTATTTATATCTCAACCCTCATCTCTCTCTCTCTCTCTCATTCCCTCCTCTTCTCGATTTCTCTTTATCTCACTTCTCCCTCCATCTTTCCCTCCCTTTCTACCCTAATCTCTCAATCCTATACCCTCAAATCTTAAACCCTTGAACCCTCAACCCTAAACCCTCTACCCTCAACCCAATAACCTAAACCCTCAACCCTAATCCCTTAACCCTTAAAACCTCTACCCTAAACCCTCAACCCTTAATCCCTCAACCCTCATCCCTTAAACCCTAAACCCTCAAACCTTAAACCCTAAACCCCTATACCCTCTACCATATACATTCAACCCTCAATTGTAATCCCTCAACTCTATACCCTCAACGCTCTACCCTCAACCCTCAACCCTAAACCCTCAACCCTATACCCTCAATTCTCAACCCTCTACCCTATACATTGGATCCTCAACCCTCATCTATCTTTCTCCTTCCCTCCTCTTCTCTCCTCCCCATCTCACTTCTCCCTCCATCTCTCCATCCCTCCCTCTCTACCCTAATCCCTTAACCCTATACCCTCAACCCTTAAACCCTTAAACCCTTAAACTCTCAACCCTAAACTCTCAACCCTCAACCCTCAACCCTTAAACCCTCTACCCTTAAACCCTCTACCCTCTACCCTCAACCCAATACCATAAACCCTCAACCCTTAAACTCTCTACCCTAAACCCTCAACCCTTAATCCATCAACCCTCAATCCCTAATCCCTTAAACCCTAATCCCTCAACCCTTAAACCCTAATCCCTCAACCCTTAAACCCTCAATCCTTAACCCTCTACCCTATACATTAAACTCTAAACCCTCAATTCTCAACCCTCTACCCTATACATTGGATCCCAACCATAATCCCTCAACCTTATACCCTAAAACCTATATACTCAACCCTCAACCCTCAACCCTAATCCCTCAACCTTAAACCCTCAACCTCATCCCTCAACTCTTAAACCCTTAAATCTTCAATTCTCAACCCCTGAACCCTTTAACGCTCAAACCCTCAACCCTCTACCCTATACATTAAACCCTCTACCCTGTACATTGGACCCTCAACCCTATACCCTCAACCCCTATCCATATATTTATCTATCTATCTCACCTCTCCCCCCCTCCTTCTCTCCTACCCTCTCTAATTGTCTATCTACCTTCTCCCTCTTTCTACATACCTCTCGCTCAATCAATCCATACCACTCTCTCTCACTCCCTCTATCTCTCTCCCACTCCCACTCTCTCTCTCTCTCTCTCTTCCTCTCCATCAAACTCTCTCTCTCTCTCCCCCTATCTCTCAAGTCTCTCCCTCCCACCCCCTATCTCTTAGGTCCCTCCCTCTAGCACCCTACCTAGGTAACTCTCTGTCTCTCTCCTCCCTCTCTCTCTCTCTATCCCTCCCACCCTACTTAGATAAGTCCTCACTCCAACTCCCTCTCTCCCACTCCCTCACTCTCTCTCCCTCCCACACCCTCTCCCTCTCTTAGGTATCTCTCTCACTCCCTCTCACTCCCTATCTCTGAAGTCTCTCCCTCTCACCCCCTCACACTCTCAATTCTCTCCCTCTGGCACCATACCTACATAACTCTCTCTTTCTCTCCCTCTCTCTCTATCCCCCTCTCTATCCCTCTCTCTCTACCCCCTCTCTCTCTCCCTCTCTCTCAGGTCTCTCTCTCTTGCCCCCCTCTCTCTATCTCTCTTTCCCTCTATCCCTCCCACCCTACCTAGCTAAGTCCCTCTCACTCCAACCCTTCTCTCCCACTCCCTCTCTCTTAGGTCTCTCCCTTCCACCCTCTCTCCCACTCTCATGTCTCTCTCTTGTCTCTCTCTCACTACCTCTCTACCTCTCTCTCTCTGGTCTCTCTCTCCCTCTAAAGACATACATACATACATATACATACACTGATACATACATACAAGCATGCATACATACATACATGTCATACAAGCATACATACATACAAACATACAAATATATATATACATACATTTAATAGACTAGCATTTAACACAAAGCAAGACATAACGTGAGCATGTTATAATGCACTCGAGTTGTCTTGCTTAGGCAACTCTTGGACACAACCGCAAAAAAAACATGTTAAAACTATGAAATAACGTGAGTGTGTTATAATGCGCTTGCGTTATTTCTTGCTTTGGGAATCCCCAAGCCTTAGGCTTGGTATTTGCTTTGGAATTACAACCCAAAGGTTTGGAGTGCCTTCCCAACCTCCAAAGATATGTGTTTGCAAATTTTGTAAAATATTTCACGTAATCGCATTCGTGCTAAGTATCAGGTCTGCATGTGTTTCAAGGTCGAACAAATCAAACACATAGGTAATGTTAGGCTCTCTCTTAGCTACCTAACGATGTAATTTTTTTCACATTTTGACAATGTTAAGACTTTGATCTTTAATTTCTTTTGTTTTTGTATCTTTTTTTTGGATAAAACCAGTGTTTGGTATTTTTTTTTCTTTATAAATTACATTTTTATAAACTAGAGTCCATTCTACACATATTTTAAAAAATGATTTTCAATTAGTTTTCAAAATTTATAGGGGTAGCATGACCAAAATTATGTTTTTTAGGAAGTGTCCACTTTGCAAATTAGTAAAAAATCAAATATTCATTAAAAAATTATCAGAAAAATTGGGCATAAACTACATCCTGTTAGCTAATTTTTCACCGAAGCAATTTTAAAATACCAAAAAAAAGTTAACCTTTTGAGGGATCCACAAAAGTCGCTATGTTATGCTTTTTTGACAAAAAAAACACCAATTTCTGTGGCTCCCTTTTTTGAACCCCTTAATCTCTACCATTAAGAAAGAAAAGTAGTTTAGAAAGTAGACTCGAAGCACTACGATCTTTATTTTTATTGCATCTAAAGTTTTTGAGTGTAACTATCCTCAATTTCACATCCAAGGTTAGTATTTCCTGATTTCAGAAGAAGAAAAAAAGTGGCCACTTAAGACCCCTTTTTGGCCCCCCATCTTTTTGCACTCACCCCTTCATTGATCCCTATCCCACTCTCCTCCTTTCACTCCAGGTTCCCCTGTGAACACTATAATTTTTTCGGTCTCTCGCATACTGCTCTTATTATTTATATCTTCTCCTAGAGGGTATAATTGATTTTTTTTAATGATAAAATAAATTCAAACTAAAGTTGATATCCCATGAAAATTTCAATATCTTGATTAATTTTGAATTTTAAAAAGTATTAAAAATAAATATTCATAAAAAAAATCATTGCACTAAATTTTTAAGTTAGCTATGTGTCAAAAAATCAAAGAAAGATTTTATCTTTTTTTGCAACTCCCATTAACCTCATTTTTAAAAATAAAAAAATATTTAACAACTAGAATTCTTCTCTTAAATTTATAATATATATATGTAAGAGAGGGGGACCAACCACTACAAGGCCCCACATCACGAAAGGCCAAGAGCGGTATGGCTGCCCTAACTTACCTCAGCTTAAAAGAAGGTTAGAATAGGCGAGATGAGAATGATGAAGAGGAGGGGTCCACTCAAGGGATTCACTGTTCAAAAGCTAACGTCTTCTTTTTCGAATCGATTCATCATCAAAGAATCCTTTTGAAATATGTTCACTTACTTCATCACAGAATTCAAAAGGAAGGATATGCCCCCACACGCAGGGAAGATCAAAGTTGTTCCTGCTTCGGAGGAAGGTTTCCAAGTCCTTTCTTTGTGAACCCATGATGAAGGAAACATGTTCCGTTAGGGTTTCAAGTTGAGAATACAACTCTAAAAAAGTGTGTGAAGGGTCTTGAGAAAGGATTCATTTTGCAACAAATGCATTCTCTAAAGACCAAGTAATGTAGAAGTGGCATTGTCACACATGAAAGGGACAACTCAAGCAAAGAAGAGAGAAAGATAAAGTAAAAGAGAAGAAAACACCCACAAAGGGCACATGGGGATCTGGTTTCGTAGGGTAAGATCTACCTTTATTTATAAGTAGTAGGTAACCGTAGTGTGAGGCAAAAGATCATCAATCCCCAACCAAATCAGGAAGAATGCACGAAGGACAAAGTAAAAATAAAAAATTGGGTCAACATGGAAGGAGACCTAAATGCTTCCAACACTTTGCATCATCCCCAATTTACCAAAAGTTAATCACAAACATGGAAGAATGATGATACATATAGAGGAAGGTTTACAACACAAACACTATATGCCTGTATCCAAGCACCAACAGGGGTGATGACGGTCATCTAGGCACATATAGCATGATCACAGGGAAAAATGTCACAACATATATGCACACACATCCATCTAATCTAAAAATCAAGAAGAGGGTCTCCCCCTAAAACTAGTCAACCAAGAGGTCGTCAGTTTCCCACTCTAGATCATCATAGGGGGAAGGATGGTGAGCCTACAATAGTGTAATGTTAAGGGGAGGAGCTTTTGATCCTCCCGCAACAAGGGCCAAGGTAGAGGGACCTGTGAGGTCTCCATCACTCAACTCTTGTCGGCCTAAGGTCAACAATTTCACGAAGATCACTGATAAGGTCAGAACTTCATCTACCAACTTAAACATACACTTATTGGGGGTGCCATGTTTCACCTCGGTGGATGGAGGAGTTTGCACTCGAGGTTCACCGCTAAGCTCATCGAGCGATTCGGGAGTGGTGATAAAATTAGGGAGGCTAGGACTGGTTCCGTCACTAGGATTGAACAAGTTAGCACGGGGCCACCTTTTGGGGAAGTTGGGATCCTCTTACGTCCTCCATTTTTTGAGGGACCACGCTCTACCTTCTTCTTCGTCGGAGGAGGTGAACTTCCCATAGATGAAGCGAGGAGAGTCGAGGGAGAGGAGGAAAGAATCATAGTGGATACAACCAAAGTATTAACCATATCCATGGGCTTTGGGAAAGGTGAGACATCTGGCATGGAAGTCAATAGAGGCAGATCCACGAAAGGAGCGATGAACACCTGGGTAAGTGCACTAATCTGTGACACAATTTAGGTGCCAAATTGAAAAAAATGATCAAAAAAACCCCGAAATAAGGCCTTTGGCGCACGCCAAATGACTAAAAATCCATTTGGCGTGCACCAAATGTCTTTTTAGACATAAAATGCAAAAGTCGGGTTTGGAACCCTCATTTTGTCTTCAACCCGCGGCTTGAGAAGGAAGATTTTAGGTCTGCAACTCGTGCTCGCCAAATCTCTTCCATTCTTTGCATCCTTAGGTTTCCATTTTCCATGAGGATGCCACCAAAACGTTGGAGAGGTCGAAGATTGCAAAGAGGTGTGTATTTTTATTCTATTTATTTCGAATTTTATTTGGAATGCAACTTTAAATAGATTTTTATAATAAAACTTTGTTCTAATTCTCAGGGAATGAATCTCCACCTCAAAACATTAAGAATTCACAATCACCCCCTCATCAAGAGCCTCCTATACAAGAACAACCTGAAACCCCTCCATCAATTCATAGGCATCTTCAAGGAACACAAGAAAATATTCAAAATCAACTTGAAAACAATAAAAGAGACAGTCAACAATTAATTGCAAGATTAACCGAGCATGCTGAAACCCACCCTTATAGGAGAGGGATTGCTGAATCATTGAAGTCAATTTTAACTCATGTAGGAGAAATGAGTGAGCAAATGAATTTTTGGTCAACTAAGAGAGATGAGATGAGGCAATTTTATGCTAATGGTTTGTCATATGCAGATGTCAAAAAACTAAAAATTAGCAAAGCCGAGTTGTGTGCCCTATTTAAAGACCCAAAAACCAATGACCCTTTGTCCCATGCATGCAAGAGGTTCCACATCCATTGGTGCCACCATGATTTAATTAGAAACAAATTTTGGGAGTGGTGGTGGATGGTATTTGACCAACCTCCATGCAATAACCATGAGGTGCCGCAATACTTTTTGAGGAAACTCTATTGCGAGTTTGTCCTCAATAAAATGCCAAACTATTTTGACATCTTAGAGTTTCAGGGTAGAGGTGGGGGGCTCCACACACGATAGACCTGCTGCACGATGTAATCCACAGTTCGCACCGAGAGCCTTGGGCAGACCCATGGTGGAGCATTTCGTTGTTCCTTCCATTGTTAAGGACAATGTAGAGGTGGACACGATGAAGTCAATTGGCTCACTCACCTAGACCATTTTATAGTGTGTGAGTCCTCTAGTAGAGCCTGGTGTGGAGGAGACGTGTAGGCCTCGAGCTCCACCCCACCATTGTGGCGCTTGTGGTGTTGTTTGCATGTATGATTATCAGGGTGCTCATGATGCAGCTACACAGCCTACGTCATTTGCAGAGGCGATGGCTTTCATAGATGATATTCTGAATGATACATTCAACATTAACACTCAGGTAAAATTTAGCAAGTTATTTTAATGTTGTTTATTAACATATATAAATTAAAATTTAAGAATAACTAAATTAGTAGAATTTTGATATGATGAAATTTCAGGGTCGCACTATTCATGAGGGATGCTCTATTCCTATAGACCCTTATACATTCTCGACGATGAGTCCACAGGTATGCAACTAGTATTAAAGATATTATAATTGCATTTGAACAGTTGAATGTTATATTTGAAGGTTTGTCTCATAACATGCTTCGGATTTCAAACAGTTTTTTGGTGCGCCTTCTTCCTCCACACCTCGTGATTCATATCCTCAAACAACGTACACTTAGGTAGCCTTTATTCATTAATAGGATTGTAAATCTATGTTAGCTAGTTTTTATAATTTTGAGTATATACAAATCTAAAAAATTGATGAGAAATGCAAACATTGCATTCAAGTATTCCTTGATCGTGTCACATTATGTTCTCCTATATCAACATGATACCTGAGATATTGTTTCATTTGCAGCTATTGACAAGAGATAGCCCTGGTGATGTTGGTGGCATGATGGACCATGGAGTTGCTGCAACAATAGCCAGTTCTGATCCATTGAGAGAGGTATGGAATAGATTAGTCGATTTGACATTATATTTGCTCTTTTATGGTCTATTATAGAAAATTTTCACAATATTTTTATGTAGTTTAATTTCTATCTTCATGGTTGCTACAGGTGGTTGTCACTCCATATCGTGGACATGGTGATGCTTTAAATGTGCATGATGACTATATGTATGTGGTAAGTGATTATATTTTGTTATATGCCATTCCATAATTCAATTTCTATGTTTTAACATCTTTACTTTTAATTGTATCAGTTGAAGGTCCAGAGTGAAGAGAGGAGGAGTAGCGGGTGTGTTCGAAAGACAAGATAAACAACAGTCACTCCATCCAGCCAAATTTTGAAGGCAACATGGAATCTATTTCCTTCCCCTAAAGGGAAATGACTATGTATTAGTGTTGTTTTTTGTATGCCTATGTGGCATTTTGGAACATATGTTTTGTACTATTGATATATATATACGTGATATTTTATGTCCAAATGGCTCCTTTGTACTAAGCCTATATGGTTTTTTTGGATATATTTATATACTTTTATCAATATATATCATTGTATATCCTTTTGGATTTTTGATTAAAGAAACTCTTATTTTTCTACTGCCATTCTTGAATGATGTTATCATGCGTATCGTGTAAGTTGTATGCTTGAATGTTGTAGGCATGGATTTTGTTTACATCTAATGCTTAATTAATTATTCTTGAATGCTCAATAAGCCCCATCTAAAGTGTATTGTATAAATAAGCTCCATTCGTGGTGGTTTGTATCCTTTGGAATGCTTCAATTACTTGTGCCTCACCGATGTAGAGGCAAGGAGGCTCAAACCCAATCAGTCTGACAACCTACCTTCAAGGGGATCCTAACAAGATTAATACAACCTATTTTGAGCAATCTACACAACCTCAAAGCCCCATCAAAACAAAATCTTCATTCAACACCTTACCCGACAATCCACCCTTGTAGCACTCTGATGCAGAGCCTAGGTGGAGAAGACTCACAACAATGGAAATGTCAATTCTCAATCAAGAACTCTTCTTCATAATGATTCAGCCTAATAGGCATCAACCCACCCTCAAGGGTCTCAACTCCTCAACCTTGAAAATGAACAACAAGACTCCACCAAGGCCCTAAAAAGACCATCAACATTCATACAATGACAATTGAATCAATTGAGAACAATCCCTAAGTCATATTCATCAAGGTTTCCAAAACTCACATTTGTGACTGGTTATTCTTGTAGTACTCAGAACTCAATTTTAGCCAGATTTCTCCCAACCTTTCCAAAACACTAGAAAATTACAAGATGGATTGAGATACCCTTTTCAGGGCTACACAACATACCAAAGAATTAGTGGTCACTCTTTTGGACCGACATAGACTTTCAACACACCTACTTCAGTTTTGGCTTCACAATAAGCCCTTTTTTACAAAGGGACCACCCTTCCAACTTTAGGTATCTATCCAAACGCCTTGGAAAGTCTTAGGTCATGGTTCAAAACCTCAAATTTTGTCATTATTTTGTGTCTACAGAGCCTCTAACTCACAAAACCCAAGAAACCCTCCTAAACCTTCACAAAATCAAGGGTTTTAAAGAAACATACAACTCCAAACCTATCTCAACACTTACAAAGCCCCAAAAACCTCATAATACTTTTGCACAGACTCTCAGACTCTCACATAACCTTTACGATCATTAATCCTTAAAAACCTCTCTTTGGTTCCTCACTTCCATGTTGGAAAGCTCTTGTTCAGTCTTAGAACAGTCACAAAAATGCCACATAATTATGAATCCTTATTCCAAAATGAGTTGAAACACTTATTATAACATTTTTTCAATCAATCCACTGAGATACAATAGCAAACAATAGGTGGATTGATTGTTACATCACAAATTTCCCCTCAAACCCTTGATTCAGCAACACTGGGACAATCACTGTTTGTGTTGGTTCTCTCTACAAACAAATGGTTAAGACACCAAATAAAAAAAAATGAATTAGAAAACATATAGACACATCCTCTAAATTATTAGACCATGAAGAACCTGTATGTGCCCGTACAACAACCAAAAATATCAAGAAAACAATATTTTTCTAGAAAATTGCTCAAAACTGTGGTGTTTATTGTAAAAAATTGTTACAAAACTTCTTCCACTCTCTCATTAGAGCCTTGGTAAGGATTTTTAAATAATTTTCTAACAACCATCTTCTCCCCAATGCCCATAACCAACCTTGGGATTAGTTGGTCCCTTAATTACATTTGTTTGTGTTAAAGTTGCTTTGTCAGCATTTTACAACTTATATGATTTCTAATTGACTTCTAAGACACAAAACACCCTTTATTTGAATTATGCTTGATCTATCAAAGCTTATTAGATAAAATAAACCTAAATAAACTAACATTTCCCTATTGATGTATTCAAATAAAAAAAATTGATGATGTGGTGTAGGTGCTCTTGCACCAAACTCAAAACCCGGTCCAAGCCTAATTTCTCCTAACCTTTCCAAAACACCTGACCATTTAAAGGTGGATTAAGATACCCATTTCAGGGTTACACAACATATGCCAAAACCAATAGAAAATCTTTTGGACCAACATGAACTTTCAATACACCTCCCTTGCTTTAGGCTTCACAATTAGGCCTAATTTCCAAAGGAACCCCCTCACAAACTCAACTCCAAACCAAGGAAACTTGAAATAGTCTTAGGGATGCTCACCAAACTCAGGATTCTCCCATTTTAAGAGCCCCAAGAACTTGTTCTATTCCTCTACTCACAAAACCTCCTAAACCTTCACAAAAACAAGGGTTTTAAAGAAACTCATAACTCCAGACCTCCCCCAATCCTTCCAAAGGTCTAAACACCCCACAATACCTCTGCCCTAACTTAAAAGACACTCACAATCCCATTCCTTTCAGTATTTCTCAGATTAAGTTCTTGAGTTCCATACTTTCATGGTGGAAACACCCCTGAACAACATTAGAACTTCACACCCCACTGATTTTATTCATTCTCTCGGCCTCCAAAGTATTCATACACCAAACTAATCATGGTACAAGCCAATCCATCGAGCAACAGGGTCAGAATAGTAGGTGGATTGGCTAATGTGTCACGGTGCTGCCTTCAAAACCCCTAACACAGAAAACAGAGCAGTAACCAAGTTTGTTGATCCCACACACACCAACGGTGGATTTAAACCTTCATAATAGATGCAAAGAGATTAAAAACATATGCAATCAAGTATCCAAAGCCTCAAGTCATGATAGACTTGTATGGGCCTGTGCAAGGCAAAGAAAATTCAGGAAAATAAAGAAAACCAGTGATCAACGTTTTCAAGTATATTTTCTTATTAGAAACTGAACAAAATCAACCCTCAACTCGGGCTATTACAACAATATATCTTGATACCACTTTCCAACTACCCCTTGAGCTGATCAACCACCATAACCACCCTTTTTTAGACTTATAAGATGGCAATTTTCCAATTTTGCTCTTAATTACCATTCATTCACAACTTGATTTTGCAAATACCAACTAACTGACCTATTAAGCCTTTTAAATACAATTGCAAGGTATTTCCATAGCATATAGAAATATAGAGAACAAATACAATAAATATTTTAACTAATGAATTGTAAAAAATGGATTTTTGTAGTTTATATTCATGTCGTTGATTACATTGCATTGCACATCTTTCAAAGTCAAAGCATTACTTCACTTTGCATAACTAATAAGTAGATGCTGATAGATGCTGAAAATTTAATTACAATATAGTTTGAACAAAGTCAACCTAAGCAGTTACGCAATTTCTTCACATTGCATAACTAATAACTAGGAGTAGCTGCAAATTGCATTTTCTTATCATGGCATTCTATGAGATTAAATTTCTTTGAAATATTTTTTCAAATAGTTCCCTGCCTTGTCTATGTTACCACATTTTTCATCCATGTCTACCAAAGCATCTTCTCAAATAGTTCACTGCCTTGTTGCTATGGCTAAAAGCCTAAAACAAGTGATTTTGAACAAGCTATGGATGCTTCGAAAAATATATCAAAAGCATAATAGTAAGCAATAGCATAGACAAGGCAGTGAACTGTTTGAAAAAATGCATCAAAAAAATTGCTTTGAAATGATAAATTTAGTTGTGCTTTCACTCTTCTTTAACATTGTATATCTGCTCCTTTTTATAACAAGAGATAAAAAAACGTAAAAAATTGTATAACAAGAGATAAAAACTATCTTTTTTGAAATCGAAAGGCATTTCCATAGCATAGAGATATAGAGAGCAAATAAAATAAAGAGTTTAACTAATGAAATGTAGAAAATAGATTTTTGTAGTTTATATTCATGCATTGCACATCTTTCAAACTCAAAGCATCACTTCACATTGCATAACAAATAACTAGATGCTGATAGATGAAAAAAATTTAATTACAATATAGCTTTTTACAAAGTTAACCTAAGAAGTTATGCAATTACTTCACATTGCATAACTAATAACTAGGAGCAGCTGCCAATTGCTTTAGCTTGTCATGGCATTCCATGAGACCACATTTCTTTGAGGCATTTTTTCAAATAGTTCATTCCCTGGTCTATGCTATGACATTTTTCATATATGTCTACCAAAGCATTTTATCAAATAGTTCATTGCCTTCTTCCTATGGCTAAAAGCCTAAAACAGATGCTTTCGAACAAGCTATGGATGCTTGGAAAAAATCTATCAAAAGCATAATAGTAAGCAATAGCATAGACAAGCCATTGAACTTTTTGAAAAAATGCCTCAAAGAAAAGCGGTCTCATGGTGATGGAATGCCATGACAAGCCATAGACAAGGCAGTGAATTGCTTGAAAATATGCCTCAAATAAATGTGGTCTCATGGTGATGGAACGCCACGATGAATGCCTATGGTGATGGACTGTCATGGCATTCCATCACCATGAGAACAAGTTTCTTTGAGGCATCTTTTCAAACAGTTCGCTGCCTTGTCTATGGTATGACATTTTTCACACATATCTACTAGAGCATTTCATCAAACAGTTCACTGCCTTGCTGCCATGGCTAAAAGCCTAAAATAGGTGCTTTCGAACAACCTATGGATGCTTGGAAAAAATCTATCAAAGCATAATAGTAAGCAATAGCATAGACAAGACAGTGAATTGTTTGAAAAAATGCCTCAAAGAAATGTATTTTCATGGTGATGGAAGGCCATGACAAGCCATAGACAAGGTAGTGGACTGTTTGAAAAAATGCCTCAAATAAATGCGGTCTCATGGTGATGGAATGCAACGACAATAATCACCATGAGACCGCATTTCTTTCAGGAATTTTTTCAAACAATTCACTGCCTTGTCTATGCTACCACATTTTTCATACATGTCTACCAAAGCATCTTCTCAAATAGTTCACTGCCTTGCTGCTATGGCTAAAAGCCTAAAATAAGTGATTTTGAACAAGCTATGGATGCTTTGAAAAAATATATCAAAAGCATAATAGTAAGCAATATCATAGACAAGGCAGTGAACTGCTTGAAAAAATGCATCAAAAAAATTGCTTTGAAATGATAAATTTAGTTGTGTTTTGATGCAAAGCCAAGGTGGAGAAGACTCACAACAATGGAAATGTCAATTCTCAGTCAAAGAACTCTTCTTCATAATGATTCAACCTAATAGGCATCAACTCACCCTCAAGGTTTTCAAACCTTTAATCTTGCAAAATAACAACAAATCTCCACCAAGGCACTACAAAGACTCAACATTCATACAATGGCAACTTGAAAACAATCTCGAAGTCAGGTTCATTGAAATCTCCAAAACTCAGCATTTTACCCATTTAACAACAAGTTGTCCTTGTACCCCTGTCATCAGTCCCAACACACTGCCACCATGCTTCTTCACTGTTTTATCAGTGTTATCTATCTCTGTAGTTACAAACCTTGCTTTCTTTACTCTCACATCTACAAGAACATGACATTCTATGGTGCCCACCATAAGACTTTCACACAAACCGGATGTCATTACCTCCTTTGCTGCTACATCGGTCCTTATATCCACTGCCCCTATATTACTAGACCTATAATGGTTCCCAAAACCAGAATTTTTCATTCCCCTCACAACACTTACAGGCTCCTTGTTCCCACACATGATTACTTTGGCTTTCCCTTTCACATCCTCTAGAAGTGGAGTCAAAACAAATGTATGGCTATCTTTCCTTATGGTATACTTATTTTCTTTCCCATCATGCTTGACACACCTATCATACTGCCATGGTTTTCTAAGGATTGGAAGAATGACACAAATAACACTATCCCTATACTCACCAATCTGGAAATCTACAATAGCTTGCTCATTTACTAACATAGATTGACCATCACTTAACCAAGATACTTTGTAAGGTAAGCCATGAGGGATTCCTTTCAAATTTAGTTTATTCACCATTTCCCAAGAAACCATGTTTTCAGTTGAACCTGAATCCACTACCATCCTACATACTTTACCTTATACCTTGCAATAAATTCTAAAGAGTGATTTCCTTTGTGGGGATTCTTCAGAGATTGGTGCCTTGAGAAATGTTCTCCTAATCATTAAACTCTCTCCAACTTCAGATGTAAGGTTCACCACAGGTGAGGTAACACCTTTTTCATTCTCATGCACTAGTATGGATAGTCCATGTACCTGCATTGGAGCTTCTAAAAGAGTGTAGCTCACTCGATCCTGTTAGTGTACAACAATCCTCATATTTTGCAATGTTAGTATCATCTACTAAATGAAAAAATCTATGAACTAAAGAATTACCTTCACTACCTGGACCCATTGAACCATTGCACCACTGGACAATTGATCTTGCATCTGTCAACTTTACACTGCTTGTGTACTTTAACTCTTCTCGTGCTAGGGATCTTTTGATACATGCACCTGCTCCATCATGCTCCCCCTTTCCATGCCCGACCTCTGAGAAGTTCCACATATGCTGAACACCACTAATCCTATGCATCTTGCTCAACCAGTAAAACATTATGGCGTTCTTGAATTGTGATGTACAATTATCTGACCATATGATATGCAGACTAAATGATATGCCCTTGCTAGCCAGATCGGCATAGAACATATGAAAGCAACCTTGAACAAACTCTATAGAATGTGTGTGATCATCACTAATGTAAAAGTGATACTCCCTCAATCCTTTCCTATTTTCCTCTATACTATCATTTGCATGAATGAATGCTATATGTACAAATATAGCAACCTGCACAGAGTTGTAGTACTGTGATTGCACCTCGTTCTGTGGTTGTAGTGTGTAGTTCTCAGCGAAGTCGACAACTGAAACAATATGACGAAGTGGAAATGGGTCCTTGCATAACTTGAACTATGAGTCCAACCATTGTGCTCTGTGTGTATGCGTTGCATAATCATAAACCACCCGATCACGAAAAATGCCCATAAACTGATACACTGGAATCTTATCACTGACCAATTCACACTTCTTTGCTTCTTTCCCATCTTTTAGACTGTATACCACTGTCTTATATTTGCCAAATTCCACAATTTTGTCTCCAATTGTGTGTGTACTAGCCATGTGTTGGCAAATTGGAAAATTTTGCATGCCACCACAATGATCACATGTGCCATCCAAACATGATTTTTTGTAAAAAAATTGACTATCCTCTCTTTCACATAAAATGGAAGACAAAAATTTCCTTGAAGATTTAGGTGGAGGCATTATGTTACATTCTTGCAAAACATTGTCAGTATGCATAACTACACATATACGTCGATAAACATCATAATGGTTAGAAAACTCAATATGAACCCTACAACAACAAGTAGTGCGTATGTGATTTATTTTGACATAAAAAGGCTTTAGCATTTCAAAATACCTTTGACATATTTTAATTTAAGGAAACTTTTGTAAAAAATCAACAAAAAATTGGGTTTGAGTGGTATCCAAATAATGCATTGGATGTGGCTCATGGTTTTTACTACCAATTCTCCTTCTTACAACATCTCTTTGATTAGGAGAGGTCCTTGTGTTATCCTTCCAATAATTCACAATTAAATATCTCAAGCCTTGAGCAATTCTTGTGTCTTTCCGTGGCACTCTACCTAAAAATGCCCATAACTCATTGCTATTTGGATCCTCCACTCTTTCACGCCTTCCTTTGGCTCTCATTAGAGATGATCTACTTATTTTCAAAGACTTACTTGCCTTTGTAAGGTTCACCTTGTTCCTTGTTTAACTGCTTAACAGTGTTGTTGTCATCACACGTCGTGTGGCACAACTATCCTTCGTGTGTGAGGTGGAGCCCACACTCTCATATGCACTCATCAAATTCTTTACAATGGAATTTTCACTTGAGTCATTCAAAACTCTTAGCCCAAGAGCCTTCATGGTGGGCCTAAATTTGAGTTGCCTCATCATTTCAACAAATAGTTGGCATCTTCCACCCTCACTTAGCTTCACAAAAAAAAAAACTCCATATCCTTTCTCCATATCTTTGACATGTACATTTTGGAATCTTATTAGGCATCTATTTCAAAACATTGGAATCAATATCAATCAAAAATGTAGGTTTTCTATGCAAAACTCTAGGAGGAGTTCTCAAATGTAAATTTGTGTCAATATTGGGAAGGTCAACAACATCGAGGATAGATCGTGTACCTTCAATTGGAGGTGCAATTGATGACATACCTTGAGATTAACATGTAAACGATGTTTTACCTCCAACTTGAGATGTCGTTTGTGGAGTTCCTTCAAATAGAGATGTGTTTGCTGATGTACTTTCAAAACGCAATGTTTTTGATGGTGTGTCTTCAATTGGAGATGTGATTTCCGATGTACCTGGAAAACCACATGTTGTTGTCAATGTGTCTTCAACTAAAGATGTGCATTGAGCTTCACCTATGGTTGATGATGTGCCCCCAACTTCTATATCCATTCCTGTCCTTCCACGAAATTTCCTCATTCGTGCCCTTTGTTTTTCCAATTTGACATCTCTCTTAGATTACACCAGAATTTGTGGCTATATGGGCTGCAATTCCTTTGCTTCACAAGCTACATTTTTTGATTCTCTTCTCCTTGCATTTTTAACTGCACGTTCTTCTGGTGTTAGAGGCTTTGGTCGTTTCCTCAACATGACCTTGAATGCTACATGTCCACAAACACACATAGAACAAAAGTAAGTAATGCATTTTACAAAAAAATTGATGCTGAGAGGGGTGGAAACCATTCAATACAACAAATCAATGAGAATCACAAAACTAGGGTATAAATTGTTACCACCTAAATGAAAACTAGAGACTCTTGTGTTTATTTTTCTCAAAACCAAATTTTTGATTGTCAACGAAGTCATGAAGAATATGGATTCAAAGAAGGGTTTGTGATGCTATATCTTATCATTATTCACTATTTCTTTGGCAATGAGGTAACTTAGAAAGACAATAAGCATTCTCAACTATGTCAACTCACTTGAATTTATCTAAGCACATGTGATGAAGCTGAATTTTTTATGGAACAAAAAAATTAATGGACACTTGCATTAACATTGATGAAAGCTATTAGGTTTTCCAAATTAGATGAAAATAAAAGTTTTCCAAATTAGTTGAAAAAAGAATGAAATACAGTGAATTCCACTAGCCATGCTAGAAATGGACTACTATAAGCAATGCAAATAGAATTCATTAGTAAATTTATGTTAAGTAAATGTCATGTTTTTATTTTTTTTGTTCTTCAAACTCATAAAAATTGATTTTTTTTATGCAAATCTAAAAATTGAATTTTTTAATGCAAATCCCATCTAATTCAATGTTGAATTCTAAGTCCAATTGTTATGATTAATAAAATCATTAAGGAAATTTAGTTTATATTGTCAAAAACAAACAATATACTAAATACAAACATTTCAATTTACCAAAATGAATATATTACCTTAGATAATGTAAAATGATGTAGAAACTTCAAAATGTCTTCTTCTACGTTGTCTACCATGTAGATTGGTGGTAAAAAGGTGATGGATCAAGCATAGATTGGTACAATATGAAGTCAACTGCAGAAAAAAAGGTGTTTCTGAATCAGATAAAGCATTGAACCAGACAAATACAAGAGAATGTGGGCCTGAATCACGGGGTCAACCCTTATTTTTACCGTTTCAAGGTAAAACCCATTTGGTGCTCGCCAAATATGTTCCTCTGAAAAGGAGAGACTTAAGAGAGGGAGAGACACAAAGTGGGAGAGAGATAGAGGGAGTGACAAAGAGAGGGAGTGGGAGAGAGAGAGGGGGAGGGAGAGGGCATGGGAGGGAGAAACCTAAGAGAGAGAGGCTGGGAGGGAGACACCTGAGAGAAGGAGAGGGAGTCAAAGTGGGAGAGAGGGGGTGGGAAGGAGAGACCTAAGAAAGTAGGGTGGGAGGTAAGTGAGGCCTGATAGAGAGGGATTGTGAGGTAAGTGAGGCCTGATAGAGAGGGATTATGAGATAAGTGAGGCCTAATCCCTCAACCCCTATACCCTGTCAACCCTCAACCCTTAACCCTCAACCTTTAAACCCTAATCCCTCAACCCCTATACCCTCTTAATCCCTCAACCCTCAACACTTAACCCTCAACCCTTAACCCTTAAACCCTAATCCCTCAACCCCATACCCTCTTAATCCCTCAACCCCTTAACCCTCAACCCTCAACCATTAAACCCTAATCCCTCAACCCCCATACCCTCAACCCTCAACCCTTAAACACTAATCCCTCAACCCCCATATCCTCTTAATCCTCAAATCCACCTCAACCTCTTAACTCCCTATCCTCTAACCCTATAGCAATTTTAATCCTCAACCCTCAACCTCAACCTTAAACCCTAATCCATCAACTCCCCTATACTTTAATCCTCAACCTCAACCTCTTAAAACCATAATCCCTCAACCCCACAATTCTCTTTTGGGACCCTCAATCCATCAACCCTTAACCCTAAAACCTAATCCCCTTCAACCCCTTATAATTCTTAATCTCAACTCTAACCCTTTAAACCCTAATCCCTCAACCACCATACTCCTCCTTATATCCCTCAACTCCTAACCCTTCAACCCTAATCCTCAACCCCTATAATTCCCATCTCAACCCTCAACCCTCAACCCTTAAACCCTAATCCCTCAACCCCCATACCCTCAACCCCTATACCCTCTTAATCCCTCAACCCTCAACCCTCAACCCTTAAACCCTAATCCCTCAACCCCTCAACCCTTAAACCCTAATCACTCAACCCCCATTACCCTCTTAATCCCTCAACCCTCAACCCTTCAACCCTAATCCCTTGACCCCTATACCCTCTTAATCCCTCAACCCTCAACCCTTAAACCCTAATCCCTCAACCCCCATATGCTCTTAATCCCTCAACCCTCAACCCTTAAACCATAATCCCTCAACCCCCATACCCTCTTAATCCCTCAACCCTCAACCCTCAACCCTTAAGCTCTAATCCCTCAACCCCCATACCCTCCTAATCCCTCAACCCTCAACCCTCAACCCCTCTACAATCTTAATCCCTCAACCCTCAATCCTCAACCCTCAACACTCAACCCTTAAACCCTAATCCCTCAACCCCCATATCCTCTTAATCCCTCAGCCCTCAACCCTCAACCCTTAAACCCTAACTCCTAATCCCCAATCCCCTAATTTTAATCTCACCTCAACCCTCATCCCTTAAAATCCCTAATTCCTCAACTCCCATACTCCTCTGAATTTCAACCCTCAAACCTTAATCCCTAGTCCCTAATCCTCAACCCTCAACTCCTTCAACCCTAATCCCTCTATACTCCTTTGTCCTCAACCCTCAACTCCTCAATCCCTAATCCCTCAGAACCCAGCTATAATTCTCTTAATCCTCGAACCTCAACTCCCCAACTCCTTAAACTTAATCCCTCAACTTCTATATATTCTCAGAATCCATCAACCTCAACTCTATTAACTTAGAATTGAACCCTATATCTCTTATCCCTCAACCTCAACCTCAACTTAAAACCCTAATCCTCACCCTATAATTCTCTAACCTCAACCCTTAACCTTTAAACCCTATCCATCAACCCCCATATTTCTTTAATCCCTCAATCACAAACCTTAAACCCTAATCCCTCAACCCCCATATTCTCTTAATCCCTCAACCCCAACCCTTAACCCTTATCCCCAACCCCACTGAGAGAGAGAGGGAGGAGGTGGTGGAGGGACATGCTTGAGCCAGAGAGAGAGATAGGATAGGAGAGAGAGTGAGAGAGGAGGAGCCACCGGAGAGGAGAGGCAGGAGGGGATATTCTCGACAAAGAGAGGAAGATGGGGTAGGATGGAGATACTTGAGAGAGAGAAAGAGGGAGATAGGGTGGGAAGGAGAGACATTAGAGAGAGGGAGAGAGAAAAAGTGGGAGAGAGATAGAGGGAGTGAGAGAGAGAGGGAGAGAGACAAAGTGGGAGAGAGAGAGAGGGAGAGACATAGAGACAAAGAGAGAGAGTGAGAGAGATGGAGGGAGAGGGGGTGAGAGGGAGAAACTTAAGAGAGAGGGAGAGGGAGATAAGTGGGAGATAGGGGGTGGGAAGGAGATACCTAAGAGAGTAGGAGAGAGAGGGAGTGAGAGATAGATGGATGGGAGAGATACAAGGAGTGAGAGAGAGAGACTTGAGATATGGAGAGGGGGTGGGAGGGAGAGGGAGTACTCGAGATAGAGGGATTCAAGAGAGATGGAGGGGGTAGGGGGAGATACATGAGATAGAGGGAGAGAGAGAGAGGGGGAGGGGCTGGGAGGGATATATTTGAGAGAGAGGGAGAGAGAGGGAGAGAGATAGAGGGAGTGAAAGAGAGGATGTGGGAGAGAGATAGAGGGATTGAGTGAGAGAGACAAAGAGAGGCCTGAAAGAGGAGGGAGATGGGGTAGAAGGGAGAGACTTGAGAGACAAAGAGGGAGGGAGAGACTTGAGAGAGAGAGAGAGGGAGAGAGATAGAGGGCATGAGAGAGAGGGACTTGAGAGAGAGAGGGAGAGGTGGTGGGAGGGAGATACTTGAGAGAGATGGAGAAGTAGACAAAGACATATAGAGGGAGTGAGACAGGGAGAGAGTGGAAGAGAGATAGAGCAAGTGACTGTGGGAGGGAGACGGGGTAGGAGGGGGAGACTTGACAAAGAGAGAGAGGGAGAGGGGGTGGGACATAGATACGTGAGAGAGAGAGAGAGAGGGAGAGGGGTGTGGGAGGGAGAGACCTGAGAGAGAGGGAGAGAGACAAAGGGGAGAGAGGAGAGAGAGGGGGATGGAGATACCCGAGAGAGAGTGAGAGAGAGAGGGAGAGAGATAGAGCAGGGATGGGAGAGAGATAGAGGGAGTGAGTGAGTATAAAGAGAGATAGGGAGGGAGAGACTTGAGAGAGAGATAAAGAGAGAAAGATAACAACCTAAGAGAGGGAGATGGAGTGAGAGAGATAAAAAGACCAAAGAGGGAGAGAGAGAGAGGGAGAGTGAGAAAGGGGGTTGGAGTGAGATAGATTTATTTAGGTACCTATGTGGGAGGGAAAGAGACCTGATGGCGGGGATTGGACTGAGAGAGTAGTCTAGGTCATGTGGGAGGGAGTGAGACCTAAGAGATAGAGACTTCAGAGGGATAAAGAGTTATCCAATTATGGTAACCAGTTAGAGAAGGTATGAAAGGTAAAACCTTCACTATCCATCTATGATCATAAACTATGCACTCTAAACATTATCCAAGTTGTTGACGAAAGAGGGGAAATTTTGGTTCTATGCAAAGTAGGCCATTTGGCGCCAAATTTGGTGCTTGCCAAATGGCCTGCTTTGGACGTGTTAATTGACAAGATTTTCCAAATTTTCTCATATTTTTGTCTTGCTCCCCATCTCATTTGCATGTCTTTCAATGCAAGTTTATAAAAAAATTGTGATCGCGTTAACCTCTCTCTTAGCTATCTAAATATATAATTAGTTTTTCATTTTGATTTAGTTAAGGTTTTGATCCATGGCTTCTATTGTAAATGCCTCTTTTTGGTCAAAAACCAACATGTGCTAGTTTAGGATAGATTTTTACCTGTTTATCGAAATGTGAAAAAAATTACATTTTTTGAAACTAGACTCCATTCTACACATGATGAAAAAAAAAGAATCAATTTTTTATTAGTTTGCAAAAAATTTAGGGGGGAGCATGCTCAAATTTTAGCTTTTCAGGATGTTTCCACTTTGAAAATTCATAAAATATTATATATTCATTAAAAAAATTATCGAAAGAATGAGGATAAACTACATGGTTTTATCTAGTTTCTCACTGTTGGGATTTTTGAAATTCTAAAGAAAATTCAATCAAAAAGGGGGGAGCCCTCAGGGGCTATGCTATTTTTTTTAATAAAAAAATGACCTGTTTCCCTCCCCTCCCCCCTTTTGAGACCCTTAATCTTCATTAATTTCAAAAAATAATAGTAGCTTAGAAACTAGACTCGGAGCACTTCAACTTTTGTTCTTTCCATATCTTGAAATTTTGAGCGTAACTATCTTCATTTTCTCATGCAAATCAGATTTTGCTGATTTCAGAAGAAAAAAAAAGAAAAAAGTGGCATCTTAAGAGCCAAAATTGTGTCACAGATTGGTGCACTTACCCACCTACACCTTTCTAGGCGCATGTGTGCTCGCAACGGAGGCTGTAAGCGATACATAGCTAGTTTGGATAGAAACAAAAGGGAGGAGAGAGGAGGACATGACAGGAGGTCTTGATATAGGAGCGATTGTCTCCTCTTTCTTATGTAGGGAGGCTTGCTCAGCCAGAAGAGCCTTTCATTGGTGCTTGCGCTCACGCGCAAGGCAGTTTCTATGACTCCTTGACCCAGAAGCCGAAGCTTGTGAAGGGACGGAAGGCTACTACTCAGTCATGGGAGTGTCCTCCACAACTATTTACAGTAGAGGGACAGACTCCTGGATGGGAGCAGGAGGAGTAGGTTCAACAATAGTAGGAGGGATCAACTCTAGCACCTCAATGACGAGCCTCTTCCTATTCACTGTGTTAAGAACAAGAACAATAGGAGGCTGTGAAGACCGAGATAGAGAGGACTCCCCAAGGGGGGCTTTCTATCTTCCATACCAAATGGGCCTAGGCTCTGTGGGTAAGAAATGAAGCTCAAACACGGGACACTTGTTCTTTCACCAAGCAGGCACCATAGGATTCTCTCACAAACGCGATACATAAGCAGAAGGTACCATGACAGGGCGAAAGGAAGCATCAAGCTGAACAATGGAAGAGGAAGAAGGAGGATCTTAGGACCGCTTCTCTTCTTCTCTTCTATGTGCCTTGGTGGCATCACTGCCAACTTTCAGGCAAGCCCTGTGTGAAATGGCATAAGGCGAAGGAGGGTATCTCACTTTCGGCCTAGCATGCCCTTTCATACAGTTTTGATATGTATGATATAGGAGGTCCTTCCTAGGCAGGACATAACCAAGAGGTGCATGCCAAAAGTAATCTAAGGTATAGATGCCACGTGCAACCAGTGGTCTATAGCCGATGTCATGGACAACGTGTATCGAACCTCCATGAACGAATTTCAAACACTTGTGCACAACTGAGGGAACTGCATTCATAGCTACCAGCTAGGGGATGCCTAGCTTCACTCTAAAGAGTTCAGACCCCGAGATGATGTCGAACTTAAGGCTCACAGATTTAGGTCCAATGAGGACCGATAGGACAATACTCCCTATAGGAGGTACAAAATTTGTGTCGTGTGTGTGGATGGTACTTTCAAGTGCATCATATCCATCCTTATGTAGGAATTTAATCACCGTGATCTCCTTAGTTATGATATTCACTTGAGATGTCAGATCAATGAGAACACCGATAACGGTATTCCCATTTATCCTCACAGGAATGTAAAGAGGAGATGGTTCCCTATCAAAGCCCATCAATAGGTCATGTGAAGTGAAGGTTATGCTAGTACCATGCTACTCATAGTTTATGCAGAGGGAATATGTTGATTCAAGAAAGAGGCCATCATGCACACTAAACAATACTTTCGTAGAGCCTCCTAAAGGTTACGGGATAAGATAGTGACACAATCAAGGTTTCATTACACAACACCATTGGAACCTTCCAACTATGCCTACTAGGGGTTTTCAGTTGGGTTGCAAGGAGAAATCCTCACAACACTCACACTTACAACGCTCCTAGGACACGAGGAAAGGGACTTTCAATATCGCAAAATGGAACCAAAATGGTTCACGTCGGGTTCACCAAAAATGTAAGAGAGGGGGACCAACCACTGCAAGCCCCCATGTCACGAAAGGCCAAGAGTCGTATGGTTGCCCTAACTTACCTCAACTTAAAGGAAGGTTAGGATAGGCGAGATGAGAATGATGAGGACTATATGTCCTTTGATCACTCTACAAACCCAGGAGTTGAAAGGGGACTAGGCGAGTCGATCTTTAGAGTCAACTATGTGTCTCAGATAGATTTTTGTTCGAGGATAGAACCGTGGTTCTGGGATGACAGCATGACGCACTGGCGTCTCATAGGTGTGTTGGCATTCGTACGGCCATAAAACTAGCAAGACAAGGTTTAACCTCTAAAATAAGGACTAGCAACCTAGTTTAAGAGCTTCAAGAAGGACAAAACAAGAATAAGAAGTATGAAATATAGAGACAAACGTGATAAAGGAAATAAATTACCGCAAGGGTGATGAGGATGATCTCACACAATAATCTTATCGCTAGCCTCCTCCAAGATCTCTCCACCTACACATAACAAAGAAGAAAAATGTTGGGGGGCTGTTTAGGGGTCTGCCTCAGTTAGACCCCCATTTTGGTGTTTCCACCTCTACAGACAACCAAGTTTGCAATGATAAGAAAAATATGATAAAGAAGAGAGTACAAGCGAAGTGTACAAAAGACACTACAAAATAGTACGTGCTTACTCAACCAAATGATAGAGAAGATAAGAGGAGCTTACCACCTTCGTCCAAAGCGCTCAAGGCTAGTGGAGGAGAAGATGAGAGGAACTCAAGCCTCTACTGCAATGGTGTTTGTCTTGCGCTCACACTATCAAAGTGATAGAGTGGTAGATTGCTGCTATGAAGTGTGAAGTGTTGCTACAAAGCTTGAAGTGAATGCTTGAAAGTATGGAGACAATGTGGAGAGATGACCAAAATATACTCTAGAGATCCCCAAATGGATGAAGGAATGGAGAATATGAAGGAACAATGAAGAAAATGACCATATTTGGGTTGGCCAGCCGAAGAGGGGCATTACACTTCGACTTCCAATAGGAGGTGTAATGTCTCTACAGACTCCAGGCGTAGGAATCTACCAGGGACGTAAGCGCACTGCACGAACGTTTGTGTGTCACGTAGGTGTCTCTGATAGAAACGCCTCCACCGAGACTCAAAATGGGCACCAAGTGTGATGTGAATGGCGGGCTTAAGTGGAATTAAGCCTCCACCTTAGGTTTTCTAAAGTGTAAAGGGGGTAAAAGGGAATTTGCGTTAGGGGTGAAAATTCACGCCTATACAATATATAAATAATATTTAAAAAATTATAAATATAAATTACATCAATAATTTTACATTTCATTAGTTTACATCATTTTAAAATTTAAAATATAAATGCCATATTTAGATGGTCCAAATTAAAAATTTACAATTATGTTGGTCATTCCTTTATAAATGTTTGATAAAATTCTAAACTTTTACCTCCATTTTGTATGTCTAGAATTTATTTGTCTTGATGTCAAACCCTTGAATCCAAATTAATTGTTTGAACAATAATTGAAGGCATGCCAAACAACCATGTAACATTCCTAGTTTGTCACTAATTATCCAAATGCTAATGTAAGTTGATGATGTTATGTGTGATGAGAAATAAACAGGTTCAATACCGATTGTTGTGAAATTCAATCTCTATCCAAAAATAACTTCAATGGATGAGATACAGGACTTGGACTACAACAACATGAAATCTGAAATTTATATGCAAATCTGAAAATTAAGTTGCCTTAATATGAAAATACCATGATTAGATCCATCTTTATGATGCCAAAAAATAGCCAACATATCATGCTTATAAACACTACCTTATGTAAAATTATAACAACAATAAATAAAAAATACCATTAGCATAATATAGCAGCAATGAAGCACAAATCAACAACACAAGAGTATCACATAACACAGGATTTACGTGGAGAAACCCTTGTGGGAAAAAACTCCACCAAGAAGAGAGGCCAAGTATGCATTATCATCAAATAAATGAGATTACAATACAACCACTTTTATTCTCCTCTTTGCCTCCAACATGGAAGTACCTGTGTACCTGTGAACAACTTCCTTATGCCTCAACATGTCCTTATTCCTACAAAGTAACACTACATTCAATTTTTCCTCACTAATTCTACATTCAAGAGGCTGATTTTAAAGACTTGTGAAGACATCTAATGTACCAAACACGACGCCCAAAGATGACCCTTCATTCCAAACATCCCCAACCTTTGGATTACCTCCTCGACATACAAAAGGACACCAATTTTGGCTCCAATACTTTCCCTCCAACTTTGGCACCCAAACATGAGAGATAAACATTACATTAAATGCAATAAATGATGGAAAATGAAGTGACACATGTTGCCTCTATCGAAACACCCACTTGGAGAATCCCAACAATCACTTATTTAACATTTCATTTATCTTTTATTATCCCATTCTAGGCGTCCACATGTGGGGAAAACAATATTAAATATTTATGCCCACAACCCACATTTACCGCTGCTAGTGGACCCATCAGGGTCCTTATGAGTATATTACAAACAATGGTGAAAATTAATATTACAAAATATTTTCCCAAGTACACCCTAAGTGCCTAGAGACACTTTCCAAGGATGTTGGAACAATGACATATGACATAGGATTTACAAGGTGGATGGCACCTTAATCCTAACAATGTGATGCTCGAATCAAACAAATGGATTGAATTCCTAAATGTTTGATGGATAATGGATACCTAAAAGTGTATTAAGTTTTGTCCTTTTAACAACTCTATCATACAAATTAGCACATTTCATGTCTAAATCGACAAATAATGGTAAGTAAGAAAGGAGTTGGAAAGTAACAACTAATAAGAAGGGAGTTGATATGAACTCTAATTAAAATTTGAGTTTGCAAATAAGAGGATAAGGCATCAACTAAAACCCTAATTTAAATTTGAACTTAAGAATAAGAGATTAATTTAGATACAACAAATTTGATCTAAGATAATAAATGAATAAAATGTAAACTAACCTAAAATATATATATCAACATAATTAAATTCAAATTAATCATCAACTTTTTTCTTAAAAAACTATTATTAAGAAACAATACTATAACTTAAATAATCAATTACTAAATAAAAATTTATATATATTACTTATATAATCGTTATATTAAAAATAAACAAACCAAAGGCGTAAGAGAATGATATATTGAGTTTTTACCATTACAAACATTTACCCTCTTTGCCAAAATCAACTAGTAGAATATTGATACACTATAATGTTGTTCTTTACTTTACTTAAATATTACAATTATACAGAACATGCTTCACCTAATCTGAAGTGTATATTCCCTTCCATATTTATAAGTTGACAGCTCAGATCTTATCTCTTAAGGTGGCTCAAGACAATCATACAAAGACAACCATCAATCACAAGCTAAAATCCAAGTTACAGTTCAATTCATGAAATGTCAACAAGGTTTTATTAATGATGGTATCAGAGCATAAATTCAGGAGTGGATAATGATGTTCTACTTGCACTTATGGCCAAAATACCTGCAATCAATTATAATATATTTGAAAAAGAAGGTTTTCGGTGGATAAAACGTTACCATTGAAATTTTTATCGTAAGACCAGGAAATCACACTGTAATTCGCAGGAACATGACAAAATACAGTTGGGTCGAATATCTTTTCAACCGATCTGTTTCACCTAATGAAATGGAGGGAAGATTTTAATACCGGCCACGACGTAGGATCTGTGAGAAGACAAATGATATTACAACAAAGGTGTCATTCCAAACAGTGCCTCATTGTGTAATCAATAAATGCCAAAAGAAAGAATTTAAATTAGAATGTTGTTAGCTATAAAACGAGAATCATACCTGTAACAAATTGACCTTATTCTGGTGCCAATTTAAGAATTTGTCGCCAAACGAACAGAAACACCAGTGTAGGGGCTTTCAAGAAAGATTGTTTGCTGTTTGTAGCAGCGTCTCTATCATTAGTATGATATCCAGAAACAATCTTAATGTTAATCTTTCTATCGTCCACTTCTACTGCTTAATGTGAAAAGGATTGAAAGATCTTCAATCTACACAGAATTTTGCAATTACTATAATCTCATAAGATATTTTTCCTTCCTAATTTGCTATCATTCCATCTTAGCTTACTGCTTAAGGAGTTCCATAATCACTCTATTATAGAAAACTTTAGCAGCGTGATCAAGCACTGCAAGTTAAAAGAATAAAGGTTGATAAATTGAAAATGAATTGTTAAAATAGATTTCTGTTGAGATAAGTATCTTTACCAGTTCAATCACTATAATGAATGAGTATTCATAATTGTAAGATCGATATAAATGGAGAAAACCTTGAAGAATTAAGTGTTGGCTTTGAGAATCAATAGTAAGGCTTGGATCTTAGTAGGAAGGTAGCACAAAAGAAATGTGTTTGAGAATGAAGAACAAGGCTTGAATCTTAATTAAGAGATAATAGAGTAATGGCGATTTTTTTTTAATGAAAATTTTCTGACTAATTATTAATTATTTGTAGATTTCAATTTTCTATTCTATTAATCTTTTAATCTATATATATTCAACATTTTGAAAACTAATGAATTTTTGTTGAAAGCCTTCTCTTTTATTATTTAAATTCCTTTCATACTCATTGTGACTTTTTAAGAAACCAGTTCAAATGACTAAATAACTTTCTGTGAACAGATTTATTAACAGTCCACAGTGCTAGGAAAAATCGTAGAGGATTTGCATGCCCGTTTGATTTTAAGGTATCCGTCGACAGTGTTAGGAAAACCCTTTCATGGTAGAGGTAGGATGGAAGCATATATTTTTAATCTATCGCAGTTTCTATGAATAATTTTTTTGTTGCTGCTTCTGCCGATATACTGTCAAATACTCGGCAGAAAATCAGGTTACCATGTTCCTGCGGGTTTCTTTTACCGACCTTTCGCACAATTTACACTTACATTGAAATTGTTTGCTAAAAATTCCAGGGTTAGGATTTTTCTATTTTTTTGCAGAAACTTTCTATATTTTTCTCAACCAAAAACACTAGCCCCATATTTTCCTGATATTTTAAAATGTTACCCGGGTTAATTGAAAATATCATGTCTTTTAGTTGCAGAGAAATCTCTGAGAAAGATGTTTGCTTCCATCACAATACAACCGATACTTCTAAGCAGTACACTGGTCTGACACGGTGTGCTCCTGGATAATGGAAGTAAGAGTATAAGTTGAAAAATTACAATAGAGATCCAGATATTCCAATAGCTTCACTGGTTATCATTTTCACAAATTTCAACTATGAAGTTAAAAATCAAGACAGTACTGCAGCCAAAATATAAGACATGCCAGCTATAATTTATATTTACAAATCATTTGCCACATGCAGCGAAGCTCTGAGTCTGTACAAATGTTACACATTTTTATTTTTTAATTGAATTATATTTAAAACTTGAAAGCTATCCACACACTTGCCTGTCACAAAAATACATTTAAGCAGGGCCACACAAAGCCCAAGGATTTTGGCCCTTCCTAGGTAATACAATTCAGACAAGAAAAAGAAACGAGAGAAAAAAAAAAAGAGAAGAAAATCTGATGACCTTCAAACTCATAGAGACTGAGAAACTCTGCTCGACTTTTGGCCCTCCACAATTTTCTCCGAAGAAGCCTGGAGATCTCCAGTCACAGGAGGAGCCATGACTCCTTGGTATGGAGGGTTCATGAGCGTGGCCTTTTGCGTATAATACATCTGCTGAGTAATGGGACTAGGGTTTACTGCTTCATAAGCGTAGGCATACTGATCAGAGGAAGGTATAGTAGGAGGTCTCATCATGACCCTCGTGTCGGGTGCAACTGCCCTGGATGCTGCCCTGTACACTGGGATCTTTCCGGCTGCTTTTGGAGGGTAGGGAGCAGGGGTGACCCCCGCAGGCTTCTGTATGAGGGGTCCAGGCGGCACCCCTTGCATTGGTTTGGTGGCGAGCACGTCAGCCGTGTAAGGAACGTTTGCAGGGATTCGCTGGACAGGCATGTATGCAGGCTGCTGGCGTGGCAGGGCCTGCTGCATAGGGGGGGCTGCCGCTGCTCCGGCAGGAAGGAAGTACATGGGAACTGCCCCGTCATCGTGCATTTGCCAGTAGGTTGCAGCTGGCATTTGTCCAGGATGGACAAATTGAGGCGCCTGTGTGTATTCCACGTAATGCTGCTCTGGAACATATTGTTGCGACTGCTGCTGCATCAGCATCTCCGGCGGGGCCTTGTAAATCTCGTCCGCCCGGAGCTCCGCCGGAATAGGCTTATTCCTGTCTTGCTGGGGATTTCTGGAGTCGTCGCCGTAGGCGGAGAGATTCGAACCGCTGCCCTCCCGCTTCACGCTGGCCAGACTCGATGAGCTGCCCTCTCGCGGCATGGTGGCAGAGTCTGGTTGTGTGCCGTCCTTCTGGCTGCCCACCGCCTTCATCGGCGGCGGCGACTTCGGGGCCGGATTAATCGCCGCCGGCTGGCTTTCTGGCACGGCATCAAAAGATTCCTGATGTTCTCTAGTGATCTGAAATTGGCTGAATTCCTTTGTTAAAACCTCGGGCGAATTTTTGTTCATGGCAGTTTCGGGCTTGAAAATAATTTTGGTCATGTGGTCCTCGAAAACCAGCCGCGGGTCCTGAGTTCGAAGCCCGATCTCCTGCGGCCCCACTGCGCCTAAAGGTTGCGGGAGTATTTCCTCATGCATCTCCGAGGTCTGGCGGTCGAATCCTTCACGCTGCAAAATGATATTCCGCGTGATTAAGCACACATCCGTTAGATACTTCTACTGTTAATTGCAAATAAAGCGTACCAAACAAAGCTTGACGAAGAGATACACAAAAAGAAACCAACAGAAATGACCATTCTAGGTTTATTCTTCTTCTTACGATCTTCCCATTCTTTACGGTTCAGTACTTTTTGTACGGCTTTAGTTTGTTTACGCAGCTTCTATATTATCTTTCCCCCAAATGATAGTGAGGGATTCAGAGAGCATCGTGGTATTCAACAGTTAACCTGAAGCTGATGGTAAACTAGATGTTGAGGCCGCTTGCCTAATTGAAAGACTATTGTAATTAAGATTTCTGTGATATTTAGAGTAAGAATCTTGAACTTGTAATATGGTTGTTTCAGAATGAGCTGCGTGTTCATATGCTTTCAACAACTCAAGTATGTATAAGGCTACAACTTCTCTGCAATCAGTCAGGCTTAACTAATGGCCTTACTATGGTACACTTCGCAGACTTCTCAACAGCTCAATTTTTCAAACTTACAGAGCATTTTGCAACTGAGAATTTCTCTTTCCTCTATAATTTAGGATTTTTATTACTAAATTGCGAGAATAAACATTTCTCAGAAATATCATAACACTTGTCAGAACTCACACACAATCTAATCAGTCAGAAACAGCGGCGATCATCATAGCACCTGTCAAAAAAGTTCGTCAAAATAATTTGCAGCACATCGAAAGATTCTAAAATTAAGAGATATTAAAGAATTTTATCGCCGCTGTTTAGGTTTCCAGCTGTTTAACAAAACATGCAGCAGCGCAGCTGTTGGTCAATTATACCAAAAATTTCAGATCCAGTGAAATTTGATTCTCTTGTGCATGAAATTTTAAAAAAATATTAACAGATCGTACAGAAAGTACCTTCACGGGCGGCAAATCGACGATTCCAGAATCGATACAAGGAGGTGCGGAGGAAGTGGAGCCGTAAGGAGACGATTCCGGCATGGGAGACCCCGGCGCGGAGTGCACCTCCGGCGACTGCGAGTTCAAATTGAGGCGGCTCTTCCGATTCGCCGGCGCAGGTTTAGAAGCGCGGTCGTCTCGATCCCAATCCTCGAGATTATCGAGACCGAACAAATAATCCGGCCCCTCTGAAGCCAAGGACGACACCTCAGACCGGCCGCGTGACAAAATGGGGACGCCGTTGAGCGCATCGACGAACCAGTGCTCCCTCTTTGAGCCCTCAAGCAGAGACCCCAAGCTGGTGGCGCTCTCCAACTTGGCAGGAAACAAGAAGAGCCTCAGCCTCGCCGACGACAACGACGAAGACTTGACCACAAGGCGATCGTATTCCTCCATCATGTTGTCGAGATCCTCCTCCGTGGTGACAGAAATAAGCGCGTCCAGGTCCTCGTTGGGCAGCTGGTACTTCAAAGTCACATTGCTTCCGCACAGCTTCGAAAGCTTCGAGCTGAGCAGCGAGTACGAAATATGCCGGCTCACGGCCACGATACGGGTCTCTCCGCCCACATAGCGCAGCTGGTTATCGTGCGGGCGGGGAAGGATCCGCCCGCCATAGCTACACATAAACCTCACGCGTGGCGCGCCCGCCCCCTCTTCCGATTCCCCTCCCCAAGAGCTTACAGAATCGGGGTAAGGCACCTCTTGAACTTCCGGCGGACCAGGATTACTATGAGAAGCCATGATCTATCTCTGTATGTCGATCGCTTCTGCTGATTATCCACCTTTGCCTAACATGGATATTAAATGAGATTGCTCAGCAGCCCCCCCAAGAAATATAAACTAGGCAGAAAAACAGTTGGTCGGGAATGGGAATCGATGTCGAAACCTAAGACGGGTTTCTACGAGTATGATTGGCTGCAAAATCAAGGTAGAAAGTCTGTGGTGCTTTTGGGGAGGACCTGGGTAACGGGTTGACCGCGTAAAGCGGCGCTATTTGCTTTATGAATTAATTTCTTAATTGGATTGCGTGGGCAATTTTAGATGATGAAATTGGGGGCGTATCTTGTACGCCAACAAATAACGTTTCTTTCCGTCCCCTCAGAAGAAATAGGGTGGCTCCCACCCTCCACTCCCTCCTCCACTTTTAGGTTTCACGTTAAACTCTACATCACGGTTGAGGTGATGCGAGAACAAATATCGTCTACATGATAGCAAATTATGTAATTTCAGAATCTTCGCTTCCCGCTGCCCGCTCATCTCGCTCCGCAAAGATGCACTTAACTTAAGAAAGGTTCATATGTAGTTACACTGTCTTTGTTAACTGCCAAGTGTAAATAAAGTATTTTATAATATTGGTTAATGATAAAAAACTTAGCTGAGAATTTTTAGGATTGTAGGGAAGTAATTTTGTATTTTTTTAAGGCTTTTTGTCAATGGGTCTTTGGTCTATTGGTGAAGTTGAAAGGTTCTAAATGAGCCCACCAAAGATCAAGTCTTGTTGAGTGCAAAAGGCTCCAACACCAAAAAATAGACTTTGTGGATGACCTCCATAAAAAAATAAAGTAATTTTTTTTATTTTTAAAATTTTAGTATGTAGGAGTTTATTGTTGTTTTAGTTTTTGGGCATCAATAATGTAGTTATATTAGTTATGTCTTTTTTGGATTGTTTGAATACATCATAAAAAAATAAAAATTTTATGTGTCAATACATGTATTATCATATAGTTGGTAGTTTCTTTATGTGGCTTGTGAAAATGGATACTTCAATCCATTAATTGAAACATGTGCATCAATACATGTATCATCATATGATTGGTTGTTTCTTGATGTGGGTTGTGAAAATGAATAATTTTCTCTTCTTTTTTTATATATATTGAGGAAAATGCAAATTACAAAGAAGAAAATGCAATAAAAACTGCAAGTTTAATAAGCATAAATACACACAACATAGATAGATGATTACAGTAATACATCACTATAGTAGCATGAAATATCAAAATGCCATTCAGCGAGACAAGAACAACAACAATACAATAAACAAAGACAACAAAATTACAAGAACAATAAGCTGGAATAGCAGTAAAGAAGGCCTTGGAAACCATTAACAAATGTAACAACCATAACATCAACATATCCAGAAATATTACAATAAGAAAAAGGGCCTTAACCCTTTTGAAATCCTCTATTTTATGAGTAAGTGGTCCACTAGATGTTTGATGCGTTGGATTTGGGCATCCATTTGTATATTCTTCTTGGAATCAGCCTATAGAAGACATAAAAGAGAAGCAAGACAATACAATATGTCAAAGTAAAGCTTTAAAAACACAAAATCATGATGATCATTACTATTCAATACTGCTTTACATTTGTATCTTCATATATGCAACAAGATAACATGGCGAACTCCATTCTAGCAATAATATTATTATGTAACCCAACTCCAAGCAAGGCTTCTTTCCATTTAAGTTTATGTTCAAAAATAGTAGGCAAGGTATTAAATACAAAATTCTATTGTTTTTTCGCAAATTGGCATCCTTAAAAAAATGTGTCTCATATCCTCACATTTCTGACAAAAAGGGCAATTAAGAGGTTGGACCAGTATACATTTATCTACGAGTGCTTCATTTTACCACTAATAAATTAAAAAAGGGGGTTATTGTTGTGCAACACCATAGTAACTATAAAAACACAAACCCTTCAACATTATTGAATCTTCCAATTAATTAAGTTGGGCTCTTAAAGATTTAACAAATAATTACATGTATTTATTTTATTTAAAAAAAAATCTATTCATTATAATGGTGAGGGTTTAAAACATTGTTTTAAGATTAAGCTAAGTAATATTCACATTAAGATGCTTTCCTAGATGCTATGTAATCTAATATGATACTAAGGAAGAATCTAGGATTTTGAAATAGAACAAAGGTTAGGAATGTGTGATAAGTTGTTTTCAGGAACTTGTTATTGAGGAGAAATAAAATATTTTTGTAAAGTATGTAATTTAGGTTTAATATTAATAATAAATTAAAATAAATTTAGAAAATAAGAGAAATATTAAATAATTCAAATAATATGTGTTTTATCTAGTTTTGGTAAGATTTCAGTTTTGATTTTATTATTGAATAGTTGTTTTACAGTAAAAGATTAAAATTTGAGTTTGGATAGTAATAGAGGTAAAGAATATGTCATAGATTTGCTATGAGTTTCCTAGTACTAAGGATGGGACTATGTCATGCAACCTAATCTTTACTAGGTTGTGTCATGTGTGGCCTAATTTGATAAGTGTACCATGTTCATTTATTGATGCAACTTGCTTGTGTCTTTTGTGCTTTTTGATGAGAAAAGGTTCTATTGAGATTGTAGTTAAACATGTAATATGGAGAGAATTTTTTTGACTTGTCTAGATAACAATCAATCCCTTTAAGAGTTGTGTAATTCTAGACAATGCTTCAACTAATAATTATAACTTGCAAAAAGGTCATGTGAAGGGCATACAATTTGAAATTTAAAACAAATATACCAAGTTGTGTTGTGTGATCTAGTTCTCGATGGTGAATAACTATGGATACATATGGGTGAGTGTTCGCTTATCTATGTTGGTAGTTGGCAAGCGGATTCTAGTGTACTAGTTGATTAGTGTTCTATATGAATTGAATTGAGTGTATGACTATGTCCTAAGGATATTTACACTAAGTAGTGTAAAATGTGAATTAAAAAGAAAGGATGTACACTTTTGTCCCTTATATTTATAAATAATTGTATAATTAATTATAATTTTTATTTATTCAACTCTTAAACCTAAACTTAATGCTTTCATTTTAATATTTATGATTTATTTATATTTATTTTAATATATCAAGTTTTATATTCTTAAATTAAAAATTGTTTGTCTGTAAAATAGATTTATTTTAAATATACAATTATTTTAAAATAATTAAATTTTATATAAATAATTAAAATTATAGATAAGATCATTAATCTTTGAAACCAAAATTATAACATATAATATGAATTTTATATTCTTATATAATAATTTTTAATCTATAAAATAAATTTATTTTAAATATTAGATTATTTTTAAAATAATTAAATTTAATATAAATAATTATATAATTATATATAAGATCATTAATTTAAATAAGATATATCATATTCTTGAAATCAAAATTATAATATATAATATCAAAGACATTTTAAATTTCAAATGTTTCAATTTAATTTTGATTTTGTTTATAATTTATTACGTTTTGATTGATATATTATAAAAAGTATAAAATAGAGATAATTAATGTATGATTTTTTTTAAACCTAAATGTCTATTAATGAAATTATCTTCACCATTTGCGAACATTCAGCATCTCATTATTCTTTTACTTCAAGAAATGTCCACATATGGAGTTACCTTTCTAACAAATTATACAAATGCAACATTCGCATAAATAAACTAATAATAATAAAAAGTATAAACAAACATAAATTTGCACGTAAAGACGACTCTATGTGGATTACCTTCGCCTTCACTTGTTCAAGCAAATCTTCGCATTTACCTTTGCTTAGTTAAGCAATGGTTCATATTGTTTTCTAAGTAATTTTAAAATAAGATATTGGATTCTATTAATCGTAAATATTAAGTATTCATCTTTATGGTAATTATAAAAGGGTAATTTTTAATTTTTATTAATTTGAAAGTTAATTTTTTTTTGTTTTAACAATATTTGTTTTTAATGAGGATATAGGAAAGTGAAAATGAGTTGATGATCATCAATCCTAATAAATGCGTGAAAGTCGTTAGTGACACAAATAGAGTGGATTATTTCTTGCAATTGTAAGAGTAGTTTTGAAGGACTCGTAGCAATTATACAATTAGTCCTTGTGGGGGATCTGGTATGAGTTGACAAAGGTGGAACCCTAGCCAAAGGGGCACTCCAATGATCAAAAAGGGTGATCTCATAATAGTGTGCCCCACTTTTGATCAAAGAGGACATTGAAATAAAAAAAATCACCAAATTTTTACTTTCTAACACTTATAGCAACTAAACCATTAAGAATTTAAAAATTATCTGAATTAGTGATTTTTGAAATTTTATCTAAAGATTATAAATATATATATTTTTAAAAAAATTAAGAAATAATTTGTGAGCTTTTTTATGTAACTTTTAATAACTTTTTTTTATAGTTAACAGTATTTTTAAAAAATGAGCTTACTTCCCTAAAACATAGCTTTATTTATAAAAAAGATAAAATTATAAATTTTTAAATATAGATTTGTAACCTTGATATTTAGTGCTATTTATCATAATTTTATGTTACATAATTTATTTTTTGTAACTTTATGAAGTGAGAGATTAACTTCTTTTTTTTGTTGAAATAAGGACATCAATATCTAGTTTTAAACACTTGTAATGAGTCTCCTTTACACCTATCAAAATGCTGATAAAAAATCACTTTTGATTTACCTTTTGGGGATCAAATGATCCAACAAATATAATTTTAATATGTTTTAGTTTTATTATGTATTTGTTTTTTTAGTTTTATTAAACATAAGTTTTTCATCGAAAATGAAGGTCTATGTTCTGCAAATGTGGAAAAATAACAAATTATAAAAAAAAAATTGAAAAATATGAGTGCACCAGATATTGAAGTCCTTGTTCCAACAAAAAAAAAAAATTCGATATATACAAAAAAAGATATGCATTATACGGTCGTGCTATGTCTGAGTTGTAATTGGTTTGACTTCAAAAATTGATTAAAGAAAAAATATTTAATAAAAAACTATCTAACATAGTGGAAGCACTAGATATTGGAGTTACAAATCTAAATTCGAAAGATTTAGAATTTTATCCTTCATGGAAAAAAGTTATGCATTATACGGTGTGTGTCACTTTTTAAAAATGTTGTTTTTTGAAAAAAACCAATTTTCGTGGGAGATGGAAAAAGAAGTGCAATCTGATTCCAAAAATTTTGACAAAAATATTTTTAGAATCTACAGACAAAATGTGATGAGACTCTAGTTTGCATCATCTTCAAATTCCTCACGATTTAGCCGCTATAGGTGCCCGAATGTGAAGATTTAGTTAAAAATAATAATTTCAGTGTCCAGTTTGGCCAAAAATTGTAAACCACTATTGTGGGATCAACGCTCACCTTTTAACAAAGGTGTTTCCAACTTTTTTCCCACTTTTGAATTGAAAAAACTAGTGTCACAAGTTTGAGACTCACTATTGTGGGTTTGCCCAACAATATTTGGAGATGTTACACCTCCTACATCACTTTGCAAGCTTGGAATTGAATATACTTAAACATGTTAGAAATCACTAATGGTTTGGAGTGAATAGAAAAATTAACATGGACACCATAGAGTGAGCAAAACTAGTAGAATTTTTATCATTTTAGATACAAAGAATGATTTCCAATCTAAAATCATGTCAGAATTGGAAGAACTAGATGAAAAATTTGACCCCATTACTCGTAAGGACATTATTCCAAGTAAAGGGTTCAAGCCCAAAAGGCCAAAAAAAATCATGGATCCCTTGCTAAGTAGTTTTCATAGGAAGAAAAAACTAGAAGAGCTTTAGAAGGATTTTTGGTTGCCCATAAAATGAACATATTAGATTAGAGATGCCAAGATGTATCAAATGGGTACAATATGAAGGCCTTGGTAAAAGCAAAAATAAAATTGAATGATTTTGGGCTCCACAACTACTTTCCACATATTCTGGATACACTTAACCTAAATAAAATTGGGAGACTAAAGAGAACACCTAGTATTCAACTTTTGAATCATGGGAAGATGCATGGCAAATACTACTTATATAATTTCTTAAGTGTGTAATTGCAAAGTGTAGTATCAAGATTCCATTTCTAGTCCTTCCACCAAGGCTTAATGGAACACATAGATATTTTGTGCAAATTTTGGAATGCACTCGACATCAATTATGATTTGGAAGGTTTCTTTAGTCTACATAGCTTAAATTAATCTTAGCTTTAGATTGAGGCCAAAAAGACAAGTGAAATTAACCGTGGGCTAAATATCTTCTAGACACTTAATTTCCCTCCTAGAGAAATTAAGGGAGTGCATACAAGGAGTAGCCACTAGTGGGTTCTCTTGAAACATGATGGTGGGAGACCACCTTATAGATTGTTGGTTGGTGGATAATCCATTGTGAAATCCATTCCCATTTCATAACAACCAGGGTTTAATCTAGTCTTCCATGCCTTCCAAATACTTTTGGCAATAAAGGTGCCATTGAATGTGACAAGAACGAGAGAAATTGCAAGGGAACGAAGACCGAGACCTTTTTTAGTAGATCACCCATACAACAAGCTAGAAAAATAATAATTTTGCAACAATTATTTTTAGGCTTCACTAATACAAAAAAAATTCTCTAACAATCCACTTCTAGCACATAATGTAATATCTTGATTGTTAACATCAATAAGACCTAGCCCACTAGAATCTCTTTGTAGGTAATAAAGGTCCCACACAATATGATGAAAACCTCAGTTATTGTAGTCTAAATGGGCCCACAAAAAGTCTTGTAAAATCTTGTCAATCTTGTCAAACTTGATATATTATGTTATTGAAGGCACCCAATAAGAAGAGTAATACACATGTGTGGCAACAAAAAATATAATGAAAACTTAAAATTTATGAAAACCTTAGTAATAAAGGTCCCACACAATATGATGAAAACCTCAGTTATTGTAGTCTAAATGGGCCCACAAAAAGTCTTCTAAAATCTTGTCAATCTTGTCAAACTTGATATATTATGTTATTGAAGGCACCCAATAAGAAGAGTAATACACATGTGTGGCAACAAAAAATATAATGAAAACTTAAAATTTACCTACTAGCAAAGCATTGCAATATTTTTCTTGATTGTATCAATAAAATACTACCATAGCTTTGATTGAAAAGCTTTAAACACAAAGGGAATGCCAATTTTTTAAAATAAAAATCTATGTAGTTAGTGATTTTCTAACCAGAGGAATTGAGCAAACTACGAGGTTGGGAGAAAGATTGCTTGTAGTATTGTATTTTATTACATTAAATATTGGACCTTAAAGCTAAATAAAAATTGAAAAGACACTCAAAACTTGTTTAATGGTGTCTTCATCTTCAAGTAGTATGGGGAGAGAATCATTTGCAAAATGCTTATTAACCAATTTTTGAGAAGTATTTCTAGGAAGGGAGATCCCTTTTAACTTGTCACTGTAAGATTTCATTAGCGAAAGATAAGAAAACCCTTCAACAACTAATACATAAAGTGAAGTTGCAAGATGGTAACCATGCTTGATATATGTAAAAAGGTTGAATCACTCAAATTGAATGTCATTGATAGTAAGGCAAGCACAAACATCTACAAAATAAATTTAGAATGATTGGATGAAGGCGGGACCAAAGCCAAGGGCCATGAGCATGCTAATATGAAATGTCACTCAATTCTACCATAGGCATTTTTTATGTATTTTTTTATGAGGAGAAACTATCAACTTGGTTTACATGCAAATTCCATATATTACTAGACTACTATGACTTTACTTATAACATACCTACTTTGAATAAATTTAGTTTGTTTAGATTTAATTACAAGAAAGGGGGGATGTATAATTCACATGGTTAAAGCCTTTGAAAGAATTTTGTAGAATTTTAATGGGGATATGGACTTCCAATTAGATATTCTATTAGGATGCTTAGCTTTATGTATAGGAATTTTGTATTCCCTTTATTAATGGTAGGACCTAGAGATATAGTAAGATAAGGTTTTAGCTATACTTTATATAAATCATGATCAATATCATCCCAACGTATTTTGTAGAATTCATAGGGAAAATGATCAATACATAAAAATATATCATTAGCCATGTAAATTGCATCTTAGCAAAGAGCCTCCTAGGATAGGAGTTTGTCAGAAGCCACAATTTGAGTCTTAGTAAGATGAAAAGGAACCACATCTAGGTAGGTCTTGAGCATTTCTTCCCTTTCGAGTGAAGAATCCTAAGCTTGGAAAACTTTCATGTAGTGTTGGACAAAGGCATGCAAAGACATAAAAGGAACATTCTCTAGATTATTTAATGCACTTGATTTTTTTAGCTTAGTATTTTGGTTATAAAGCTTAAAATTTTTATTTGGAAACTCAATCATCAACTTTTAACATGTGAATTTTGGATTTAATATGAGTTCACTAGGTGACATGTGAATCAACCACTTGCAATTGGTAGTTTTTCTTAGCCAATTGAATTTGAAAGGGCTTGTGAAAAGATACCACTTCAAGTCATGTTGTTATTTATGAGATATGAGGACATGGCCATGTAGGAATTGTGGTGTATCCTTGCTAGTTGGAAACCAGATATTATCAAAATGGGTAGCATAGGTGATGACATCATATCACTATTCAATCCACCCACGACCCCTTTTAAATTTGGCATTAAGTTCCAAAAATATCAAATATGGACTAACATGGACTTATGAAAAAGTAAGGATGTGCTCAAATAAAAATAATCAAACTTTGTTGTTTGAAGACCCTATTCAATTTTAAATTGAATTAGTGAGTTTTCTGAAAGAACACAATCTAGCAAAGATTCCAAAAATATTGAGTAAAAAATGACAAAAGAAAAGTATAATTGCACCAACATTGTCACACAATCAATTTGGACAATTATTCTTTTAGAACCACAATACAAGTTGGACCATGTTTACTGCATGTCATATATGTTTTGGCAACCAAGATTGGGTTCATAAATGCCTAATTGTTGATGTATATACAACTATGTCTTCCTTTCATTAGTTGTCCATCTCATTGGTAAGTGGTCTTATTTATCAAATCCCACAACAACCATATTATAGTTGCATTAAAGACCCACTAGGTTGATTATGATTCATTTACAATTCATTCCCATAGTAACATGCTTTCAACCATATCATTTGAGGCATATGTATTAAAAAAATCCCAAGCCTCTATTATCTATGTTGAAAATGAACCATGGGACTTTATTAGATGGGTCAAATTCATGGGTAACCTAGTGGGATTGCCACTTGGCATCAACAAGAGTTACCATGCCACTTCAAATCTGTTCATAGTTATTGTTGAAATGGATACTATTTGCTTAAATGACATGACACATGATACATATTAAAAACCCAACGACCTTAATCTATTGAAGACAAACAATGTCTCTCATAGTAAATTTTTGGTTTGGGTTCATTAAATTCTTAACATTCTATGAGATGTAATTCATGTGAAGAGAGAGGGTCAAGGGAATTTCCTCAAAGTGTAACCATTGTAAAGTAGAAAATTCATTATGCACAAACTAGCTTTGGTTTTGACAAGAGAAAGCTCTAAATTGTCCATTTGGTTCTATTTAGGATCAAATTCCTATCAACCCCTCGAGAGGATTGCATGAATGCCTACCTCCCTTTGGTGGAGAATATTTTTTAAGTACCAATCTCATTGAGGATAAAACACTTGTTGGAATGGAGGTCTATAGTATAAAGGTTTACTAACATCTTTAGATGATCCACATAAAGGATGGGTGTGTTCTAGTTGAGCAACTACCATTGGCTTGACATTGTCATTAGCTTGGGATTGAAAAGATTTGTTAAAATTGTGGCTTTGGAAATTGAACCATTATTGTGTCCAACATTATTGGAATGAAACCATTTGTTGGAACTATTATGACACATTAGTCCAACCATCTTAATTCTTCCTCAAGAATTTTTGATTAGTTTAGAGGCTAGTTTAGGCTTGTGTGTAACTAAAGGGCAATCTTTGATTTATGATTAGAGGATCAATATCAGAAGCATGCGTGTTAGGTGAATTGACATACAAAATGCATTACACATGGTCCACATTACCAATTTGTATATTACAAGTTTCCTTGAAGTCTTGGGAGACATCTATCTCCACATAGACTCAACATTGCAGGCGAATTGAGTAAAAAATATTAGATTCTACATAGACCACTCTCTCAAGGGAGGATGTAATATATAGTCGAGGAATGCTCAACAAGGCAAAGGCAAACTACGAAAATTGACCAATACACACTTTAAGAGAATGTTGGATGGACATAATAAAATCCCTTGTCCAAGGAGAAAAGACTAATGAGGAACTAGAAACATGGTAGAGACCATGATAGAGGATTGAGTTTACATAGTTAGCTTCCCAAAAAATGGAAGAGGAAAAAGCCTTTGGTTATGTTTTGTATATGGCCTATCAAGTAGCCAATGAGACTAAACTAGTCTAGCTATTTACATGCACTATCAAATTTAGGAACTAGACGAATAACGTAAGAAGGGTTAGTATAATACATACCTTGTGAAACACCTTTGAGACAAACTTGTGAGGTTGTTTCTTTGAAGATGCCCTTATTCACTCTACTCCTTACTACTTTAATATAAACAATTGAGATAAAAGACTTAGATACTATTAGAAAGGCTAGCAATCCTAACAATGAAAAACCCTAAAAACTTAGATAATAAATATAAACAAAATGATTAAAAAATTACTATAAAATTAATTGAAAATAAGAAAAACAAACATTCAAACTAAATCAACTTGTGTCGCTCTCTCCAATCTCAATCTTACCAAAACCCCACATTAAATATTTTATTATATAAAAAATGGCCGCCCCAAAATATTATAAAGACTCACAAAGCCAAAGTGAATCCACTTTTATCAACTTAGGGCGGCACTCCAGACACGTTGATGAATTTGGGCGGCAGTCAAGACACAAAATATATTGGTTTTGTAAACACCATTTTATCCACTCCATGCAACTAAATTTCAGCACATTTTTTTATATTTAATCCGCCTCATAAAAAGGCCTTTTGAAAGGGAAAAAGGTTTTTGAAAACTATGGAAGGATTTTTGAAAACTACACAAACCAATTGTATGGATAGGGAGAGAAGATTACGACTTATAAAATATGTTAAAACTTATATTTATTGTGAAGGCTGAAAGTTGCATGTCATTTTTTTTTATTATTAGTAATCTATCATGTTCTTCAATGGAAAAAATATAATTATTTATGATTTCTTTCTTTTTGTACATTTTGGGCAAATATAATGAATATAAAAAAAATAGAGAGAGTTGGTTAAATGTAGTGAGTGTTAATGTCTTTGAGATCATGGTATGTGAAAGTTATTTGGGATTGAATTATGTTTCACATTTTCTTATGATCATCGCTTTCTACCCTCTCAAATTTCAAACTTCATATTCTTCAATAATAGTCAATATTTTGTGATTTCATGTATTTATAGAGGAGAAGAGTACATCTTTCAATTTTGTATTCATTTTAGTTATGTTTGGAGGTATATGTCAACTTAGTATTGTTTTGACTTTAAAAGTGTAAAACGTTGATAGGAAATTATTTATATTTTCTTGTTTTAGTTTTTATTTATTTGTATGTATCATATTTCATTCCTTTACATATCTTATGCATGATAGTTGATGTAATCTTATTCCTTGAATAAGATCATTGATGTGATTATGAATTTTGCCATTCATTTTCATTTCTGACTTATTTCAAGATGACCTAATTTTAAAATATGACCATTGTCTATCATCTTATAAGCTAAAATGTCAAAAATTAGGGTTTAAGTTGTTATATTTAAATATGTTCCCTAGGACATAGTTTCATAAGGAATACCTAAGGAAACATATCAAATTCAAATTCAATCTAAGAGAAAGGAATAAAAGCATTAAGAACCTAGGATTACATCTACATTCAAGAGTTTAAATAGTGCATCAATCTTCATACTTGGCATTCTACATTAATCATGTCTTTAGTCTTGTGAACAATAACAAAAAGGTTTTGATGAAGACATGTTGAAGTTTCACAACTTCAACCCTTGCATAAAAAAATGTTCCCTAGGTTTTTGTTAGAACTACATTTCCCCATTTAGATATTTACCAAAGGTGAACCAAAATTACCAATTTGGAGGTGCAAAAGACATAATTTTGGATGTAGAATGGGAACAATTAAAACCATAATTTATCCAAAGAGATAAAACAATAAAGAGGTCTTTAAAAAGTATATGTACATCATTCTAATCCCTAATTCAACTTTACACAATTAACATCTAGTGCATCACATCAGTCAAACAAAATGAAACATATACATAATTCCTAATCTCTTTCTCTTGTAATTATTCTTTTTACATTCACATGCCATGCTAGCTATTTAACTCTGTGTATCTAATGTTAATCATGTATAACTGATGTACATTCATTTATTACTGCACAAAGATAATAATAGTTTGAAATGAAAATAAACCTATAAAACACTCATTCAAGGGTTCTTTTATTTCCTTTCAATTTGGTGAACTTGTTCAATCCTACATATTTTTGTTAAGGGTTACAACATGTCCCTAATTCTCACCGAATTAGGGACCATTCTTTTCAAGTTTTGTCGAGTCGTCCTACTGGCATCCCCTTGGTTACTTGTGACTAGTCATTCTTATCTTTTATTACTACTATATCATACTTTTTGTAGTTTGTATCATGTTTTCATGCTTCAACACATTGCACTTTCTCATCATGTCACATTTGTGTTTTATTTCCATGCCACTTTTATTTGTCACAATTGTCATTTATTGCATTTGTCAAATTGAGTCATTAAAATTGCCACACTTTTTCACACATTGATTTCTTGTGATCCTTTGAGCACTACAAGCCAAGTTTAATTTCTTAAAGTTTTATTTTATCACTTTTGTATTTTGGTGCCATGTCGCAATTATGGTTTGTTGCAAGTTTTGCATCATAACTTATTGCATTGGTTGTTTTCTATTTGCCATGTCTAACGCATCACATTTGGTTTTACCTTATCATGTTTTATTGTTTTCACTTTTGAACACTTTTCCATATTGTATCTATTACTTGAATTCATAAAGTATCACAATAAAAATAGAAGCTAGTATATTATAAAATTAACTCAAGTATAAAATATTAAAATACATAAATGTAATTTGAAGTTCAATTTTAAAATTGCATTTATAATACAATATATGAATTTTCCAAATACAAATTTACAAATATATATTAATTTAAAATCACCAAATCATATATTTATATATATAGTATTTCACAAATTCAAATATTTAAAATTTAAAATTTATGAAATTTTAATGTCAGTTATATTTAGCCAATAGGATGATATAATGTGGGCATTTCCCATCAAAATCCAATGTTTATCACGCTTGAATAATATTTTGTTCACCCCATTCCATCCATGACTTGATTCCAAATTAACTTTGGTTTGAAATGTTGTGACAATCAAAATGTAAGTTAGAAAAATGACATTATTTGTTGTTGGGCCGATCATTTTCTACACATCATCGATTTGAAATTGCATCAAATATCTACGGTTGTTGATACTTTCTCTACCATATAATCAGCAAAACCAAAATATACATCATGCATTAGTTGCTCGATGACTCACTGAAACTATCTTCTTAGATGTCCTCTCAGTTCACTTGTGAATTGAATATGCCATGAATTTGATCGATAAAATCTGATACTGGGATTTACTCCTTTGTTATTAATGCACTTTTGTAGCTAGCTAATGCATTTATCACTATTTTTTAACTGTCGCCCCAACTCCTTATAAATACAATTATAGCTACAAAAAAAAATACAAAAATATTTGAGAAAAAAGGTATTAATGCTAACTTCTTGCATTTTCTTTTTAGTTTTGTATGTACATGATCTCTTTAGGGAACTACATATAATTTTAATCTTACATGTGCTTATCCATTTTGTTTAATTTTATATTATTAATTTTTTTAACTGCTATGATCCTATCTTAATGACTTGCAACATTTGAAATTATTACATAGAGGATATCACCAAGTATTTAATGTTCTTTAGAAATTTGTATTGGTTATTAAGGCATTCTTTTAAGTTGTTTTAGATGAAAATATCTACCTTCTAATGTTCTTTCTTGGAATTGAATGTTGATTGTTGTTTGTTTCCACGAGATCTCTTAAGCAAACAAATTGATTTGTAGACTATCAAAATAAATATTACATGAAGAGGATAGTGCATCTTGGTACAGATTTCCCAATTACTTCTTCTAGGAAATCACTTTTGTACTTTCACATCATTTACTCAAGTGCATTACTCATTTGTTTCATCTAAAGGTGTACATTTTTTATTGTAAAGGTGTGCATGTTTGTATCCGTCAAGTGTTCTATGGATAATATTCAAGCAACCTTAATTAGATTTCTAGTTTTTAAAGTGTCTTATTAGTGTTCATCTTTGATTTATAAAATAAGTAGTAGAATTTGAATTATGTCCATTCTACTCGACACTAGTCAAAGCAATAGTTTTGATGGCTTGAACACAAAAAATTAATTTAAAAAACAAATGTATGATCTATCCTTTAAATTTATATGCGTAACACACTCCAACATGCATAGATAATATAATTTGTTTTAAAAAAAAGCTACGTAAAATACATTTGATTTCCAACAACGTGAGAAATCATAAAAATTAAGATGGGCTTGTGAATCGACAAGTAAGTCTACAAATTTCTCTCATGTAATAAATCAAAAATGATTAAAAAACCAGGGCTTATAGGAAGGCCAACAACAAAAGATCGCAACCTAATGTATATGTTACAAAATATCTATAATATCCTCAAAAAAGGAGGAAAATGTTGAGTTCTTGTAGTTCAACTAGCATAGGTGCTTGTCTCTAAAATTCGGTAAGGTTCAACTCTTGGTAGCATTGGGCTAGAATATCATAAGGAGAAATATTTAGACCTAATAGATTACTCCCAACCTTGATTACCAACCAAGGGAAGCAAAACAAAGAACATCCAACCAATATAGAAACAAAAAGAGAGTAAATTCAAGATCAAATTCAACCTATAATACTTCACAAACGGCCATTAACATCCCATTTATCAAGGGCATTACATTTCTTTCTTCAGCAATCAAAACTAAAATAAAAAATCAAACCCTTCCATAGGTCAAGGAGCTTACAAAACCCCAACAAAATGCAAACGAGAAATGTTTTTATGCTTGCAAGTTGTTTTCCAAAATGTTATCATTTACTTACTTGCCCCAAGATTTTTTTTCTTTTTCAAAAAATACATTTTTCATAAATCCCCTACTTTTTTTGGACTATTTCCTCTCTTGTGATTTCAAATTTTCACCTTCTTCATTTTTGGCTTGATCTTTAAGTAGAGCCTTAAGAATTTAGTCCCTATTTGTAGAGTACAAATATTTAATTCCTCTACCTATAGTTCAAAAGGAAATAAGGAGAATACAAATAATTAACCTAAAATATCTCAATTACATCTCTGTGGAAAATAAAGCTAAAATTGTGTGTGCTTTCTCTACCTTCAAGAGAACATATTTTTATTGAAGTAGTGCATGTTAGGACCGTGATGATGGAATCTTGTAGTGAAGGGGTGCTTCAATATTCATACGATAGCAATAGCGGAACATGTTTTTTTCTTTCTCTTCTCCATGTTTATACTTATGATGTTTGTGTTTAATTTTGAGAATCTCAATGGTGTGTGTGCTTGAATTTGGGATGTCCAAGATGCTTGTGTTTGATCTTGAAATGGCATTTTAGTTTGTGCTTGTGATGAGGAGATGGAAAGCCATTGAGAAAGTTTATATTTTTTCACTATAAATTAATTATTAGTTATACTACTTATTTACTTTTTTTATCAATTTATAAATGACTTCATTATTAGAAAGTTCTTAAACCTTGAACCCCAAAAGGATGTTGTATTCCTCCAAGAAACAAAGGCACCAATATCCACACTGGAGGTTAATCTGAGATTCATATGGAAAGATGCTTGTCAATTTTCCACCAAGCATGAGAAAGGGAGAGGGGGAGTTGTCATCCTTCTCTGTAATAGATGGAAGCAACATATAACTAATGAAGGCACCTCCGCCTACATTAACAGAGTGGTTTTGGTCACAATTGAGAAGGATGGGGACAGTTTTGGAATCTGCTTAGTATATGTGTCTAATGATCATAGAGAAAGGTCACAACTATGGCAATGGTTATCTTCCCAACCACCAAAGATCCCCTGGGTGCTAGGGGAACTTCAATATGGTGGAGCACCTTGAGGATAAATGGGGGGGTATAGATATGGCCTAGAAATGGGCTGAGAGACACTTTTGGAAAATATTGAAACACAAAATGAACTTGGTGGAATCCTTGGAAAAAAAACAATAAGGAATTTAAAGGGATTTGGTACACTTAGTGTAATGTGTAACAAGGCAAGAGGAGGATCTATTGTAGGTTAAATAGATTCTATGCAAACAAAAATTCTTTCAGTTTCATACCAGACAACTAAAGGTGCCAGGTTTTTGTTTACCCTACACACTATCTAACCATCACCCCATCAAAACCAAGGTTGCACTATCTAAGGCAGGCCGAAGGACACTCCCAAGAAACCAAAATTCATCCTTAACACTTGATTACTACAAGACAGTGATTGTAGAGGTGGTATTGCTTCCATTAGGGAAATAAATAAATGGATGGTTACTAAAGGATGAAAGTGCCATTTCAAGGTGGGGTCAGAATGTGGAGGCCTGGAGGAAGTTTTTCCAAATAGTCGGCAAGAAAAAGGAAATGGACACCAGCAGATAGGAGAATGACTTGCAAGAAAAATTGGTGGAGGATGAAGTTGAGGTGTAGGCAGAAAATGATAATCTAAGACTCAATGAGGCTCTTGCACAAACCAAGAATGACATCAGAAGGCTTCAAGCTCACAAGACCAAGGGCCTTAAAGTAAGGGAAAAGCTCAACTAGTTAAACCATAGTGATAAGGGATCCAAGTTATTTTTTAAGTACATTAAGAAAAAGATCTGCAAGGATAAAATAGGACGAATTTGGGAAGAGGACAAACTCTTTACCTCACAGGAAGACATTCTACAATAATTTTACGCCTTTTATAGTAAATTGTTCAACTCTAAAGGGAATATGGAAAGCAATAGGAAAGCTAGGGATTGTGTAAAATGGATCATTGAATCCATGAACAATGATAAATCCCCTGGATGGGATGGTCTCCTGGTGGAATTATACAAAACCTTCAGTGATTGAATAAGTGAGGACTCCATACAAGTCTATTGAGAGGCCTTGGACAAAGGATCACTAGGCAAAAGAATAAATAAAGGAATCATTAAGTTGCTTCCCAAAGGAGGGGACAAGACTTTAATAAAAAACTGGAGACTCGTTACATTAATGAATGTCTCATATAAGGTCTTGGCCAAAGTCCTTGCACTAAGGCTAGTGGATATCCTCCCAAATTTTATAAATAATACTCAAACATGATTATAAAAGGGAGATATATACTTGAGAATTTGATAACAAGTTGGGAAGCCCTAGAATGGTCAAAAAAATCTAAGAAAAACTCTACCATGCTCCTATTATATTTTGAAAAGGTATATGATAGGGTGGAATGGACATTCCTAAGAACATATATGGAATCCTTTGGCTTTCCAAAGGAATTTTGTAATGTGGTGGACACACTGCTAAAAGATGCAGTGGCACAAGTGGATGTCAATGTTTCACTCTCAGAAGAAATAATCCTCGGTAGACCTATAAGCAAAGGGTTCCCCCTCACCCCTTCTCTATTTGTAATTGCATCAAATTCCTTACACTACCTACTAAGGGATCAATCTTTTTCTCCCAAGGTTAAAGGTATCATCCTATTGGGCCAAAATGAATTGATCAATATTCAGTTCGTTGATGACACAACCATCTTGGTATCATCGTACTAGACCAAAATGAATTGATCAACATTTTGTTCGTTGATGACATGACCATATCCATTGAATTGGAAGAAAGTAACCTTGAGGTTCTAATGGGGAAACTAAATCTATTATGTCAAGCCTCTGAGGCAAGAGTTTCGATTGCCAAATTTAGCTTTCTTGGTTGGGAAGAAACCTCTCCTAGTTGGCTGCAAAAGTATGATTTCCAATGGGGAGGGCCCAACAAGCAAGGTACCTTGGCATACCTTTTTCTATCACTCCCAATCTAAAGGAAATGTGGTTGTGGATAAGCTCCAAAATTGAAAAGAAGTTAGAAAGTTGGAATAGACAATACTTATCCTTTTTCGGGAGATTGCAAGTTTTTTGAAAGATTCTTTCATCATACAGTGTCTACTTCACCTATGTGTGGTTCTTCAATAGTTACTAGGTTAATGAGATCTAGAAAAGGATTAGAAACTCCCTGTGGTCTGAAGAGAAAGGCAAGAGGAAGATGCACTCGATTAAATGGGCATGGTGTTGTTTAGATAAATTGAATGGGAGAATTGGACTAAAAGACCTAAGGACCCAAGGCATTGCCCTTGCTTCCAAATGGATTTCTAAGGCAATGGTGGTAAATGAACCATGGAAGGTTCTAATAAGGAACAGCATTCAACTTGCCACCCCCAAACAAGCAAAAGCATGGAAAAATTTGCCCCTTTGTGATATTCTTATAAACAAATTTCCAATGTCTCTAGCTGGCTCACCTGTGTTCAAAATTGTTTAGAAGGCTTGGAAAATGGTGAAGCATAAAGTTGGTTTCAAAAGTTGCAATGTGTGTATCGATGATAATCTAAAGTGCCATTCTTGTTGTTCCCTATGGTGGAACCTACAACACAATTGCAAGCCCTTAGCCCTACTGCAAGGGTGCTTGGCCAAAAAATGGAGCTATTATGATATCCAAACCTTTCATAATATTCGGGAAAATGATCAAATAAAACCCTTGGGCAAGTTAACTGAGGATTTCAATCTTGATAATGTTAATTCTAGAACTTACAATGTTATCATTGATGCCTGCAAAAGTGATATTTTTCCTTGGAATTCTATTGAAAGTTGTGACATCTTTGAAGATCTAACTTGGAGTGATGGTACTCTGTTATTTGAAATTATAGCCAAGAATGTTTATAAAGAACTAACTAAAGATATTTCAGTTATAGATCATGTGAATGCTTGTTGGGGCATGACTTTTTCTAATGAAAAATGTAAAAGGATATTTTTCTCTATGTGGCAAAATGTTAAAGAACCCAAGAGGCATTTTTCGGGTGGCAATTGTTATTACATAAGATTTCATTTAATATTAATCATATTGATGTGGATTTATGCAACATTTACAGGACCCTGAAAATAATAATGCACATTTTCTTTGAATGTTTATATGCAAAAGAGGTTTGGAATATTTTTTGTAATGAAATGTTGATTTGGCATAATGGTAATTTATTAATTGGTATGATGTTATGTGTACCTCCAAAAAATTAAACAAGAAATATCTTATGTTCTAGGATTGTCTTACCACTTAGATTCTCTACCATATTTGGAGGGTTAGGAATGAGGAAAAGTTTCAAGGAAGTAGAAGGGGGCTTACTGAGTCTAAAAAAAGACTCACTTTGCTCTCTATTGTGTTGCAGGTAATAGTAACAATGGAGATCTCTATGGCTAAATTCACGAGGTTGATCACTGATGGAGTGTTGATGGTTAACAAGTCAAAAGTGAAATATGGACATACACGACACCATAATCAGGAGGATTCAAATAATTTTCTAAGAGCGTTGAAGGAGTTTCAAAAAAAATTTAATAATTTTGTTGTTGGGAACGAAGATGCGGGCAACCTCAACATGCCAAGGGAAACCTACAACGCTACTCAGATTTCTAAAGATATTTTTGTTGTGCAACCCACTAACCAGGAGACATAATGTGGGGATTCAAAGGAAAACAACATAGGCTGGAAGGATTAGTTGTTTAATGCATCACCATATTATGTAATTATTAATGCTACTATGTTTTTTTTTGTTAGCACTCTAAACTGAACTCGGTATTAATATTTTGGTTGGGCTGAGGCTACTTAAACCTACAATATTTTGGCAGAGTTGATAATGCTTAATCTGATGTAATTGTGTCTCGTTACTATATTATCAATACAAAAATACTATACCAACAAAAAACAATATTCAAAATGTCAATGGATATGATATTCAATATTGCTATAATGATGTCCCTCATTTCGAAGCTCGTCACCTAGTGTTGTAGCAATACTTGTAAATTAAACAAAAAAAAGTACACACTTATAAATTTGTATAAATTGTTTAATTTCTACTAATAAATTTAATTGTATATCACCTCTCAAAAATATTTTATAAAAAATATAATATGTGTAAACCATTACACCTCCTTATAAATTTGTATAAATTGTTTAATTTCTACTTATAAATCAATTGTATACCACCTCTCAAACATATTTTATATAAAATATAATCTATGTAACCAAGGCACCTCCTTTTGATGCAAGTGCTAGTATTATTGTAGGAAAATGTAAGAAATACGAAGTGTAGACGGAAAAATTTCCTAACTTTATGTAGGAATTTGATATTTCCTTTATTAATGGTAGGACCTAGAGATCTAGTAAGATAAGATTGTAGCTATACTTTGTATACATCATGATCAACATCATCCCAAGGGATTTTAAAGAATTCATAGGGAAAATGATCGTACACAAAATAAATTATCATTAGCCATAAAAATTGCATCCTACCAAAGATCCTCCTAGGATAGGAGTTTGTCACAAGCCACAATTTGAGCTAAGGTAAGATGACAAGGAGCCACATCTAGGCAAGTCTTTGGAATTTCCTCCCTTTCAAGTGAATAATCCTAATCTTGGAAGACCTTCATGTATTTTTGGACAAAGGCATGCAAAGGCATCAAAGGGACATTCTCTAGATTCTTTGATGCACTTAAATTTTTAAGCTTACATATTTTGGTTATGAAGATTGAAATTTTTATTTGGAAACTCAATCACCAACTTTTAACATATGAATTTTGGCTTTAACATGAACTCCCTGAGTGGCATAGGCATTGACCACTTGCACTTGGCGGTGTTGCTTAGCCAATTGAATTTGGAAGGGATTGTGAAAAGACGCCACTTCCAACCATATTGTTAACTTTATGAGATATGAGGACATGACCATGTAGGACTTGTGGTGTATCCTTTCTAGTTGGAAACCAAACATTAACAAAAAATGGATAGTATAGGTGATGACATCATACCACCATTCCCCACCATCTCCTTTTGAACATGGCACTAATTTCAAAAAATGTTAACGATGGGTCAACATGGACTTATGATGGAGAAAGGATGTGTTCAAATAAAAAAATCAACTTTGGTTTTTTAAGATCCTATTCAATTTTAAATTGAATTAGTGAGTGTTAGAAATAACACAATCTTTCAAAGATTCCAACAAAATTGAGTAACAAATGACAAAAGATCTAAGTATAGTTGCACCAATATTAGTGCACAATCAATTTGGATAATTATTTTTTAGAAGGTCGCAATATAAGTTGGACCATGTTTACGACATGGAATATATGTTTTGGCAACCAAGATTGGGTTCATAAATGTCCAATTTTTAATGTATATAAAAGTGTATCTCCCTTTCTATAGTTTTCCATATCATTGGTAAGTGGCCTTATTTATCAAATCCCATAACAACCATATTAAAATTACATTAAATGCCCACTAGGTTGATTATAATTTACTTGCAAGCTATCATCATCATAACATCCTTTCAACCATATCATTCAAGGCATAGGTATTGAAAAATCCTAAGCCTCTATTATCTGTGTTGAAAATGACCCACGAGGCATTGTTAGATGGGTCAATTTATGGTTAATTTAGTGGGATTGTCGCTTGGCATCAACAAGAGTTACCATACCACCTCGACCTTTTTCATAGTCATTGTTGAAATAGATACTATTTCTCAAATGACATGACACATGCCAAATATAAAAAACCCAAAAACCTTGATCTATTGAAGATAAACAACATCTAAAGGAGAACATCTCTATTAAAAATCCTATAGTAAAATTTTGGTTTGGGTTTATCATGTCCCTAAAATTCTATGAGATGTAATTCATGAAGAAAGAGGGTCTAAGGAAATTTCCTCAAAGTGTAACCATTGTAAAGTAGACAATTCAATATGCATAAACTAGCTTTGGTTTTGACAAGAAAAAATCTAAACTACATTTGTTGCTATTTAGGATCAAATTCCGATCAACCCCTCGAGAGGGTTGCACGAATGCCTGTACCTCCCTTTGGTGGAGAATTTTTTTGAACTAACTCTAGAGTATCAAGGTTTACTAACCTCTTTAGATGATCCACAAGGATGGGTGTGTTCTAGTTGAGCAACTACCATTCACTTGGCTTTGTCATTAGGTTGGAGTTGAGGAGGACTTGTTAAAATTGTGGTTTTAGAAATTGAACCATTATTGTGTCCACCTTATTGGAATGAAAACCAAACCTTTGTTGGAACCATTATGACTACTTTTGTGGTTGTCTACATTAGTCCAACCATCTTAATTATTTCTTGCATCTTTGATTGGTTTAGAGGCTAGTTTAGGATCGCGTGTAACTAAAGGGAAATCTTTGATTTATGATTAGAGAATAAACATCAAAAGCACATGTATTAGGTGTATTGACATATAAAATTCATTACACATGGTGCACATTACAATTTGTATATGAAAAGTTTCCTTTAAGTCCTAGGAGATATCTATCTCCACATAGCCTCAACATTACAAGTGAGTTGAGTAAAATTTATTAGGTTCTACATAAACCACTCTCTCAAGGGGGGATGTAATATAGTCGAGGAATGGTCAACAAGGCAAAGGAAAACTAGGAAACTTGACCAATACACACACTTTAAGAGCATGTTGGATGGGCATAATAAAATCCCTTGTCCAAGGAGAAAACACTAGTGAGGAAAAACAAACATAGTAGGGACCATGATAAAGGATTGAATTTACATAGTTAGCTTCCCAAAAAATGGAAGAGGAAAAAGCCTTTGATAAAGTTTTGGATATCATCTAGTTTAATCCCATTTAGAACCAAACAATATTAACTCAACTATGAAGCGTGTTTTTAGATAGTATGTCGCCTCTAAAGTAGCCAATGAGAGTAAATTACTCCAGTTATTTGCATACACAATCAAATTTAGGAACTAGACGAATAATATATGAAGGGTTAGTATAATACGTACCTTGTGAAACATCTTTAAAACAAACTTATGAAATTGTTTCTTTGAAGATGCCCTTATTCACTCTAGTCCCTACTACTTAATATTAAAAATTGAAAGAAAAAGACTTAGATGTTATTAAAAAGACTAACAATCCTAAAAATGAAAAACCCTAAAAACTTACATAATAAATATAGACAAGATAATAAAAATCTTACTATAAAATATTTTCACAATATTTTTTCTCCTCAACTTTCTATCTTGATGATGGATCACAAAATGTGATCCAAAACGATGAAAAACTTATACAATCAAATTCAAAAGCAACATAATTACATTCAAAATGAATTGTGGAAATCTCATATCACTACTATGAAATTAATAAACAAAATAAGAAAATTTAAAATAAGAAAAACAAACATTCAAACTAAATCAACTTTGATCGCTCTCTCCAATCTTAATCTTACCAAAACCCCATATTAAATATTTTATTATATAAAAAATGGCCGTCCCAAAATATTTATTCAAAATGTACAAAAGGGAAGAAATCATAAATAATTATACTTTTTCCATTGGAGAACATGATAAATTACTCTAACAAAGCCAAAGTGAGCACCATTATCAACTTCGGGCGGCACTAGAGACACAAAATATGTTGGTTTTATAAGCACCATTTTATCTACTCCGTGCAACTCAATTTCAACACATTTTTTTATTTATATTTAATCCGCCTCATATAAAGGCGAAAAGGATTTTTGAAAACCATACAAATTAATTGTATGGATAGCGAGAGAAGATTAGGACTCAATAAAATATTTTAAAACATATTTATTGTAAAGGCTGAAAGTTACATGTCGATTTCTTTTTAATATTAGTAAGGTATTATTGGAATAAATATAATTATTTATGATTTCTTCCCTTTTGTACATTTTGAACAAATATATTGAATAAAAAAAATAGAGAGTTGGTCAAATGCACTGAGTGTTAATCTCTTTGAGGTCATGGTATGTGAATTTATTTTATCAAAGTTAATTTGAGATTGGATTATGTTTCACATTTTTTTATGATCATAGTTTTCTACTCTCAAACTTCAAATTTCAAATTCTTTAATAATAGTCAATATTTTGTGATTTAATGTATTTATAGAAGATAAAATCATATTTTTTTAATTTTTTGAGAGATATCTCTGAGGGGTCCCCTTTAGCTTAGAGCCAAGGAATGAGGGGTATTCATTCATAAAACTACATTTTTCAATTTTGTATCTATTAATTTTGTATTCATTTTAGTTATGTTTTGAGGTATATGCCAACTTAGTATTATTTTAGTTATATTTTGAGATATATGTCAACTTAGTATTGTTTTGATTTTACAAGTGTAAAAAGTTGATAGGAAATTATTTCTATTTGCTTGTTTTAGTGTTTATTTATTTGTATGTATCATATTTCATTCATTTATATATCTTGTACATGATTGTTGATGTAATATTATTCTTTGGATAAGATCATTGACGTGATTATGTATTTTGTAATTCAATTTCATTTTTTACTTATTTCGAGATAACCTAATTTTAAAATATGATTGTTGTTTGTCAACTTATAAGCTAAAATGTTAGAAATAAGGGTCTAAGTTGTTATATTTAAATGTCTTCCCTATGACACTAGCTTTATAAGGAATACCTAAGAAAACATATCAAAATCACATTTAATCTAAGAGAAAGGAATAAAAGCATTAAGAACCTAGGATTGCATCTACATTCAAGAGTTTAAATATTGCACCAATCTTCATACTAGGCATTCTACATTAATCATGTCTTTAGTCTTGTGAACAATAACAACAAGGGTTTGACGAAGACACATTGAAGTTTCACAACTTCAATCCTTGCATAAAAATGTTGCTTGGGTGTTTGTTAAAACCACATTTCCCCATTTAGATATTTACTAAAGGTGAACCAAAATTATTGATTTGGAAGTGTAAAAGACATAACTTTGGATATAGAATGGGACCACAACAAAAGATTATGATGAAAACTATAATTTATCAAAAGAGATAAAACAACAAAAGAGGCCTTTCAAAAGTATATGTACATGTCATTCTAATCCCTAATTCAATATACAATCAACATCTATCACATCACATTAGTGAAACACAATGAGACATATACATAATTCCTAATCGATTTTCTCTTGTAAATTATGTTTTTTAAATTCACATGTCATGTTCGCTATTTAGCTCCTTGTATCTAATGTTAATCGTGTACAATTGATGTATTCATTTTATTAAGAACTGAGATAACAATAGTTTGAAATGAAAACAAACCTATAAAACACTAATTCAAGGGTTCTTTTATTTGCTTTCAATTTGATGAACTTGTTCAATCCTAAATCTTGTTGTAAAGGGTTACAACATGTCCCTAATTCCCATCGAATTGGAGACCCTTCTTTTCAAGTTTTGTTGTCATCCTAGTGGCATCCCCTTGATCAGCCATTCTTATCTTTTATTAGTACTTTGTTGCATGTTGTCATGCTTTGAAACATTGTACTTTGTCATTAGGTCACATTTGTATTTTATTTCCATGCCCATTTTGGTCTTTGTCACTTTTATTTGTCACAATTGTCATGACACCAAAATACGGGCCAAGATATGTCGTTCTCATGAACAGTAAATTAATTGACGTAATGTTCTGGGTTATCATTATTTGACTTTTAGGTGTAAATACAGAGGATTTGCTGTTGCTGCCACCTCTCAAGCTTATAGGTTACATTGATTATTCACATGTAAATAATAAAATGGGGAGGGATTTTTAATTTTCTAGGGTTTGCTGCCTCCTCCCAAGTTTATAGGTTCCATTGATTGTTCACATGTATATAATAAAATGGGGAGGAATTTTAATTTTCTAATTCTTGCTACACAAGAATTTGTGGAAGATTAAGAGTATGAATTCGATCATTGAAGTATGGATGCAGGAAACCTAATTTCCTCGATGAATTGGTTGGCTTCAATGAAAGTGTTGCAGATGAACAGAATGAACACAACAGTATCAAAGTAGGCTCACAAACTGTTTGTTAAAATGTTAATAAAAAAAGATTTCTCCAACAACTAAGGGCTGCGAGTAGGCATAATGCAAGGTGATGATTCTTTGTGTGGACGACTTCCAACTTGCTCTAATCAACACTTATGGACGCATTTACTTTCCATCCATGATATTTAGAAAGCAGATCCTGGATGGAGAATTATTTTGCTCAGGTATTTTAATTTAATTGGGGTTCATCCCAGTAGCCAGATTGTTTAAAAATTCCAAGGGAATCCCAATGTGCCTCATGTTTTTCATCCAGCAATTGACTTGGTATATAACCTGTGATTGACTATGGTAATGATTATCCAACAAAGGATGGCACAGTGGTTTGAAACGGTGATGTCAGTAATTCACTGTGGTCGAAAATTAATCACATTAATATATATTAAAAAATATTAATGCGTTTAATTTTTCGTGGTGGTGAATTGTTGGCAGTGAAATTTATTTGACAGTGAATTTTCTTTCGTTGGTGAATTGTTGGTGATGAATTTTCTTAGAGCCACTGCATTCATATTGATAGTCGCAGAATTTATAAATTGAAGACCGAATATGATACCTCTGTTCTCCAATTGGTGACAATATTTAAGAAGGTATTTAGATAGATGAATCCTATCAAAGTGGACAGGAGATGCTACACCTTCATATCCTTAGGATACAATCTTAATTAAATATGGACTGTACCCTTGGGTTTGGGTTTTGTTCTTTGAAGTATAGGCTTGATTTGAGAAAAAGATTATAGCTGAAATGGCATAAGAAGATATCATGATGATTCACTTTTTCCTTCCCCAGAACACTATTCTTGCATCTCTAGGAGGATAAACGGGCAAACTGAATCAAGGGATCTCACAGAAAAACTTGCTAAGAAATGCATTGCTCAACACTAAATTTATTTTCTAGTTATCTTGGAGATATTATTGGCATTGAGTTGAAGAAATGGGTAGTTTTTCCTAGGAGATTAAGTCTCAAGCATGTAGCAGGAAATTAAAGATGAATTTTTGGGCCTCTCTTCTTATAGCAGATTCTAGAGTTTTGACTATAACAGAAATGTCAAATTCATCCTTGGACAACAAAGAAACTTGCAGAATTGTAGAACGGCGCAATTTGGAAATGCAAATCAAATATGGAGATTGTTTTGAAATTGAAAATTTTGCAGGGATAAGTGACTGAATTGAATTTGTTCACAAGGACCACAAGGTGAAGATTTACAAGTTACGTAAGTGTTCTCAATGGAAAGTTGAACCTGAGGACTAATTTCAAGATTGCAGATTATGGTAAATGTGCAGAGGCGATAATGGTTTCAAAAGAGGGCTGTTTGAAATTGCAAATTACTTTCGGAAAGGAGGCTATTTGTTTTTTAAAAGAAGAAAGTGTTTGGAGGGGAAGTATGGAATGCCAAGAGTTCAACTATGACTTTTCATTTTCAAAGATTTATTTTGTCATTTTGTGTCATTTTGGAGGGAAGGACTGTTTACCTCTCATCCATTTTTTATTTATTTATATTTGTTTATACCTTCATTTTAAGCATTGGAAAATCCATCGGGGTTTGGTAATTTCTGAAATTGAATTAAAAAAATTCTTATTGTTCTAATTTTTTGAGTTTTTGTTTCATCCCATGAAGTTTTCCAAACACTAATTTTTGTGTGTTTAATTCAATAGAAGCTGATGAATGAAGAGACGTGTTTATGTCATTGATACCCCACCCCACTAATTGTATGGTGTTTTGTGAGGTTGATTGAACACATTTGTGCTTATTTAGATTTGTCAACACTCATGCACACTACCTTCCCTTAGAGATTGTTCTTCTTGGGGTTTTTAGTTGTAGATAATTATGTAGATTAGTTTGTAGAGTGTTTTATGTATATTTTATTTTCAAAATTTAGAAAATTTAAAATAACGTAGAAATGTTGTAAATTTTTTCCTTACTGCATATGTGATGTGAAAAACATGTTGTTGTGCATATGATGCTCAAAAGGAAATTCTCGCATTCTCACACACCAACAAGATTTACCAATCCAGCATGATCCATGACCAAGTAAAATCAATTCTCAAGCACGCTCAAAATTAATTCCTTCCCAAACAACCTCACACAACAATGGAGGAAGAAAATAGAAGAGTTCCAAAAGCAAGAATGCACAAGTCTATTTCAAAAATTAAATTTCCTAAGTTTTCTTCACACTAAAAATTTCTTTAAACCCTTATATGACTTTTCTCCTTTTTCCTTTCAAATAAATTGATCTATCTATTTAAATAAATTTCCATCTCAATTTAAATTCTTTTTCAACATGCAATAAAGCAATGTATTGAACCTTTTTCTACTAGGCAATTAAATAGACTCTTTCAACTTAGCATTTTGAACAATTGCAAACACTCAAAATAAGTATTTAAAAAATCAAATAATACAAGTACCAAAGAGGTTGGATAAACACATCCAAGGAAATTCACACACTTTACAAATTTATCATCACAAGGATCCATAATTGATGCTAATTCAAACCTAGTTTCATTGGGTTTTAGATAGACTCGTCTCACAACTCAACTTGAGTGAGATATGGGATTCGACTATACATATTTACCCAAATTGAGACATTTCTAATTAACAATTGTTGGAGAAAAGTTGTGCTTATACACTCAATTAAAACATTAGGTATGTATGCATAATATAGGATACTTACAACACAACATAACACATCCAACATGATATATAGTGCAAGAAGTAATATAATATCAAAATGAATGAAAAACACTAATCACAAATAATTATAAATAATCTCATACAATTCATTACATTGAACCAAGTACTATAATCACATATCAACATATAGTGAAAATAATGAAGTTGAAACACAACCATAAGTTTGAGCATCAAATCATTACTTGTGTATCCATATTGTACAAACATCTCAAAGACAATACAAAATATCATCAATACAAATGATCATAACAAAATTGAACGACACATAAGGCACATATGCAAGTGAGCATTACTTTAAGAGGTTATATTTTTTGTTATGATGACATATCTTATTTTTGTTCACCTCTCCATGATATTGCCTACCATATTGATGAGCTTTATGATGATCATACTTATTTTATCACTAGTGGTGGTGATGTGCCTTTTCTTGATACATATTATCCATTTTTGCCTTCACATGAGGCTGCTTAACTTGACGATGATCACAATTGTGAAATAGCTTATTAGGATTCTTTGGATGGTGTAGATGCTTCTACACTCTAGGATTGTGTGGTTGTTTCAAATGCAATTGACATTAACGTATCCATGATTAAAGCGTTTAGTCCAAATCTAGCCACCTCACTAGATTTGATTTTAGAATTGTCAGTGGAAAAAATTAATTGATAATAGATAGTGTGTGGTTATGATGTCCACTCTCTACCATGATGGATATAACATTGAGCACATATAATGGAGTGTACTCCATTCTCCCTCTCCAAACTCTATAGGTTGTAATTAGGTCTTCATGTTTGTAGAAGCTCTATTCCACCTAAGGTCCTCAAGATCTATCTCAAAAAGGTGGAGCTCATTTAGATGAGAGCAATACAAAATAATACCTTGATTTGGAGGAGAGACATATCTTGATTTAGACAAGAGGGATAGAGGAGAGTGATTCCTTTTCCCTCCTAATCAATGCATGCCAAAAAGGCCAACAAAGAACTAACAAAAAGCCAATGCTATTGATCCCCCAATTTCTTCCCTGGTTGATTTGGTTCCCATACTAGCTATTATAAGGAGGTGGGGGGCTTGGAGGTAGTAGTTAACCAACAAGACTCATTAGTAGGCAAATGGACCTTGTTGATTAAGCAAAAAATCATCAAAGACAATTTAACACCAATCAAAAGAAAATTTAGCACCAATCAATAGGACCTTTTGGCTATCAAGCATAAATGACCTCGAAACTCTCAACCTCTTTCCTAATTGGAAGAGTTTCGACCTCTTTCCTAATTGGAAGAAGGCTTGACTAGGGGAGAGGAGCTGATACGTAGGTGGGGGCCCGAACGTGCGATGGGACATGCGCTCGTTGGGGCCCACACCTATACGCTAGTCCTCCACAAGGTAAGCTTAATTTCATCCATAGATAGGCTTGATCACATCAAACATAAATCAGATATAAAATGCACACAAGTTAGCATTAATTTAAAAACTTAACAAGTACACGGTGGCAGCCAAACATGATGAAGTGTATCCAACTTGTATTTGACATTGAACAAGTACAACATGGAATTAAAATAGCCCAAACATTAAGACATGCACCCTTCCCCGTAAACTATTAAACCCAACTTTCACACCAATACAAGCGTCACTTTCACATTAGTCACAACTACAGAAAATAAACAAGATGCCAACTCAACAACTTTGAAACCCATCCGACCCATCTTTGACCGACTGGCAAACCCATTACAAGATTGTTTCCCATCGTAGCATAACCAAACCAACACACAAATGCATTCGCCTGTACCATCTACCATGAGATCTACAACACGTATCAGCTTCAATCTGTCCCATCTTGCCAAGTAGGGTGCGCACGTACTGGAGCCAAACACAAATATTCCACCTGCATCCATTTAACACTCCTGTAAGCCCGCCATTATTCAAAACAAAAGCATGGAAACAATTTCAAATAATCCACCAAACCAATCAAGTCAAGAATTAAAGGCTGAAATCAATCAAATCTTCAATTCATACGAAACAAAACTCAAATTCAAAAGAGGACATCAAGTTATTTTACCACACCAAACAACGATCAATCAAATTCAAATAGCCGTGAAAACCAACAAGTATTTAGTTATTCTACAGTGAGCGACATAAGAAAAGGAGTGACAAGCACAAAATTGAACGAGTTAACATCAAGGGGAGGCAACAACTCAGATTCTAGTGCACCAACATCCATATTGTACCAGGTTTTCCTTTTCACACTTGTTCTTCATTACAGCCATTAACAACATCCATATTGATCTTCATTACACCCATTACAGTCATATTACATGTTTCTTTACGTATTGGTAGGGTTTATATTGCAAATATTGCAGTCATAGGTTAGCATAGTGTTCCATAGGGTTTATAATACATATATTACAGTCATGGTTTACCATTTAAGGCTTTCCCTAGGGTTTATATTGCAAATATTACAATCATAGTTTACCATCTCTGTTTCCCTAGGGTTTATATTGAAAATGTTACAGTCATAGTTTACCCTTTCTATTTCAGTAGGGTTTATATTGCAAATATTACACTCATAGTTTAACATTTATGTTACATAGGTTCTGCATTATCATTCACTCTGCTTATCGTAATCTCACATCGTAGTCTCATAGGTTATGCATTATCATTCACTCTGCTTATCGTAGTCTCACATCGTAGTCTCATAGGTTCTGCATTATCATTCACTCTGCTTATCGTAGTCTCATAGGTTCTGCATTATCATTTATATGTTACATATTGGTCATGGTTTACCATTTTTGTTTCAATGGTCCTGCATTATCATTCACTCTGATTATCTTATTCTCATAGGTTCTGCATTATCATTCACTCTAGTTATATTATTCTCATAGGTTCTGCATTATCATTGACTCTGCTTAGCATAATCTCACAGGTTCTGCATTATCATTCACTCTGCTTATCTTATTCTTCTTTTAGTTCTACATTGTCATTCACTTTGGATATCTTATTCTCATATCTTCTGCATTATCAGTCTCTAAAGTTTCTGTTGTTCAAACATGAGTGTGGTTTTCACTTTCCTGTGCATGAATGTTAATGTTGTAAATGCTTAAAAGGTTATGAGATGTTCTTAAACTCTAACTCCCTTGCATAGCTTGTAATTTTGTGCTTCTTACTCCTCTACTTCCTTATGTCGCTCACTCCAGAATAGATAACTCAAGATAACAAACTCCTGTTACAGAAGATAATCTCAATTGAAATGCAAGAAACTAAAAATATAACACATACACAAACTAAATAATCTTCTGTTCAAGCATCACTCTCTTCATACATATAAAGATAACTGTTAAAGCATTTGTGTTTCATAGTTTACCATTTATCTTTCCTAGGTTATGCATTATCATTTACTCTGGTTATCATATTCTCATATGTTCTGCATCACAAACTAATTATTCTTCTGTTCAAGCATCATAGGTACATAGATGTATTTCATAGTTTACACATAGTTTACACTCTCTTCATACATACACATAGATGTATTTCATAGTTTACCATTTATGTTTCATAGGTTATGCATTATCATTGACTCTGCTTATCATATTCTCATATGTTTGCATTACAAAGTGATTGTTTTTCTGTTCAAGCATCACTGTTTTGATTCTAATTATTCTGTGTAGATGGCCAAGGGCAATGCAGTGGTGACCCGTACTGGGAACAAAAAAAAGAAAAGAGCCACGACAAGGTTGCCTGCTGAGAAACGAGGATGCAGATTCCCCCCTGAAATAGATCATGTTGCACAAGTAGATGAGGTTTCTACTCCTCAAATACCGCAGATTGAGGTTACTACACCTCAAATACCGCAGAAGGTAAAACAAATACAGAAGTTGTGGTCTGAGGATGACATGAAAAGGGCACTCTATGACGTTGAAGAGAATGACATGTCGATAAGGGGGGCTTCCAAAAAGTGGTCAATCCCAACAGCCACACTGTCCAAATGGCTAGGGGGTCTAACAACAACTTCCAAGAAAGGTCCGCCAACAGTCCTCACAGAAGAGGAAGAAAATCGCATTGTGGAATGGTGCAAGCAAATGGCTGATATTGGTCATGGTCTTGAGATAGTCAATCTTAAGTCTGAGGTTGCTCAAATATGTCAAAATAGGCCAAACCCTTTCACCAATGGCTTCCCAGGGAAGTCCTGGTGGACAGGCTTCAAGCACAGACATCCTCAACTCGCATTACGAACTGCTGAAGGCCTAGACAAAGATAGGGCATTCAATCTTAGACCTGATGTTGTAGATGCATTCTACAAAACACTGTCTACAGCATACAAAGCCATGCCATATGGTCCTGATCGCATATGGAATTGTGATGAAACTGGCATCCAAGCAGGCAAAAATGGGTCCATGAAGGTGCTCGCAAGAAAAGGTAGCAGGAATGTCTCTTACATTATCCCAAAGAGCCGTGAATGGATAACCATTCTATGTTGTGTCAATGCTGTCGGGCAGAGCATTCCAGGATTCTACTTGTTCAAGGGGAGTGCGAACATAGATAATTACATCATAGATTGTGAACCAAGTGCTTGCATGGCAGCCCAGCCACATGCATGGATGACCAAAGAATTGTTCATAGATTGGTTGACCCACTTCAAAACCTTGATTCCAGGTGATGTCTCGCCCATGAATAGGGTCTTGCTGATCTTTGACGGCCATGGAAGCCACGTAGCACTCGAAACCATCCATGAAGCAAGAGATATCGGTATAGATTTGTTAACATTGCCATCACACACATCACATAAGCTACAACCGTTGGATGTGAGTGTGTTTGCACCTTTCAAAGCTTACTTCAAATCAGAACGTGGAAATTTTTTGTCAAGGTTTCCAAACATTGAAGTGAGGAGGAGAGAACTTGCAATGTTATATAGCAAAGCAATGAAAAGAGGTTTGAAAGTTGACAACATCAAGGCTGGGTTTAAAAGGACTGGTATATGGCTGCTGAATCCTGATGCACTTGTCAATGACATGCATTCCAGTGAGACATTTGTGGTCAGTGAGGATGCTGACGTAGTTGAAAACATTCTCAGCCTTTTTGGACTTGGTGTGTCAAGTGATGATGTCACAGTATTGCAGTCCACTCTTCCAGATGGACACATGCAACCCGCAACAGAAACACAACACTCACCTCATACATGTCCTGTTGAATCAGTTGCACAAGTGGTGGTTAATGAACACACCCCTCCCATGGTGGACAGGGCCGTTGATCAATTCAATGAAAGTTTAGATCTTCCATCACAACAAAGCCAACCATCCTGGTTGGTTGAGGGAGCAATGAACTTGGGCATTCATTTGGAAGTCCCAGAACAACATGATACCTATACTTTTCCATCACCACCACCAGAAATTGACCTTTCTCAAGTTGTCCATTACTATGCTCCTTCTTGCAATTCAGATTTACAAGCCAATGAAGATGTACCACAGGGCTCATAGGTAGTCGAGGAGGTCATTGGCACATAGTCAGATGGGACACAAGAAACACAAACAATTCTGCACATCAACAAGTTCCTCAAGTTGCCTGTGCACACTATCCGTCAAATGAAATCCAAAGCAAGTGCAATTCGGATCAGTAGACAGTCTCAATTGTTGACAACAGATGACTACATGAGGCTGTTAATGGAGCAAGAGCAAAGGAAGAAAGAGGTGGAGGAGATAAAAGCAAGAAAGAGACAACAGAATGCAGAGAAAAGGGAAGCAAGAATTGTGGCAGCGGAGTTGAAGGAGAATGCCAGAATTGAAAAGGACATACTACGAAAAGAAAAAGAGCAGCAAAAATTACAAGAAAAAGAGGATAGAGATGCAAAAAAGGAGCAAGAGAGGCTTCACAAGGAACAGGACCAAAAGGAAAAAGAGATTGAGGAGGCACAAAGGGCTTTACAGAGAGAGAGGCGGTTAAGGAACACTTCTAATCCGTTGTCTCAAAGTAATGGAGTCTTCCATGATATTCTCAACATTAATATCCTTCAGTTCTCCATAGCAATGAATTATTCAAGCCTCTCCCAATCTGACTTTAGGGGCAGTCAATATCCATATCAATTTGGCACTCGGGATGTACAAATGTCTTCACCACCACCCCCAACACATGTCACTTGCACCCAATTTACCACTCCAAGTCCCACTCATGTATGCAACAATCCCCATCGACTGGAAGGGGATGAGAACATGGCAATTGGCACCCCAACCAGCCAAGATCCTTTTCACAACAGCAGCAGCTAGATTACAAATGCTAGTTTCATAGACTTTAGAAGTATTGATATTTACAAATGCACCAAAATTGTGGACAGTTGTAATTTTTTGATAAGTACAGATTGACCGTTATTGTTTTGTTTTGTGAAGTAATTTGATCAGATTCAAAAAAGTGTTGTATGTAATTTGCAATGTATGCTTCTTCGTTGACATTTTTAAATATATGAGAATTACAGATGCATCGTTTTTGTTTTGATTTGCAATGTATTAGGATCATATTGCAATGTGTGTTCTATGTAATTTGCAATGTGTCACTGTTTTTGTTTCAAATGTTTGCTTCTTCATTGACATTTTGTCATTTTCTATTCCTTTTTCCAAATATTTTGCCACGTGGAAGGTCCAACTTTGTCCACACGTCGAAAAAAATGAAAAAAAGACCCGTCGACCGATACAGACGCACCTCGGGTGCCACTACCTGTGTGGCTGGATGTTTGAAGGTGACAGCCTTGCCACGTCAACTCCTCCTAGTCTACCACCATAACAATCCACTACTGAGCATTTATCACTCATCGCCACTTCCTATTCCTATCCACTGTCTAAAATAAATGTTGTCACCTCTCCTAAGCTCCACACCACCCCGCAATTTTATTCCAACCAACCTATACATATACATATGCATATGTATATACTGCATATACATATGCATACATATACATAGACATATGCATATGTATATGCATACATATGCATATGCATATACATACTTATATGTATATGTATATGTATATGTATATGTATGTAGATATGTATATGTATATAGATATATGTATATGTATATGCATATACATATCTATATACATATGCATATGCATATGCAAATACATATCTACATACATATGCATTTATTTTGAAATGAACTGCATTGAATGCTCCCAATGCCTCGCTCTTCTAGCCATTCAACTAGCCTTTCATTTTTCCGAGTAAACATTCCGTCTTCACTTGCTCGCCAGTACCTGCTCGTTTCGTCGTCTGCAACCTTCACCGTCTCACGACAACTTGCAATGCTTGGAGACCATATCTTGTTTAGGTAGAAGCCGATACAGAGATGGGTAGACGCCAATTACCAAACGTCACCAGCAGCTCCACTTCCGCAATGCAAGCAACGAACGGGTTCCTCGCCGCCATGAATGAGTTCCATATACATATACATATACATATGTATATATATGCATACATCCACATACATATATTGTATATGTATATATATATGCATACATACACATACATATACATATGTATATGCATACATATGTATATACATATGCATATGTATATAGATATGTATATGTATATGCATACATATACATATCTATATACATATGCATATGTATACACATATACATATTTGTATACAATTAAGTCGTGCAACTATTCTATCTTTTTCAGGTGCCATTGATGAATTTGGGGGTGTTAAATTTTTCATAGGTGATGGCAACCTATGCTACACGAGTCCACAACTCCATTCGAATTGTGAAGTGTTGCATAGGTAACCATGACAAGCCTTCACAAAACCAAGTCCCCTAAGTCATTCAAATACAAAGCTATGGTAATCTATGTGAAGTGCTACATAGGCCACACATGTATATACATAAAACATAGACATACAAATATACATATAGGTTATGCTTCATCAATTCAATCAACTAAGCAATAGAAACATGTTTTAGGGAGACTTGATTTTATGAACGCTCGTTTGATGGCAACCTATGCTGCACGGGTCCACAACTCCATTCGAATTGTGAAGTGTTGCATAGGGAACCATGACAAGCCTTCACAAAACCAAGTCCCCTAAGTCATTCAAATAAAAAGCTATGGTAATCTATGTGAAGTGCTACATAGGCAAGCATGAAAGGCCTTGGGAAAACCAGGTCCCCTAAATACATGTTGTAAGAAAGCTTTAGTGCTCAATATTGATCTATTGTAATACATGTCAATACTTGAAGGTTTTCATGGCTATTTGACTTGGGAATTATTTGAATTTGATTGATGGTTGTTTAGTGTGGTGAAATAAATTGTTGTCCTCTTTTGAATTTGAGTTCTGTTTCATATGAATTGGATATTTGATTGATTTCAGCCTTTAATTCTTGACTTGATTGGTTTGGTGGATTCTTTGAAATTGTTTCCATGCTTTTGTTTTGAATAATGGCGGCCTTATAGGAGTGTTAAATGGATGCCGGTGGGATATTTGCGTTTGGATCCAATACGTGCGCACCCTACTTGGCAAGATGAGACAGATTGAAGCTGATACGTGTTGTATATCTCATGGTAGATGGGACAGGTGAATGCATTTGTGTGTTGGTTTGGTTATGATAAGATGGGAAACATTCTTGTAATGGGTTCGCCAATCGGTCAAAGATGGGTCAGATGGATTTCAAAGTTGTTGATTTGGCACCTTGTTTAAATTAATGCTAACTTGTGTGCATTTTATATCTGATTTATGTTTGATGTGATCAAGCCTATCTATGGATGATTTTTTTTTGACGTTGTGGAGGACCGGCGTATAGGTGCGCACCATATAAAGTTGACACCCCCAAATTAATCAATGGCACATAGAAAATATACAATTGTTGCAAGTCTGAATTTATGAATATAGACATATACATACACATACACATACACATAGACATAAGTGAACTAAACATGACTGTAGAGAAGTATAGGAAGAGGCAGCGAGTGATAAATGCG